>VUYV01000242.1:716149-823083 GCA_008711295.1 Anarhynchus alexandrinus
CGCCGTGAAGCGGCCGCAGGCTGAGGGAGGAGGGACGGCGCCGCTCCCCGCCCCGGCCGCGGGGGCCGCGAAGGCGCCCGGGGGACTGAGGGGGGAGCAGGGGGGCGATGCCGCCGGCGGGGCCGGGCCGGGTCTCCCCGGGCCTTCCGCCGCCGTTACAAACTTTCTCTGGGAAAAAAAGAAGCCCGAGAAGTGGCGTCGCGCGGGAGGAGCCTCTCCCGGGGGCTTTGCGGGGGGAGGCCCCGGCTCTGGAGGAGGGGGGGAGGTTTGGATCTGGTGGGGCTGAGGGGGCGGTGGGGGACACGACAGCCGCCTGCGGCCCCCTCGGCCATCGGCGGGGGGTCCCGGTGAGGCACAGCGTTTGCAGAGTCAATCCGGCGCAGGGCGGCGAGGCAGCCAACGTTAACGGGGCTGGGCTAGAGGCTCGTTGGGGGCTCTCGCCGTGAAAAGTTTCAGCCCGGCTGTGCCCCGTGTGAAAGCATCGCAGCTGTAAACTCACGGCCTCCGTGTGCCTGCCTGTGGATGGGCAGAACGCTGCGTGGGGGGGTGCGGTGGCTCTCTGGGTCCATAGGCACACGGGTCGGGGTGCTCCCGCTTTATTCCGTTTTATGGTATTGGAACCTGAAAATCCCTTTTTTTTTTTTTTTTTTTAAAAAAGTGTTATTTTAAACCGCAGAAAATATAGTATTCCCTGCAAATTACGATGTGGGGGATCATGAAGAGCCAGCTGTGCGGCGTATAGCTGTACCAGAGTTCGATGGCTGCGTGCCTTTTTTCTTTTTTTCCTGACCTACTTGAAATAAGTATTAATTGGTAATGCACTGTCTTAGAGTCTGACTGGTTAGATGATAAGATAGCCCTGAAACAGGATTGTATCCAGGCTAAACGATGCAGCCATGTTGTGGTGTTCTCTGACTCGGTTTTCTGCGTAAGTTGGTTGGAAAAAAAATTGTTTGATACAGTCTGTATATACTCGAGTGTGAACACTCAGAATTAATTTCTTACAAAACCTCTAACTTTCTTGGTGCTAAGATTTAGTTTACAGATTCCTTCAGATAAGGGGAAATTTTCTTTGCCTATTTTGCAACTTGGTGGAATAGCAGATGGTGCTTTTGGGAAGGGGACCTGAATTCTGCTAGCCAAATAAATGCAGTACAGTACCATATGAAAACAACGGGGAATGTTAACAAATTACAAGAAAAATAATTTTGACACCCCTATTTCTATTCTTCTTGCGTAAAGCTAGTAGTCTAAACTACGCTCCTCCATCGATGACAGATGAGAATGAGAAAACGAGTTGCTCAGAAAACTGGAAATACTGGTGGTACTCAATTCACTTTTACAATATTTGTATTTTGGTAGCATTCCTTAACAAGCAGTTCAAATATTACTCTGAATATAGAGAATTTTCCATGCTTGATAAGTTAAAACTATTTTTAAGGCAAATTTGAAAATGTGATATTCAGACCATAAACTGATTTGCTGTAGCTTTCAGTAAGAAATCTTGCATCTGCATCTGTAACTCAGTAATTTCACTGTTTTGTGGAATACTGGGGATGATCTCGCCTGCTGTGCACAGATGTGGCCTTCTGGGGAAAGGGTTAGAACAGGTCTCTGCCTTCAAGTATTCTATTAAAAGGATTGTCAGAGTTTAACTGTTAATCCTGCCCATGTGTTTTACATATGAAGAACTAGGTTTCATATAAGAGATGACCCGTATTGGAAATCTTACATTTTTCCCTTCCCTCTCTTCCGAGTATATTAGTTACATTAGTTAGTTCTTAGATCTCCCTAAAGCATATATTTCATAATCCCATATCACTTGCTTCAATGATGTTGTTTGTTGTGCAGCAAAGTAAGCATAAGGGTATTTTTTTTTTCTAATGTATGCTAATAATAAAACATGTAGGTCACAGGGAAAGTTGCTTGATTTGAAATAAATAATATTCAAATCACCGTCTTGCATGATTGTGCAGAACACTTGTAAATAACATGGAAATCTGTGTTAATGCTTTCTTTTATGCTGAGACTACTGTAGTGTTGTTAGGATTTTATTCTTTTATTTATGTACATATGTAAGTATATATGTATATTTTTTATCTTTAAGTGTATTTTTAATCAAAAGCAAGAAAAAGTGAGCTATTATTTCATTTCACATACTTTTGATTTCTGAACTACTATGAAAATGCTAGTCCCAGGCAGTAGATTACATTTTTTTTTATGGCATTAAAAGGACAATAAGAGAAATAAAATCAGCTGGGATTCTGAGTTGTTATACAGAACAATTTCAGTGGGTTGCAGGATAGCAGAACTAACATATGTGGTTTTCTACTAAGTGGCTGGAAATGAGACTAATGTTCTGCAGTAGTGCTTGTGTGCTTGATCTGAAAGTTGTAGTTTCTGCTGCAGAGGGGAATGCATGAAAGATGGTTTAAAGGTGCTTGAAAGTCTGTAGTCTAATACTGCAATCTTTGCAGCATACTTCACTTGAAATCAAAGGGATAGCCCATTTCATATAGCTTGTGAACTGAAGTAAAAATTTGCTCAGGTGGTTGCTAAATAAGAGGTTGTCAAAAGCTCTTCAGCTACTTTTAAGTGGGTACTGAACACCTTCTGCAAAATCTTGCTTTTTTTCCTCTGATAGTTCACTGTCCTTGTCCCAAATAAGAAAGAAATTATCATTTTGATTTTGTAGTGTTCAGCACTCAAAACAGGTGGTACAATTGTGGATACTAATGAGCTTCACCTTTTTTGGACAAAATAATTCAGGCCTCCAGTGCTGAAAGGTAATGCTATAGAGCACTCTGAAGAGAACCAAATCTCTTTGGTATACTCTTTCTTGCGAAACTGTTTGGTTAGTTGCAGTAGCATCTGATTGCATCTTGACACTGTGTATCAGTTGCAGTTGAAATGCCTAAGTAGGCATTTGAGTTACAGTATCATTCAGGTCCTGTGCAGTCTACTAAAATAGATTGTCATGTAACTAACTTTGTCAATTAATGTATTTGAGGTGCCACCATGTTTGGTCTTTTTAATGAAGAAGTTTTTGAGATGTAATATGTGACACTTGAATACTTGATTTTAACTTGAATACTTTTCTAATGATGTCCCCATCCCCTTCACCCACCTGCCCCCTCACCCCCTCCTCCTAGTTTTGCAATACTGTTCAGTATAATTTTGGGAAGTTTGTCTAGAATTTATTAAGCATTAAGCAAAGAAACTGCGTGAAGGTCTTCATACTACCGTTAAAAACTCTGCTGAGCATGTGTATACTGTTTAAAGGCAAACTCTACAAAGGGGGAGCAAATACAAGTTGCTATGATTGTTTCTTTAGCTGAATTTTTATTTTAAGTGTTCATGTTCTGTTTTAAAGAACGAATTTTTACAAGGTAAGGGCCTTTAGAGAACTTGGGGTATGTAGTACTAAGCTGGGTATTCAGGGTCTTGTAAGGTTATGTAACATCCAAACATTTCTTGTCGGTATGTGAAATGGGGACTGACTTAAAATTAGAGGCTGCAAAATGTTCAATGTCCAGAAAATGAATTATTTAATTTCTTAGGAAATTCTGACAGATGAGTTATTGATACTGCTGTTCAGAATCCTCTCTCAATTGTTCCTGTTATTTCTGATAAAGTCTTCTAGGAGCCAAAGCTGGGCTAAGGTTTTGTTACCTGGTAAAACAGACTAATATGTGGGATTTCACCCTAACACCCACCTTTTGTTCTTGTGTAATGAAGCAGAGGAGGAGAAGTTCATGTTAGAGAAATTCAATATAAGTAATCATCCTTGGTTGATTTTGGTTATTTGTTTTCCCTAAATATGAGTGCTTTAAAAGTAATGATAAAAGTACCCTACTTGGACTTCTTGTTCATAATACCTGTTTTATTTTCTTGGGGACTATGAAACAAGCTGAAAAGACGTTCTCCATATTTCCTGTGTCTTAATATTTGGTTAAGTAATACTATTTAGTAATCTTGTTACAGATGAATCTCTCAATCTCTCTTACTTTTCTCCTGAAAACTATGGTATGGAAAGTATGAAAAATATCCCAGTTCTGTAATGAATTTAGTGACAATTCAAAACATCTTTGCGAGCTGGAGCCTCGCTCTGGATAAGGACAGTATATACGGATTTGGATCTTTAGTTTATTTGAAAACTTCTAAGTACTTTTTCTCCTTTGAGTTTTTTTTTTACTCTAGCTTAAAGCTATTAGCTTATTGGTTTGAGGCCATTACTGAATATCAAGATTGAAAGACACGTTTTTGCCGTTGTGACTGTCAAAGTAATACCTGATCCTTTCTTTTGAAGTTTTCTGTGTCTGACCTTCTTGCTCTATGAGCATCTGCGAGCTGCTTGGGCTGCTCAGCAGTTATCTCCTGCCCATGTGTTGAGTGCTCTGAAGCGATGACGGACACTGACTTTTTCCGCAGTAGCTAGGCAGAGTTCTCTGTAGCAAAACCTGGCACTGTATATGTGTCATTTAATTTAGATATGTAGTGAAAGTCTTAAAACCAATTATTTCTACTGAAACACCACCACAATACTAGTGTTTATAGCTTTGCCTTGATCATTAATATGTAAAGTATTCTTCTTCACTTCTCAAATGTGTATTCATGACAGGTATTGCTGTCACGGGCTGTGGGTAGAGAGTAGAAAACAGCCCAAGCAGTTTATAGAACTTTGGAGTGTGCTTGAACTTTTTGTTCTTTACCCTAAAATAGTGAGTAAGGTAAGCAATACTAAGGAAGTCAAGTTGTGGTAGGAAAGAGAGAAGTCTCATAATCAGACTGAGTGGAAAATTGAGGGCTGGATGCTGGCAGTAATAGTGAACTTGAGCTGTGAGCTGACTGAGGGTTGCTCTTGGTGAAATTCATTTTTGTGATCACATACTTCTGATCCAGAACTGCTACAGAGTTTGCTTTCCTTAGCTAGTAAGAGAAACTCGTGAGACATGATCTTCTGAAGTCTTTTTGACAGACCATCTTGCACACCTGTATGGTTCACCTGAAGTTTTATTCCTTTTTAAAGTCTTTTTATTCTGTTCGGATTTGGTTGCCTATATAAATAGGTGGGACAGAAAGTCTTTGCACAAGATGGTAACTCTGTGGTTGCTATGTATAATTTGAGCCATCTGTATAAATACAGCTGTCTGTGCTGGTCTGTAAGCATTTGCTATATGAAACAGTGCTCGTGTGGGTTAAGACTAGGATCAACTGGTGCAACTTTAAGGAAGGAATGAATGGATGAGTTGCTTCAGTCTGTTCTTTTTTTCCACCCTTAGATATAAATAATACTTTTTTTAACAGAAATGTTTGTTTATTTATTAGATATTAAGCATTAAATGTATTGTGATAGGAACCACCACTGGAGGGAAATTTAGTTACTGTCCTTTTACAAGCTAGTGGATGCTGCTATCTGTGCACATAAAAGATTGACAGGCAGGGACACAATGCAAATCAGCCATAGGCTGTGGTTATATAATCTGCCGATGGAGGGGAGGAGGGAAAAACCAAACAGCTGCATCTGACCAAAAATAGAGGGTCTGTGACAAGAACCTTGTGACTTCAAGATAACTTAGAGAGACACTGAGGAAGCACCAAAGGAAGATGTGTGTTAAAGTCAAATCTGGTATCAATGGAGCCAGAGTTGCGTGGCCATTAAGAGTAACAGATTAAGTTGGTAATACTGGGAAGCTGACATGTTTGAATATGTTGTGTTTTTTCACAGTATGCTGGCTAAATGAAGTCTTACCTATTTGGATAAAGCTGGACCAGGATGAGACCATTTGGAAAAATACAGAATCACAGAATAGTCAGGGTTGAAGGGACTATGGAGATCATCTAGTCAAACTCTCTTGTGTGCTGTTGCGAGGCAGTTGTAGTTACACCTGATCTAATTTCATAACTTTTATGGTTTGGCCTATGTTTCTTGGATCACTACATAGTGTATTGAGAATCACTATGTAGTGAGTCACTATGTAGTGCAGGGATTTGAAAAAGATCCCTAGTTTGACAAAATGTCACTTATTTTGTGGGTGAATTCATAGTCGCACCTCACCCTCTGTCCCTTCCCCCCCTTCCCCCTCCCAAATTATGGGCGCAGTGCAAATGAAAACAAATCCTGAGAGTTGGGATGTGGGAGATGGGCACAGTACAAAAGTGCTTGTGTTAATGCTTTTATCTTGCGTATTTCTGAAAATTAGAAATAAGCTCTTTCTTTCTTCAAAGTAAAAAGTAGCCCTTTGCTTAAAATGCGATGGTCTTTTTCCTTTTGTTTGTGGTATACAACTACAAGCAGTTTATCATATCCCACCCGAAGAATAGCCAAATAAGTAATGTTGCTGTGAATGAGTGAGAAATGAGAGTAGATTGGGCCTGGGTCAATAGTAAGCAGCAGTTTGGCTGTTCACAGCAATAACGTAAATACGGGAGTTGTTGCCTAAAGCTGCCCTAGTGGGCCAGGGAAGTACGTGGAGCAGACTTGGCAGTAAGCCCAGCCTGTAAAACAACATCCAAGTCCTTGCATTTGTCCAGGCGTGCCATGTGGGGTTCGAATGACAGTGGAATTTAAGATGAGTGAAATGATCAGTAAGGCTAAGTAAAATTGCAAGGCAGGAGCAAGCTTATTAAAAAGCCAACATGCTCTTCTACCTTTAGTACACCCATCTGTGACTATTCTTGTGAAAGAGAACATTAAAAAAAAAAAAATTGTGCAACTGTTCAAAGTCATTTAGGGAAGATCAGTTTGAATCTGAAGAACTGCAGAACTGGTTGATAAGCAGGCTTTTGGGCTGCGTTGTGGCCTGCACATCCCATGAGTTAACTGAACAGCTGAACTTAATCATTTACGTGGCTCTTCTGATTAAATGTCTCAGTGGCATTGAATGCTTATGGTTACTTTTCAGACAAAGGGCGATAGGTGTGATAGAAGAGAAGATACTTCCGTCAGTTTTCTTTGGGAGGCCCAGTCCTCCTCTTTATGCAGCTGGGGGAAGGAGAGAAGAATCAACTTTCTGGGGATCTGAATACAAACCCATGATCTTTCAGCAATAAAGTAATGAAAGTATAACTCTGGATTTGGTTTGGGTTTGTGCCATGTTGCATTTTTTTTTTGTTTGTTTGTTTTTTTAAACAGAAACAAAAGCTTCATTTGAAGCTGCATAAAAGACATTTGTAGGTACAAACATGAGCAGGTACTTACAGCTAATTTATTACTCCCAGAAACGTATAATCATATTATTCATATTAATATTTAGATTAATAGCAATTGCTTGTTGAAAAAATGGCTTCTCAGACTGCTTTTTGAAGATTAGTCATCACTTCTAAAAATGAGAAAGATTTTTAATACAGCAAAATTGCTGGATGAAGTTGAGTTTTTCTGTTTGCTTTTTAACCAGTTGGTGGAGAGAATTATTTTTGAAATCTTGTAAATATTCCTCTTTGGACTTATTCTTAGGTCCTTTCAAACAGACATCTTTCAATTTTCTTATGTACGAGGTTATTCAAGATTGCAGGAGGCAAATAACTTTGAATTCACTGCTTAATGAGAGTCTTCATGTTTTAGTGGATGCTAACTTTGCTTTTTAGGAACAAATGCTGGGAGAAATGGTATTTTTTAATGGTTTTAGTAAATAGAAAAAATGGAAAGACCACTTAAACTTAAATTCAGTGACAAGCAGCATTTGTACTATGCTGGAGAGGGAATGGAATTGTGACTGATTGTAGTTGGGACAGGGCACAAACTCTTACCTTCTAACTAAAGGTGTTGTACAGAGTAACGCTTCGTATGTTCATACCCAAAATGAAAGCATACTCCAAAAAGAGAATGACGAGCTGATAACACAGTCAGAGTGCATTTATTAGTGACAATGATTCCCTGTGTTGGGTGGCTGCATAGCAGGGTGTAATAACATCTACAATGATTTATAGCTACTCGTGTATCTTAAATGCTTTCTAGTAGTTGTTCCCTAAATCAAGAACACAAAGGAGATGAGGAGATGGAGTAACTGTATGATTACAAATGGCTTTTATGGTGTCATTTGGGATAACTGTGCTCAAGTGACAAGGCCACACGAGAATGTGTGTTTTAATCCAAAGAACCACTAAGAAAATCTGTCAACATTTTGTATTTTGCATAGCTATTTAAATTAGGTCAGAGTCTCTGTATTTCATCAGCGTAATTTGTCAAATTTAGGCTTTTGAGACCAAATGCAGTCTTTCAAGTTGCCTAGCTTTTTTGGTTGGGGGCAGGAGGTTAAGCTGGTTAGGTGCAGTCTGTGGTGAAACCTCCACTCCTGATGGAATAAACACAAGCTGTTTAGGACTGTGAAGGGATGCAAAGTTTCAGGGCTTGCATGTGGCACAGCCGTGAGGTGTGCTAATATGGTCTCCCTTGTATTTTGGGGGATCATTCTGAAAGTTGCTGAAAAAATGGCATTCATACTTGGCTTCAGCCTCCCCTTTCTCATTTGGCTGTTTGATTCCTGTTTCTGCCTCTTATGCTTACTGTGTCAGTCTTAGCAAAGTGAATTCACTTTGCTTCTGATTCTACACTCGTGAGCAGCTGGGAAAACAGGAGAGTTTCAGATTATCATGCTGGTTTATTTCAGTCCTTTGATGTACAGAACCTTTGAGTTTCAAGCACCTGAAGCCTACATTAAAGCTGTATTATAAAATATATTGGTGAAAAGCTGTAATATTAATGATTTGAAATACTGAGTTAACTATATGGTAGGATTGCCTGCTGTGGAGTAGTTTGCCCTCTCTCATGTTGTAGGACAGCTGCAGAAGTACAGTGTAATTTTGCTGAGGTGTGAAGAGTTCCCAAACTAGTTTGTTCAGATACTATCAATACGAGTTCTCAGTCTCTGTGTCATGCTCTGTTTGATAAACAGAAAGAGGCATGCCCCCATTTCGGTCTCCCCTCCTTTTACTGTGTAACCTCTCCCCACTCAAACTTCTTGCCTTGGCTTATTGCATTCCTTTTCTACCAGTTTTCACAAAGACCCTAGCCTGTGTCACCATATTCTCCTATAAACTAAAATACCCATTTTCTTGCATGCTCCTGCCTTGTTTTGGTTGCTATGGCCCTACTTACATGTTCTGATCTTGGAAACTTGGGTCCTGCTCAGTGCTTGGTTCAAGACTGGAACAGGCTGTAAACCTGCAGGTGTCTCCGTATAGAGCAGCAGGTTGCTGTCAGCCAGCTCATTGGTTTTAGAAGTTGATCAGTGGTAAAGGCATCCATGTTAGGCTGGTGAGGATGTCAGTTTATAGGTACAGCATAAAACAAAACCAGAAAGGAGAGCCTTTTATGGAGTCTGTTAGTTTTGCCCCCACAAAGGAACAGTTAGGTTGTGGATGATAAATTGGCCTGCAATACCAAGAATCTAGACAATCCTTCTTCTGGCAACTGCAGCACATAATTCCCTTGTTCTCTTCAATCAGTATTTGCCTAATGTCCTTGCTTATCTTTGCGATCAGTCGTCTTCCTGTGGGTCAGGCACAACACACAAGTTTTGGAGTGCTCAGTCTTCTCTCAGTTCCCATGTCTACACATACCAGATGCTTTGGGACAGCAGGGCTGCAGTCCTTTCACAAATTCTAACAACTGATCATATAGAATAATGTATTTCATCTTCAAAACAGCAGTGACAAATAGGCTGTTAATACTATGTGTTAGTAACTGCTGCACGGATGTATTGTGTCATTTTAAGAATCTTCCTGAAGGCCATAGTGTATTTCTTAATATCTCTGAACTGCTGGGTCGTGTTAAGCTGACTTTCTATCTAACACTGAATGACAAATGAGGCTTCATCAAACTGGAGGGTGACAGCTTCCGCTTTGTCTACAGGGGTATTATGCAGTAAAATACTGTGCCCTCTTGAATGACGTACCCAGAGAGAAAAAAAGGAAGCAGAGAGGAGCCCATAAAACTTACAGATTTTTAAAGCAAAAACTAAATATTTTTCTGTTTTAACCTGTTATGAGTATTAATGAATAATCCTTAAATACTGAACCACAAGCTCTGTAAAGTTTTCATTTAGAGACGTGCTTCATAATCAAGCAGAAATACCAGGAGAGCTGGAGAAGGCACAGGTATAAACACTGCCTAGCACTTCGGTTGCTATTTTCTGTTCTTGTAACTGAACTTAGAATGACTAATTCCTGTTGAACCTTACAGTTACAAGCTGGATTCTTCACCTGCTTTGTACATCACTTTTTAACAGTGCATGTCAAAGCACTCTGCTATGAAAGATTATGAGAACTGATGTGTTTTTTTAAAAAAGGAAAACCTGAAAAAAAATTCTGAAACCTTATGGCTTAAGCAGATGCATTTGATTTTAATGTTTATTTAGTCTGTTTTTCTTACATGCCAAATAAAATTTCATGATTTATTTCCATATTTGGAACTTAATTCCGTCACTGCAGGGTGAAGCTGGGTGTACCCTAAGACAGCCATTCTAGTTTAAATGCATACCAGGCTGTGGTGTAAGGGTTTAGTTGCATGTTACATTTTTATTTGATAGAGAAAACACCTGCAGTTCCTGTCCTGGTTGCTCATTTCTCCCCATGTCCTAAAGCTTGCCATCCTGTCAGTTGTATACATACAGGTGTTTACGTTAGTGCACTGCAAATCTGATTGCCAAAATCATCTACGTTAAAAATACCTCTTTTCTCATTTCCTCTCCCCCCTGGTGTGTGAGTGTGTGTGGGAGGGTAGTTGCTGCTGAAAAAAACATAACATGTAGTTACACCCTGAGAGCCAGTATGTTCTTATTTTATTCGATGTCAGTTGTAAACATTTCATGTGCCCTATTATGCTCTTGCTTAAACTGCCTAAACCAGTGCAGCTTCATTATTTTTCTGCATTTCTACCGAGGATAAGGAATTCTCATCCAGACTAGAATTTGGAAGAGACTCATTGAGGAGCTTCCACTGTTGAGAAGATTGTTTTTCTTGTACATTTCCAGTATTCTTGCTTAACACAAGAAAACAAGTGAAATTCTGATGGGCATGACAGAGCTGCCTCTAGCGTACGTGATTGACAGAAGTAAAATTTATTTTTATCCTTTTTGAGTAATCTGATATGACCATGAAACAGAGCACAAAATCATTGAAGAGGGTGAACTGCTTCATAAAATGACAGTTGTTGTAAATCATCCTCTTCTGAAAGCTTGAACTTGTGCTACTGTTTTGTGTGTTGCCAGACTTGGTCTATAAGGATGTGCCTTCCCCCTGCTCCACCATAATACTTAATTGTTTTCACAATTTATACTTTTTTTTTATTTAGTACTGTATTTGGTGGCTTACTAGTCAGTTATACTCCTTATAAACTGATGCATTGCTGTGTTTTTTAGGGGTTTTTGGGGTTGTCTTTTTTAAGTTGATGTTTAAGCTTGTAGGAAGTGTCTCTGGAGAACTTATAGCTTGCAATAGAAAACTGGACTTAAATATCCAATTATATAGCTGTAGTGTGGTAGTGTACCATCAAAAACTCTGATCAATTGTCTTTTTAAGTGCACAAAAGGAAAACTATGACGATTGCGTATTTTGGGTCCTTTGTGAAGACTGAGACTCCTCTTTCATCCCAAGAAATACATGAACTGCTGCAAATCAGGAGGATAATGACATTTAAAAAATGGAGCTGCATGTGCTTTTTATTGTTATTTACAAATATTTCTGTGGGATTCTTTATATTAGTATCGTGTTCAGAAAGAGATAGTGGTAACTGTCATGACACAACAGAAAAAAGAAGAGGTTGTCATTCTTTTTAAAGTTTGGGAGTGAAGACAGATTATGTGACTTGCCTGAGAACACACATGATGTCTGTGGCAATGCTCAAGTCTTCCCTTATGCTATTTAAAGGACTTGATTACTGATCCTGTTTTTGCAGGAGTATTTTTATAAGACCTAGGTCACGTTGCACTTTCTTAGTACCTTGTAACAACTCCTATTGTTTGAACCTGTTTGTTTATGAGCTTACAAACCTAGAATAATAAAGTGGTTTGGATAATTTTGGCACAGGGCTTGTGTTCAGACATTTGATAGTAATTGACCTTCCTTCTGTGAAGAAATCTGGCTCACCGCACAGCTGCACATATGCATGTGCCAGTACATCGTTGAGGAGTGAACAACTGGTGGGCAAGCATTGCTAGTCCTGAATGTGCAGTCTGATATGGCAAACAGCAAGCAAAATGTACTTTAGGAGCAGTTGTTCTGGATATTATTTAATTATATTCTCCAGTTAGACAGCTTATGTTGAAGCTTAGTTAGCAGCTTAGTAAGGGATGAGCCAGCGTTGTTTTAATTCTGAACAGGAGCTTCTGTAAACTAGTCTGTTTCCAAACAGTAGCAAATGTACATTCAAAATGACAGACCTTCTGGTTCTCATTGATAGAGCATGAAAAAGATGCCTGATGTAAGACTGCAATGGAAGTCTGCAGCTTTACATAGCTTATACGCACTATGTGAATATAGAGCATCTGCTAACTTTTGCGATGCCTCAGTAGTAAACCTGATCTCAGCAGAGTGGGGGAGAAGGCTTCACTAGTTTTCTGAAACCTCAGTGGCCTCACCATGCATGGTGGTGTTAAAAGTCTTAATAAGGTAAAACAAACCTGAGTTTCTTTCTATGCTAGCTGTCGAGAAGACCTCCTTTGACCATAAAACAAAATTTGTTTGACGCAGTTTTGTTCTTAGCTAACATTGACTTCTTGTTTTGTTTCCCTGTCTCCTTTTAAATGCTTACTGGAACAAATAAACTATTAATATTACTTCTAAAACTGAAGTCAATTCTTCAGTACTTCTTAACCTTTTACTTAGTCCAGTTTTCTTTACACTGCATTGCTATTAACTTTGTTAGCAATTTACTCAGTTGACTTTAGTAAAGAAGAAGAATTTAACACACCTGCCTTTTTCTGGTCATGGCAGGCTTTTGATGTGAAATGGCACTGCGTCTCTTCGTTTTTGTATTTTGCTGTCTATCCTATCTAGCATCTTGCCCCCATGTGCTTGTGGTAGTTTTTATGCTCTACCTTAGTAATCTGACCTAGTTTCTGTTTCTTGAATGCTTCTTTCTTATATTTTATGGTCAATGAAGGCCTCATGACTTGGCCTGCTATACTTCTTTACTGTCTTTCCTCCCCAGTAGGATTGTTTGGATGTAATAGCTCTGCTATTAAGTACAGATTTCCGTAACTCCATTTTTTGCTGTGGGCTTCTCCATAACTCTTTTTTGCCTTGCACTTGCTTATTGTGAGACTTGCCTGAGTTTGTTTACCCTCTGCTTTCTTGATGTCCTGTGTTAGATTTTTTTTTTTTTTTTGTTGTTTTTTTCTCTCCATTTTGCAGTTTTGCCAGCTTTTTTTTTTTTTTTTTTTTTCCCCTCATTTCTTTCACCCAAGTTATAGTCATCTTTGTATGTTTACTAGTTCCTTCAAATTGGTTAGAGGGCTCTTTCGGATTGTATTCTCTCTACAGTTTTTAATAGGACATAAATAATTATTGGTAGTTAGTCTAGTAGCATTAGTGACATGATTTGTGAAGGTCTAGTGTTGTCGTTTGGATGAGCAACTAACATCTTATTTTAACAGATGACTGTAAGGGGGAGAGTTTGTGTGTGCAAACTAAAATAAATCTACCTGTTTATTGATCCTGTCTGAAAATGGTTTGGGTGATTTAGACTTCAAAATATATTGTTTCCACAGCCTTAAGCATGCTTTTTGGATTTGGTGTTCCTTAGTTCTTACTTTAGGTTTCTAGCTTCCTGTTTTTTGAATGTGTGCGTGTATGCTGCTGGGGAGGGGTAATGGGAGAGCACGGCGCCAAACTCGTTAGAAGCTGTTTGTTGTAGAGAGGGAGCAAAGAAACCTGAGTCAGAAGAGTCCTCTCCTGCCTTCTCCATGTCTTCCTCAGTTCTTCCCAGCTGGTGTTGATAATTTCTGTGCTAGTCTGATCTCTCCACCTCAGCTCCACGAAACTTAAATTTTGAATGTACATCTGCTTTTTGTAAATCCCAGTGACATTGAAAGTGGACAAACTGTCTTAAATATTGTAAGATTTCTTGATTATTGTTGTGCTGCTACTGTTTCTAAAGCCATTAAGGACAGTAACTGGTTATGCATAGGACTTGAGGACTTACAACTGTTGTTTTCCTGTAACATCTATTATTTCAACATTACTGTATCTGTAACTTTTATTTCTAAGTTTTGAGTAGCTGGATAATTGCTTTTATTAGGATTGCCTTTTTCCTCCCTTGACCTATGCTTTTAATACTAATAATGTGTTAGGAAACAAGGACATCTGTGATCTTGTACGTGAATATAGGATAGATGTGGAAAACCTGTAACTAACTACTGTCTGCATTTCATGTTTTGTGATGGGAAACAGCAAAAAGAAAGACCTCCAATTAAAGTTTAAAAAAATGTTTGTTATCCTAGTGAAAGAATGGGGAAATGCAGTTTTGATAGTGTGCCACATCGTGACTTGTGTTAATTATTTGTATGATATACAAAATAGTCCTTCCTGAGTATCCTGAACCTTTTAGTGTATGCACATGTAGAAATTAACCTATACCAATTTTTTGTGCTCTTAGCACATATAATAGTAGTTAATGGTATAATTATATAATATGGATAGTTGTTATATATGACTGTGTAATACATATGAAATCACACAGTGCTGATAAAACTACTTAGTCGTAGTCTTACTAGTACTAGTCAATTTAGTGCCTCCTTTTTTAAAGTCTGAGGAATATAGTCCGTTCCTTGGTAACAAGATGCTTTCTATTTGAAAATGCTTCCTTGTTGTCTCTGTTTTGTTTTGGTTTTAGTTAATTTTAAGCTGATTGCTATTAGTGAAACTGATAATAGAATTACTTCATTAACATGCTAAATTTTTTCATCATGGAAAGGCCTAAAATACATGGCTTCCTGTCTGGATATTTTATCTGATCGTGAGAGAGACTAGATTTATTTTAAAACAAGTATTAATAGTCTACTGATACTCAGGATAAAAAACATTAAAAAAAAAAAAAGCTAATACCCAGAGATGCAATTAATGTCATCCAGTCCGGATTTATGGAAAATATTTAAATAATTCTATGAACATGATGTCTCATTGTCACATTTGACACAGGGGCATTTAAGTTTGCAGAAACATTTATGCTTCTGCATAATATTGCCCTACTACTGCAAAAAATACTTCAAAAAAATAAAACCCCCCACACAAAGCACTAGAAACTGTATAATTTTAATGATGATGTTAAATGTTAGTGATGGGTCAAAAGCTCTCAAAGTGATTCAGCACTAAAATAAGTTACTCAGGCTGTAGAGACAATATTTTTAAATTTTTTAGACTACTTTCGGTGTCTAGTGGGGATGGTCCAAGTACATTTAATTTCATCTGCTAGGAGATGCTAGACTAGTGAACTACCTGAGGTCTCCTGCATACTTACTTGCTGTAATTATAGAGGGAGGGCTCTATTTTACAAGGGGAAAGAAACGAGTGGAAGCATAGTGGTTACAAAATAAGAAAAAAGCTGTGTTTTCTACTCTTGTTACAGACAAATGTCTTGTACTGTCAATTAATTCAATATTGAGAAGCGGGGCAAGACAATCTGCTTCAGTTCTGTGAGACAAAGTTGCTGATTTTGTTAACTGGACTTGCACTCCCTCTCAATTGCTTGTTTTTCTTTGGAATATTTCCTGTGTTTTGGATAAGTTAGTGAGATCTGAGAATATTTTGTTTTGTCTTTTTTTTATGCTGAACAACTTGTGCTCAAACTTCATGAGACTACACTTGAAAAATGCTATTCTGTGGGATGGGGACTTGAAAGTTTTCTGAGCAACCAAAAAGATCTTTGGTGTAAGATTCTTTGTAATATCTTTAATAATACTCTTTATTAGGCCTCTTTGGATTGAATGTTTTTAGTTGTTTATGATCTTCATTGAAGTTTGAGTCACTGTAAGATGCTTTCTAGTGTTAAAGGAGATAAATATTATGTACGCGATATTCCGGTGCTATTGACTAGTGGGCTTGCATAAAGTGTCATAGTCCTATTCATGTCAAATGATTAATTTTAATGGATTATGATTAAAAATGTTTAATTATGAGTGGAATGTAATTATGGAAGATAAAGTCTGAATTGAGTGTTCTAGCTTAGCTCCTTTCTAGATTTTAAACCCATTTTCTATGCGTATTGTATTTTCAAGTGCGGAAGATGTGTATAAACTGTGGAATCTGCTTGAAAACAAGATTTATAACAGAAAACTATGCTGTAGTCATATTTAGCTGTAAATATGGCTGGGGAAAATTTAAAACTAACAATTAGCTTTATTTTGTGTGGCTAGTGTAATGGGGAATGTCTAGCATGTTGAAAACAAGCCATATCTAGGTAGCAAAGGATATTGTTTATGGCACTTTTCAAGTATTGCATTCTGACTGTGTTCCTCTTTTTTTTTTTTTTTTTTTTTTTTTTTAATTTTGTTTTTAGATCTTGAGTCAGATGACTGTGCGTCCATATACATCTTTAATGTAGACCAACCATCATCCTCTGTAAATCAGCCAATTTGTATTCCTCGCCATGGATTGCAGTCTCACTCCTCTCCTCTGTCACCGCCTACAAGACTTCAGAGTCATAAGAACTATGAAGGAACTTGTGAGGTACCGGAATCCAAATATAGTCCACTAGGTGGACCCAAACCCTTTGAGTGCCCTAGCATTCAAATTACATCTATTTCACCTAACTGTCATCAAGGGATTGAAGCCAATGAAGATGAATTGCACACAAATGGCACAGAAAATGAGTATATGGAAAGGCCTTCACGGGACCATCTCTATCTTCCTCTTGAGCCATCATATAGGGAATCATCCCTTAGTCCAAGCCCTGCCAGCAGCATTTCGTCCAGAAGTTGGTTTTCAGATGCTTCCTCTTGTGAATCCATTTCCCATGTTTATGATGATGTAGACTCGGAGCTAAATGAAGCAGCTGCTCGATTTACCCTTGGGTCTCCTTTGGCATCTCCTGGTGGTTCTCCGAGAGGTCCCAGTGATGAGTCTTGGCAGCAGCCTTACGGATTTGGGCATGCCTTGTCACCTAGACAGTCTCCCTGTCATTCTCCTAGAACTAGTATTACAGATGAAAATTGGCTAAGCCCTAGACCAACATCAAGGCCCTCATCAAGACCTACATCCCCCTGTGGGAAACGGCGACACTCCAGTGCTGAGATTTGCTATGCTGGTTCTCTCTCTCCTCACCATTCTCCAACTCCATCACCTGGCCATTCTCCCAGAGGAAGCATAACAGAAGACACATGGCTAAACACTTCCATCCATAATGTACAAGGCCTTAATTCTGGCCTTTCACCATTTCAGTGTTGTACAGAGACTGATATTCCTCTAAAAACAAGAAAGACCTCAGAGGATCAGACTGCCACTTTATCTGGAAAAATAGATATCTGTCCTGAAGAACAGGGTAACTTATCGTCATCCCTTGAAACTGCAGTAGATGACTGCTCTGGATCTCAGCACACCTTGAAAAAAGATTTGCCCGGAGACCAATTTCTTTCTGTTCCTTCGCACTTTACTTGGAACAAACCAAAGCCTGGTCATACTCCTATATTTCGGTAAGTGATTAGAAAGTCTTTCCTTCCCATTTTTCCCTTCCTGTGCGTCTTAAATAGACATATAAATGTGCTTATATTTCAGTGATGCATTAAGACTTCTTAAAGAAAACTTTTTGTAGGCAGGTAGATGATATAATTAGGAAAAAACAAGTTGAGACACCAAATACTCATCTTTTTATTCTTTTAAAAATACAGTAGATGCATTGTAACATAGGATTAGTTTTATCTAAATAAAGTTTGTTTGCATACATGCACAGAACCCACCTGAATCAAATGTCTGCAGATTTTGTACACACTTTGCAGTTTCATCTAATCTGAGCAGTTAACATTTGAATATAGCTAAAGAAACCTGATTTACATGGTTTTATAAAACTGTGAGATCTGAAAAGAGGTGGGAAGTTTATTTGCTTTTGTTTTTACTTGCTTCTTTGGGCTGATAGAATTCTAGAAATAGAAGAGAAAAAAATTTGCATGCCATACTGAAAATCGTCCAGAAAGAATTGATTTCTGGGCTGTAGTTCCAAGGGTATTTCCACCATTGTCGTGCTGAGTTAACTAGCTCTTTTCCTTTTGTAGTCCTGTTGTGCTAGCAGGATGATTTGTGGAGGCTCAGAAGAGGGAACTAGTTTGGTTGCGGGAAAAGTTCATACTCCTTCCCATTCTGTTACTCTTTAGATGGAACAGTCCTGTGATCTTTCCGACCATATAGCTTCTGGAATCACTTTGCCAGTATGATCCAGTGGGTGGAGTAGATATGAGAACTCCTTAAGCAGCGTTGCTGCTGGATGGACAGATACTGTGATTACTCAGCTCAAGTTACCCATTTGATTCCTGAACCTTTTTCTTGCTCTACTAGGTTTTAAAAACAAGGGGGTAGGGAGGTACTGGGAGGAAGAAGCTTTTGTAAGAAAGGTACATTAGATTATTATCTGTAAAGCACAATTATCCATATAAAAGCCATATTATGGGTTTAAATGTCAGTGCTTCCATGCTAGTCTGTATTGATTTTAAAGTAATTTTGATTAAAATAGTACCATCCTGTCCACAGGCAATGCTTAAGATTTGATCTTCAAGGATGTAGTGGATGAAGCAATTCGTCTTTATTGGGGGGGGGGGGGGGGNATCCTACAAGTTAATGACAAAATAGAGTGTTCTTCTCATTGCAAAGTCATCTTTGCAATGTACTTGTTTTCACACTCTGTATTTTTAATTTTAGAAAGAATGACTTAGAAAATAATCATGGTATTAATATTTTCCTCCCCCTACCACCTCCTCCCTCAAAGTAAGTGAAGCAAAATAAAGAAATGTTTCTGACCAAGCTTCAGAGATGCCCTATAGGAGGAGCTTTTTTCCTGGCTCTCAGAGTTTTAAATTCTTAGCAGAAAACTAGAATTAGCTATTGCCTAATAAGCCAAGCTTACTGAAGAGGTCTTCTTTTTGGGGACCTTCCTCAAAAGCACAGCTTGTTGAAAATTGGATGCTGACTTTCATGGCCGTTTTTTTTTTTTGTAATCCCCCTTTCTAGTGGCTTTTTCCAAATTAAGGTATAATTCGTGCATCACTTTTAATGTCTTGATGTGTTATTTCCTGATGACTTGTCAGATGAACAAGTCTGTTGAAAAAATGTTTTAGAATACCTATTCTCATTCTCTGTTGGGTACATGAATGTTTTCGGGGTGTCCATCTTGTGGAACATAGGAACACTCAGTCATCTTTTTAAAGATTGCTCTAGCTTGACTCTTTCCATGCAGATTTTGGGCAGAGAACCTATGGAGAAAATTCAGCTGTAACTTTTACTATTAAGTACCTAAGAAGGAAGTTATGAACACAAATGGGTGCAATATAAACAAGTGCTTTCAGGGTACATTCAAACATCCTTAAAACAAATGCAAGATAAGTGAATCTTAGCTTTAAGAGCTTCCTGAAGGGTAAATTCGGATGGGTACTATCAAATAGACTTCAGTCTTAATCTGAGTTCTAACAATGAACTTTTTGGTTTTACTGCTGAACATATTCCTATGTGTTGATATGTCAGTGTCACACAGAAGGCTCACTTCTATTAATATAAATCTTTTGTTGATTTTAAAACTAAGTTTTGTATAAATTCTTCAGAAGTTGTTGACTAGCTTAGATTGTTAATCTTTAAATAATGCTTATTCAGGCATTTTGTCATTTTTGCATAATTGTATAACCAGATTAATTTTTCCTCTTCTCAGAACTGTATTGATTTTAGTGAGTAGAAGTGATTTTTTTTTCTTTTTTTTTTCTTTAAAGTCCTTCTGCGTAACTGTTCATGAATGTGAAGTTTAACAGTAGAGACGCAATGCTGCTAGCTGGAAAATTCTGTTTTACCAGATCTGAAACTACTGTGTTGACAGATACGTTAACTGTCTTGAAGTTGGTTTTTTGTTTTGGGTTTTTTTTTTTTTAATTCTGTTGCAGTCTGCCCCTCTGTTCAGTCCGTTACTATAATCTTTTCATTCTAACTAAAACAACAATAACTATTTTTCCTTAATAGTGTATTTTGGAATTGTATTATATTTATGTAGGACACTGCAGTCCTAACTTGGCATTTTTGTTAGCTTGCAAGCTAACGAAAGCAAGCTAAAGTCGTAAAAGGTGAGCACTACTGAAGGGTAAAAGCACATGAATGTATAGGCATGTGGAAAGACGGAGCGTAGATCTATGGTTACAAAATAGTTACAAAAATAGATATTCAGTTAAGCCTGCTTCCTCTTGTAGGGAGAACTGAGCAGAACTAAATAAAAACCAATTTTACTGTTTTCATTAAGAAATAGGAATATTTTTTAAAATGTCAGAATTTGTTCAGAAGCTGGCACTGAAGAACTTCTCTAGATATAAAATGTGCAAACAGGCAGAAGACAATAAAGACTACACCTATTACATGTGAACTAAATAAAAGTACTAAGCTGTATACATTTGCTGCCAAAAATATAGTCAGGACTATTGAATTAGTGGAAATGGCTGCATTGGCAGCTGTATCCTCAGTGAAATATTGAATTACTTAGCAGTTGTAGCCTGTTCCACAGGCGCTATGAGAGTATGCATCTTCAGTATGTTAAAACATCTCATTTTGTCATATTTTATAATTTTGATGCTTATAAACTAGGGGTGCTAAGTTGGCTCATATTTTATGAATAAAAATGAAATGCAAGAAGATCCAGATCCACTGTTTCTTAAATAGTTTATGACAGTGACCAAAAGTAAGCACCTCCCTTGTCATAAAGATTTAGATATTAATTGCCATTTGTATCTTTAAGACATATTATATATAGTGATATATTAATTGTAATTTAACTCCAACTGGCAGTTAGGAACATGTCCCCAGAAGGGGGGGGGGGAGGAGGGGAAAGGGGAAAAAACCCCAACCTCATGGGTTGAGATAAAGGCAGTTTAATAGAACAATAACAGAAAAGGAAAATAACAACAACAACAACAATAATAATAATAATAATGACGCGAGTCACTCTCACCACCCAGTGAATCGGTACCTTCCCAAGCAGTGATCGCAAGTACCCACCCCCTGACTAATCCCATTTATATACCCAGCATGTTGCATATCGTGCTGAATATTCAATTGGCTGTTCCATTGTTCTGTCTAGGCTCCTTCTCAGCTTCTATTCTTCTCAGCTGAAAAAACTGCCTGAAAAATATAAACATCACCTGGCAACAATTAAAACAATGTGCATTCCTTTCATACCAAATCTGAAACACAGCAATCACTAGAAAGAACACTAACTGTCCCAGCTGAAAGCAGGACAGTATTACAATTAATATGCTTTTTTAATGTCTTGATTGTATTGTTAAGTACAAAGTAGTGCATGGAGTAAACTGGAGTATAGATTCCAGGAAATGAAGTGACTCTGACCAGTGTGCACACTCAGCTGCAATAAACTGACACCTGGTAGAAGTGGGGATAATTAGCCTCACATGTGACACGGTGTGAAATGTGCAGATAGCACCTTCTTCTCTGAATGCTATCTAAAGTTTTGTAAATCTGTAATCTAGTTTAGTACGTCCTGGCCATGTTTTCCTTCTTTCTTCTATGTTCAGTAAGTGTGCAATGCTTAACAAAATTTTAAAATGTGTAACATGCTTTTGAGCATTTTAGTCGTATTTCAGATGCCAGCTAAACAATTTTCTTAGATGACAGCATGTTATTTGGTCACAGAAACCCATAATCTGCCAGTGTGTAGCATGTGAAAAATGTATGTGTATTATGTGCCCTGAGTCACATTTCTGGTTCCTTGTCAAAGAGAAGTCTGACAAGTGACAAACAATGGACGGAACCAGTGCAACAATTCCTTTCAAACAGGTAAAAAGGAACTAGGTAGTGTCTTCCATATCTAGGAATAGTGACGGTATCTGTTGATGATGTCATTAACCAAGTACCTTGGCAGATGAGCGCTCTTTTGATGGTAAGTTAAATTGGTCATTTCACAGAATATTCAGCAATGAAGTTGTTTGATAATTTTATTTATTACACTGTTATTTATGGTGCCTCTTTCTTCCACTTCTTAGCCTCTCCCTGACAATGATGGATAAGAAATTGCTTTATCTATGTGTCTCATGTTTCCCTCCCCTCTACTTGGAAAATCCCTTTCTTTTTGGGATCTTAATGTAGTGATAGTAGAACTGACCTCCCCATTTGCTTATTACCGTAACATTTCATGAAGATGCTGGTTTTATGACTACTACTTGCACATCTACTGTTAGAGCTTGGGTTTTACTCACAGAAAGAGATTTAGTGGAAAAAAAACTTAAGCTTTTTAAAAGACCTGTTTCTAGGCTTTTGCATAAAGTTATTTCAGATTCTTTTATTAATTGCATTATCTTTTTCTTTCACTTTTTTTCCAAATACTGTATTGGCTGTTGGAAGGGAAACATAGATGCTTCAAATTCACTTCCTTATGTAGTTGGCCTATGTCAGCATAGGTTGTAAGTGGTCTAGAAGAATACCAGAAAAGTATTTCTTCCTAGACTATTCATATTCAAATATCTAAATTTGATCGGCTTGCTCACACTAAGGCACCATCTGAAAGGGGTTAGTATGCTTTTGTGAATTATCTTAAGTGTATCCTTCAGCCTTTGAAACTTTGTGAAATTTCTGTTTAGTAGATATTTAGTAAATATTTATGAAAGCAGGTAATATTGGGAAGCTTTTTCAAGACTGATCCCTTTTATTAAAATGTCCTTGTTTAGATTCCAGTCAGCCTCCTCGAGTACAAAGCTGCTGTATTAGAAAGATGAGTAGCAAATAGTATTTTGAAGTGATACGCATACTTGTTTTACAGAAATTATTGGTCTTAGCTACAATGTATATAGCTCTTCTGTGTCTGATCCATCTCCCCTGAAACAGGTTCACAGTTGTAGGATTCCCAGAAAATGCAAAAAACGCCCAAGTATTGGGAGGTCTGTTTTACAATACTTTTTTTAAACTTGATCAAGGTGAATAAGCAGAGTATAGAGATGACCCAGAAACCTCTACTGAGCAATTACTGTGAGATAATACTTTTTGGTGAGGACTTATCACTAAAAGTACAATTCATAAGAGATCAGCGACATTTATGGTGTTGACAACCATGGTTACAGTGTTCTGGAGTTAACAACCTTTGCAGACATGGCCAGCACTGATGTTGGTGGCATTGGGGCATTTTATTAGAAGACTGGTCAATGATGATGCAATTGAAAATGGTGGGGATTCTGTTGTTTCTGCTTTTAGGTTTGTTGTTTTGTTTTCTTTTGCTTTAAACTTACAACCTTTTACATGAATGGTTGGTGGAACAGTAAGTTTTAGGTTCTGTAAAGTACATCTTGAGAATCTAATTTGTGTCTCAAGCAAGTAGGCACTTAGTAGGGTAGTAAACTTAAGGAGTCATTCATTATTTCTTTCTTTAACTTCTGAAATATTTGATGGGAACAAGTGGTAGATAACCAGACAATATTCATTAATGGGCAAAAATCTTGAGATACAACCTAGTTTCTTTTACTATGTCTTCTCTCATGGAATTCTTTGACTTACACATTGATTTTAAAACCTGTTATATAAACCGCTGTCTTCAGACTGCTGTGTCACAAATTTAATCTAGAGCACTGAGAAGCGACAGGGTATCGAGTAGTTTCTTTGTTCCAGTGGCGATGAACAAACAGGCTTTGATAGATGTATTTACAGTTCAGGAATCTCTTTAGTGATGGATGCTTAGTGGCAACTTGAGAGTATTTTACCTGCAATTATCTGGCAGTTACCACTGGAAACTAGGATTGCTGACAATGTTGCTTACTCTCTCAGAAAAAAAATAGTTTAAATAAAGTGGTAGATGGCTGAATACTTGGAAAAGTTTCTTCTCTTGTCTGAGTGATTCTCTTGGAAGTCTGTGGAGTAGACAGGAACAGAATTATGTTTGAGTATTAACATAACTATTGGGACTTTGGTCTTAATTTATAAGATTTATATCATAAATCTTTCCATGTGAGTGGACTATAGGCAAACATAGTTTGTTAAGTGGTTTTCATCTTGTTTTGATAAATAAAAATAACACCAGCTATGCAAAGTTAGCAAAACTTTAAAGTGAAAATATTTGCAAATTGCTGACTTTGAAGATAAGGACCCACTTAAGTGAGACAAGCAACAGAACTTTGAACCTCTTAGATTTTTAATAAGCTAGGCTATTGCTGTAATGTTTACACACCACTAATGAATCCAGAGAAATTTGGGTAGTGTTTGATATGGGCCCTTTGTGCTGTACATGTGATTCAGCTCTCTACTTTGTTCTGAAATTAGATAGAGTATAGATTTTACTTGGCAGTATACTGTATCAGTACTCTGAAAGCATAGTTACTGTGGGTCTGCTAGTAGTAGAACAGTGATATTTTGAATGTAAACAGTATTTTAAAAGTCTATGGATAAGCCACTGTGGCAATTGGAACAGCCCCAAAATTCTTAACTCCGAAATTACTCCACCAGGGAAAATGTTGCTTTGTTAGGTAGTGAAGAGCAACCACAGCAGTATTTTGGCTCTAAAAGCATTCTGAAAAGGACCATAGTGTTGGATTGTAGTTACAATTTGAGATTCTCAGCGGTTTAGCTGTGTTGCAACATTGACTTGTCACAGGATACTCTGTTGGTTAATCTCTGAAAACTTGGGAATGAGGAAAAGATGTGGTATATCCATTGTATGTTCAGTGAGCTTTTTCCCACAGTGACAAATTTGGTGTGTTGGGAGGAGCTGTAAGTGGAAAATGTTAATTTTGCTGCAACTAAGAAATACTAAACCAATCACTCTAGAAGATCTGTGAATCTCAACCAACAAAGGAAATAAGAACTTTCAAAAGTATCTTGAGATCCTAGTGGATATCTTCAAAAGGTTATTGCTAGAGTTAGTGACTTCAAAGAAGCAGGAACATGTTCATACAGAGTGGCGAAAATGAGTTCTTATATCAGTTTCACCTGTGTTCAAAAACTTTCTAAGCAAGCAATCCAGGAGAGCATTTGAGTAAACTGAGCTAATTGCACATGTGCTTCAGCTGAGGTTACCAGCATTAGCTGTTTGTCTGCACAGAGCCCCAGCTATTTGTCCCGTGAATTATGCAGGAAGACTGCTACAAATGGAAGGTAACTGTTTTAAGTTTTTAACTGGATTATTTTTAGTGGCTGTCGTAGGCTTTGTTCTTCCTTCTGTCCCATGTGTACTGCTGTGGGGGCCACAGTCAAATGCAAAGACGCAATCTTGTTTCTGGGGTTTGTTTCTTCCTGTGCGAAAGGTATAGTCAGCCCATGAGCTGAATACTGAAGTCCATATGGGTGGATTTGGTTGTCCTTATGCTGAACATTAGATGTTTCCTTGTCAGTTTGTGCAGCCTGAATCAGTTCTGTTTTAGAGATAACGGTTCCAGAGGAAGAAGGTATCTGTTAAATTCACTGAAGTGATAATTTTAAATGCAATAGCTTCTGCTCAGGATGTTACTCAGGGGTTCCTTCTTTACTTCTGAGTTTCCTTTAATAGCTGCTGTTCTCTGAAGCCTTTAATCTTGATGCGATAGGAGTATGAGCTTTTGGAGGCTTGCATTAATCAGATTATAAAACTCTTGGTATTACTTGAAGAAGGTTTACAGATTGGTGCTGTTTCAACAGTATGCTAAGATTTGATTTAACGAAAGTTTTCAAATGACTGTCACTCATTATTTCTGTCTCCTGACGTGATTTAGTGCTTTACTAGTAGGTTACTGCATTGTTAATAAGGTTTTTACTCATTTAAAGAAAACAAAAAGATTAGAGAAACGTCTGTAAAAGACTAAGTCACAAGCTATTGTAAAAGTAACTTGGCAATGGACTGGGTAGAATTTTGTAATGAAACATGGAAGTGTCTGCAAATGTGTTCCTCCCCCATCAAGTCTGAAAAGTGAGGGCTTTTAAATAACAAAGGTTATTATTTCCTTTAATATTTTGATCTAAAGTGACTTGAAAAAAACCCAGTCAGCAGTTGATCTGGATTCTGGGTTCTGAATGTGAAGTTAGATGGCTTTATCCATAATGCTGTGTGTAAGCTGGGGGAGAGAGAAATCTTTTTGTAACACCAGATTTTTGCTCATTTCTGAAGCAGCCGAGCTTCTCATTCTTAAACGTGTTCCAGGTATTTCAAGAGTAATACAGCACTACATTTTGAACTTATGTAAGTTCAATGCACATTTTACAACTGATAAAATAACTGTGGTGACTTAAAAGTCTAGCAGTTGTACTGCTGATCCTCACCTAATAGTGTAGACTGAGCATTATTTTGTTGAGAATAGATCAGTGGGCTGATGCCAATGGTATGAGGCTCAACAGGGCCAAGTGCCGGGTCCTGCACTTGGCTCACACCAATTCCATGCAGCGCTGCAGGCTTGGGGAAAGAGCGGCTGGAAAAGGACCTGGCAGTGTTGGTCGACAGCCGGCTGAATATGAGCCAGCAGTGTGCCCAGGTGGCCAAGAAGGCCAAGAGCATCCTGGACTGTATCAGGAATAGTGTGGCCAGCAGGACTGGGGCAGTGATCCTTCCCCTGTACTAAGCACTGGTGAGGCTCCACCTCAAGTGCTGTGTTTGGTTTTGGGCCCCTCGCTACAGGAGGGACCTTGAGGTGCTGGAGCATGTCCAGAGAAGGGCAGCGGAGCTGGTGAGGGGTCTGGAGCACACGTCTGATGAGGAGCGGCTGAGGGACCTGGGGGTGTTCAGCCTGGAGAAAAGAACCCTGAGGGGAGACCTTCTCGCTCTCTACACCTACCTGAAAGGAGGGTGTAGCCAGGTTGGGGTTGGTCTCTTCTCCCAAGTAACAAGTGATAGAACAAGAGGAAATGGCCTCCAGTTGTGCCAGGGGAGGTTTAGGTTGTATATTAGAAAAAATTTCTTCACTGAAAGGGTTGTTAAGCATTGGAACAGGCTGCCCAGGGAAGTGGTTGAGTCACTGTTCCTGGAGGCATTTAAAAGATAGGTAGATGTGGCACTTAGGGACATGGTTTAGTGGTGGGCTTGGCAGTGCTTGGTTAATGGTTGGACTCAATGATCTTAAAGGTCTTTTCCAGCCTAAATGATTCTATGATTAAATGCAGTAAAACTAGCGGCTTCAGACTTACTTTCTCATATCCAGCATCTGCTACAAAAAGTATTGCTTCATGTTGAAGTGTGTTCAAAATATAAGCAAACTTGTTACCTCTTGCCCCCCAAACGCTGACATGATTCTTCTCGTTTGATATAATTTCTATATAGTATAAAAAAAACCCAAGAGTTTGTAGACTATATTCTGCTATTTTTTAAATAAATTTAGTCCCCAAGCTTGTGACTCAGAAGGTGACAGTGCTGGCTAGGAAGTTGCCACTCTGCCTCCCTCCTGCTAGTTCTGTTTGAAGAAGCTGTATAGACAGCTGGGGCTCTGGTAAATTAATAGGATTCAAATATGTACCTTTCAAAGTGAAATAAATCTAGATCGCTGATGCAGTTCAATGTGTATCTCTACAGCAAAAAAGTGAAAGGGTGATGTGGAAGCAGAAATCCATTAAACCGATATCCTCACAGAGTGGAAAGGTGCATGAACAGCGTACCCTAAAGCTTTTTAAGATTCTACTGCTGTTGAAAAGTTGAGGGTGATGGAGGCAGCAAGAAAAATATTCAGAGAGAAACAACAGTTTGGGTATCCAACATCAAACTCCAAAGGGAAGCAGCTGTAACTCTAGCTACTACATCTAGAAAACACCAGTTTGATGCAGCACAGCCTCAAAGGCTATGTAATTTATTTGGAGAACTGTGTTTTGAGACCTTTCTGATTTTTCTTTTTTTTAAATGTTTTAGGCATGTGTTGCATGCTTGCTTGCTCTCTCATGCTAATATTTTCTATTTGTTTCAAAGAATGACAAAATCTTGAGACTTGGTTATTTTTCTGTCTCCGTGTTTGTTCTAGTATTCCAAATATTTTTTTTAGGAGATAATGGGAGTCTGATACAGCTTGTGCCATGGTTTTTATTAGTTAATTGCAGAAGAAGTAAACCTGTCCGAGAGCTGTATGGAGAGTGGTCACGAGCAACAAAAATAGTTTTTCTTGACTGAGTTTATTATTAAACTTTCAGCAATACCTCCCAGTAATTGGTCTGTGGTGTGCATGTTATACCAAGTTCTCTTAGAGACCACATCTGTTCACTGTGCATACCAACTTTTTTGACGTAGAATTTTTGGTTACATGGGGGGGAAAAATGTTTCCAGAAATACTAAAGAAAAATTTCTTGCATAGTACACTTCTTTTTAAACTCTTTTTAGTATCTTCTAATCCTGACGTTTTCTTTCCTTTTTCAGACTGAAGACTTGAGTCGTCTTCTCCTTCAGTAGCTATAAAAGTGAATGGCAAGGTCTAGTTGATAGCCAATAGTAGCATTTAGGCAGTACATCTTGGCCTGTGGTAAGTATCTGGAAGGATTGGGCTTATACTGCATTCCTGCCACTTTCCTCTTTTATTGCTGACATCACCAGTCCTCTCCTGCCCAGTAAATACTATTGCTGTGGAAGGACTGGTCATCAGACCTCCTTACCGGAGGAAGAAGAGTCTTTGCTGTACACTGAATGCTTGTGGAGATGATTTATTGCTCACATTTCTTCCTTTCAGTAAGAAGAAAGGGAAATAGTCGTTTCTCCCATTGCTCTCGGAAAGGTGCTTCAGGAGATAAGGCTTGTATTATAATGTTAGTGCTCTCCTGAAGTGCACAGTAGAGGTACTCCATGAAACAGCAGGTCAACAGTCTTGTAGGTTGTTCTCCTGTAAGAGGAGGCCAGCAAGTGGTGCCGTTTCTTCTCCTTCTTTTCCATGCTTGTTGACAGTGATTTTTGTAGTAAAAGGTAGATGTATGGTGCTGCAGGCTGAGCCCAAGTCCATCCAGATACTTGCTAAACACAGAGCGTTCTTTTCTTTTTTGTTCAGTCCAGACATTATCTCGTTTCTCAACTGTGGATATGTTTTAGAGGTCTTAGCTAAATTCTCCAGAAGGTATAATTTATCTTTCTTGGACCTGTGGCTATTCACATTTGTGAAAATTTGCATGGATGGGGTTTTTCCTGAGTTCCTGTAAAGTGGAAAGAAGTGGAATTGAGCTTTCTCAGATGACGATACAAACCAATATTTGTCCATCTCTTTAAAACTTAATTTGCTTTCCCCGTTGGTCAGAGTAAAGTAGTATAAAACTATTTTAATAGAAGCTTATTTTTCTTGTAAATGTTCTTGTTTGGTACACAATGCTATAAATGTTCACTTTTAAATGCTCATAAAGTTATTTGCTCTATCAGGTAATTACTGACTTCAATCTGACTGTTCATCTTATTAGAATCATAAGTCTATAAACCTATGCAGCTAAAAGGGTAGGTATGAAAACATCGGTGATACTATGTGCCTTATTTCCCTTTGAGGTTCTTCCATGTTACTTCTATTACTGCATTTTGTTCTCCTTCCCTGGAGTGACTTTGCTATTGTATGTAAGGGTGTGTATAATCTGTGGATAAGATAAGCATGTACTTTAGGTGTCTTTGTTGTCTGTTGCAGTAAGTCTTTACACTTAAATAGGACTACTAGCTTTAAAATTTTGGATCATCATATAGTGTTCATTTTAATGATAGTTAACAATGTGCAGTGCTTACCAATCTTAGAAAAAGAAAACCAGCAACCTGGAAGATAATAATACAAAGAGTTAAAACTTAATGATTTACAGGTTGAACTTAGACTGTTACTTCCAAATGACATTGGAACTTGCTTGCTGATATACTCAAGGATAAAAAATTAATATAAAGGCGCTATAGAATAGCACTGGTAATGTGGGGCAGGGGCTTATACAGTATCTTTCTTTTAACCAGGTACTGGAAGGAAGAAATTCTACTCAACAACCTTGAAAGAAATACTTAATTGAAGATTCTAATGCACTAGCAAAATATTGGCATTTTCAAGTAACAGTTTTAGGCTAAAAGCTATTCTTATTTGGTCATCATTTGTTAGGAAAGTGACATCATTGTCTATTTTATGGTGAAGTTACTTTGTACTGTGCCCAAATGGCATAGTTCATTTAACCATAGTGTGCTCATCTTGATTGCAGCACATCTTCATTGCCACCTCTTGACTGGCCGTTACCAAGTCATTACGGGCAGTGTGAACTGAAAATAGAAGTCCAGCCTAAAACTCATCACAGAGCTCACTATGAAACAGAAGGAAGCAGAGGAGCAGTAAAAGCATCTACTGGAGGACACCCTGTAGTGAAGGTAGGAAGTCTGGATTTCTTGAATAGAAGATAATTTTTTAACTACATTTATTGGTGTTTACAATGCTGTGAATTGTTACCTTGTGTGAAGCTTGCAGTCTTTCCTGGGTAAGATTTTCTCCATTAAATATAACTTGCTCAATACATGAGTTTTAGATATTTAAAATTTTACAGTCTGCTATGGTTACAGTGCGTGTCACAGTTTTACCCTGTATGCAGCTTTATGTTTGTGAATGGATTCACAGTGCAATAGTGTATTGCTTAATGTATTCAACATGACTTTAAGGAGGAAGAAGTGTTCATGGGGCAGGTAGGAAAAGTCACAATAATAGATTAGTTGCAGCTATACTGGAATATGATATAGCTTCGTTTGAATCAGAAATCATATTTCTTTTGGTGTTGAGACAGCTTCTGAACACTAGAAATGCCTCTTGGTCATGTTTCTGTTAGGTTATTTCTGTGAAATGGTACCCATAAATTCTGTTAACTTTCACTTATGTATTTGGAGTAAATGAAACTTGACTCTTCTTTTCCTCAGCACGAAGCACAAGTTAGTAATAACAGTTTAATGGTAGCTATCTCCTTAAAAAGTAAGGCATCACCTAGTCTCATTAGATTTGGACTGGTTATCTGTAAGGGTAAGTAAGACTTGTTTCTTGCTTTCTTTTTTGACATCATTTCCATTGTCTTAGCAGAATCATGCAAGCTTTATTGTCTCTTAGAACAGTTTTGATCAGTTTCAGGAAAATGCAGTAGTGTAGGTAACAGTCCTCATCTGGCCAACAGGGTGGTGATGTCCTGACTGTTTTGGTAACTGGCACCTGCCATTAACAGTTGCTTTGGCTGTGTTCTTTAGCTAGTGCTAAATATTCCAAATGCTAATGGCATCTAAAGCCTATTATTTAAATACTTGGTGAACACCATCCAATTATTGTTGAGCTCAGAATTAGTTGTAAGTCTTGGTAAACTAGGCTTGGCTTTCCTAAGAAAGCTTTGCCATCATATTCTCTTTGAAGGCAAAGATGTGTGGGTTTGGTACTGTGGGTATAACTGTGCACAAGCTGTGCTGTGCTTCTGTCTGACTCTCAGGGTACAGATGTGTACACAAATATCTAACTCCATGCTGGGAAGACTTCTGGGTTAGCTAGGGGTTGTCACTGATGTCTCCTTTAGTATCTACGGTGCCAGCTGCCTTATGCAGCTTGAAAGGGAACCCACCCTCTCGTTCACTGGGCATCGGGAAGATTGTGCTGAGGAACTGTGGGACTTCTTAAGATGCCTTCATTTATCAGTTTGCCACATCCTTGGCTGAAAGCAATGTCTCTTTACCTGCCTCAATCTTGCTTAATGGTCTTTATCTTAATCCCAAGTCAGGTTAAGATAAAGTTTAACTGTTCATTTATAAGTCAAATCAGACAACAATTATAAAATCTTTATAAGACAAATAGGAAAAATTTAATCTGATTACATTAAGGTTACAGCAGGGTTTGTATTTTCCTCCAAATCCAGGATCCTTCCTGTTCTTTTCCAGCAAAATAGCAGTCAGGGTTTCAGTCCTTAGTCTTTCACTATATCAGTCCATACACTAAAAATGTATTTGATATATTTATCCTATCCCAATAGTTGGAAGTAACTCATTACAACTTGAGACCAGAAGAAAAGTGCTAATAGGATTGGCATAATCAGCCCCTGTTCTCTTTCTCCTGTAGTATAAACATGTTATCGCTTTTTCTCCTTATAGTTTATTCCTCCTCTCTGGCAAGCAAATTCTGTCATGCTTTGTAATTACATCAGTTTTGGAACAGCTCTAATGTTATACCTATATGAAGATGTACTAGGAGAATTTAAATGTCTTGGAATATCTCCTCATTTTTTCCTGCCTAAGCAATCTTCCAAGCTCTTCATCTGATGAATTTCTTCTCTCAGCCTAGTCATATTCTTTGGGCTATTTACCAAACTCTGTTTCTTCTCTTGATAGCTTACCCTGAACTTTTTCATTCCTTCTTTCTTCGTCTTAAGACTTTGTATGTTTTCTTTCTTTCCCTCCAAAAAAGGGTTGGTTTTCTGCATCCCGTCTTCTTTCTTGGATGTCTTTCCAGGTCCTTCTGTTTCCGTTCTTAATCTGAGCTCTTCGTCCAACTTTCATGTTCTCTACAAATTTGCTCAATGTTTTTCTTCTCATCACGCTACCATGGCCTAACCAGCTCCAACTTTCTCCTATTGTCAGACCTACTAGATTTCTTAGCACAGTAGAGGCCAGGGTCAAGTGCTTATCAGGGAAGCCTATGCTGCAAAATAGAGAAAATTGAGGATGCCAAGAATCTGAAAGACGGCCGGGCACACTTCATGTGGAGCTTTGTGTTGGTTTAGTTGGTGGAGAACAAGTAGACAAAACTTTCACATGCCAAGGTGCTGGCACTGGAATTAAACACATCATTAATGACAATGGAAACTTGAGCGATTTTAGCTGACAAAATAAGTCTCTGCTGAGCTTTTGGGAACTGCAATCAACTTTTTTTTTTTTTCTCCTGGGTGTGTGTGTCTTGCACTAACATTTGCATTAAGGGAACTTGTTTTGCTGATGTTTATAAGATCTGACAAATATGTAGGCTTTCTTTTGCTTACAGACCTAGATGCTTCTAAGCTGCAGTACTAGATGCAAGTTGAAAAAAACAGATCTGTAATCTGTCTTGCACCAATGAGTTTAAAAACCATTTATTTGCATTACAATTGTGAAATACCTTGTGATGACAAGAATGCTGTTTTAAAAATGGGGATAGTATTTACATGTCTGACAGTCTCATGCTTAAACACATGGATTGTACTATGCCTCTCTAAATTAAAATGAATACAAATGCAAATCAATATTCTATTTTGCAATTTGGTTTCCTCCAGCTGGATTAGAAATTAATTGTTGTGCTTGATGGGAGAGAGGAAGTTGTTATGAAACAAAACATCAATTTGTATTAACTTTTTACTCACTGCTGGGAAAATCAGTATATTAAGGGCCAAGTTTGGTGAAAGATAAATACTAAATAGCTGTAAGCAGATGAAAACTACTTTATTTAAATACAAAAGTGAAAACTTTTCCAGCACTTACGGAAGCTTATTACACAAATCCAGTTCACAATATGCATTGCTGCTTGTTTCTGACTTAATTTTTCTTTTTGGTGCTCTTAGCTTTATATCAGTCACTTCTATCTGTGTGATCACTGCAATAAAGTACTCCACATTTTCTTGTGTGAAATAACTGTATGTTAACCAGTGTCAGAGATGAGAAGGGATGTGGGTGAACAGAATAATATAGAGTAGAATATTTCAGTTGGAAGGGACCTACAACGATAATTAAGTCCAACTGCCATATCTCTGGGTGCCTGAAGGCCTGTTTGCTTTTGCACGCTACACAATTTGTTTTGCTCTTGAACATTATTTTATAGAAAACTAGACTAATTTCTGATCTGTGAAACCTCTCTAATTCTGCATGTGCATTTGATGTATAATTTAAAATAAAGATTTTAAGATAGTACATAGCTTCAAGCCATTAATCTATTGGTGCATGTCATTAATCTATTACTAATACTGTACCATACCTGTTGCTAGGAGACTAAGCTTCTGACAAATTTGGCATCATCTGTTGTGAGTACGTTTAATCAGCTTATTTCCAAATGTGAGGAAATGAAATGAGTGGAACATCATGCTTTGCTTTGTAAGTCCATTGACTTTAAGGAAGCAAATTCTGTAATGAAATTATCTTGTTTTCAGCTTTTTTGAGGCAAAATGTTCTAAATAGCAGATACCTGTCATTTTAATCTCTGCTTTCTTGGGAGTATGTTCCAGCTAATCTGTGTCATCTAGAATAATTTATTTTACCCTGGTAGAGAATCTGCAAGATAACACTGTCAGTTTTCACAGGGAAGGAATAAGTAACTTGGCAGAATGGTTAGCAAGGAGAAAGATGGCAGGTTGAACTTTTGTCATTGAAATTATGTAGAAATAATACATATGGTACCATACTCTGAGCACTGTCTACCTTTACCTATCTAATTCAACAGGTGAGAGTACTTACTGTACCCATCTACAAAGCCTTTTAAACAAATAGCTGCTGCATTTCATCTGACTCTTAAATGAATTATCTTAATTGCTTGAATTTCCCCACCCTTCCCACAGGTCAAATTGTACATAATAAAATACAGTTTGCAAGAATGAGATTTTACTGTTATGTAAAATGGTTAGAGTTCTTCATGAGACTTCACTTGGCTAATGCTTACGATCAAAAACATGTAAGCGTTTTGGAGCAGGTGGGCACATGATAATGATCTCCCAGGTATAGGTTGGGTTTTTTCACTCCTGTATTTTAGCTTTCTGATCTAAAATTACTTTTTTCTTTTTAAAACCAACTTGTTTTGTACACTGTGTTCCTGCTATTCATGTTGACTTCTGCAATTTTCTGAGTCTACTTAAGTATTTTAAATTTAATGATATCTTTTGGTAGTAAATTCCATAAGCTGTGTTGTGCATGACAAGAAGTATTTCCTTTTTATCTTTTGTCCTGTTACTGTTGAAGAACACAATCTACATGATACTCTTCTTGATAACTGTACAATGTGATGTACTAAGGGACTGTTGAGCTAATAGCTACCTGTTAGCACCATTCTGTGTGCAGGAAGGAGTACCTGTCCTATGGCTGTTTACCACAGTCAGAATCAGTTCTAGACATGAACTACGATAAGGGTAATTTTTTCTAAAATTGATGATCTAAAATTGATGGACTTGCAGATCCACTTGTGCCCCATGCACGCAAGACAAATTTGGGGCAGTGGTAGCTATGAAGAATTTGCCTGTACCAGAATTGTCTTTTTGCCATACTATGAAGGGTTTAAGGATAAAATCATTCATCAATTCCTCTTCCATAAGCAAAATTCTTACTGTATTGATTCTGCAGTAACAGAGGAGGGGAAGTATCATGTAATCCATATGGACAACTTGGCAGTATTACAGCTGAATAAAGGTGTAAGATCAAAAATTAAAGAAATATTTAATAAAAACTCGTTTATTTAAATGGCTATACAATTCTAATCACTGAGAAGCAAACAGTAACCTCCTGTGTGAGGTTTAACAGACACCTGCGAAAGAGGGACTGAATGTCAGCTCTGTTTGAAGTGATTGTGGAGCTTGAAGTAATGACTGAAGAGCTGTAATGGAAGAAAAAGTAAACTTATTGAGCTCAAGTAAACTAATTTTGAACTATTTTGAAAATTCTGAAACAGGAATTCTGTTCTCAAAAAGCCTGTCAAGCTCTGCCTGAGTTCTGGTGAAAGAAACTGTAACCTACAAGAGAGGATCTAACTGAGCAATGTCAGAGATGATCCGATAAAAAGAAATTTAATGAAGGATTGTCTAAATGAGTATATGTTTATTGGTCTGTTATTCTGTGGCTGTCACCTTTTCCCAGGTGTTCTGTGTGGCCAATTCATGTAACTACTTGAGTAACAGGTGTAATACCAGAATTTTCCCTGTTCTCTAAGCCCAATAAACAGCACACATTTTCTGTTTCATGACCCTTCTCATTCTTCCTGCCTTTTCCTTTTCAATTTTTATTTTTGTCTTGAATTCTTCCCTATTTTGTACATCACCAGAAGGCAGGCTGTATCCCAGCTCTAATTGCCTACTGTTGTTTGGTGACAACAACCCACAAATAAGGCCAGAAGGCAGAACGTAAGTCTCAGCCTGTGTGAAACATGTAGTGGGCTGTATTGGGAAAAACATCAACCTTCGGATGAGATTCTAAAATTACATATCTTTCAAGAACAGTTTGACTATTTAGGCATCTTGTGCTCCAGAATCCCCAAAATAGGTACTAAAAGCCATATATGCATCTACTATATGTTTGAATACTCAATCTAGAAAATATAGTAATTAATGTGAAAAACATTAAAAATGGCACACTGGACGACACAGTCATCTGCTTTTTGTATCATATGTTTACTAAAATCTGGAAAAACAGTAATTTTTTTTTCCACAGTAAAACCAATTTATGGTGTTTTTTTTTTCTATAGCTTGTTTGGGAATAAGCTATTTCTGTCCTAGAAATGCTTGTCCAAAAACTGTTCATAGCATAATTTGGCATTGGGAGTTGGTATTTCAGGAATAGCACATTCTTTTCAAGAGCATATAGCAAACTACAGGTGGATAGTGTATTGTGATGGCTGGTTAGATATGCCTGACAATTCTGCACTGTGTGAAGTTGTACTATTAGTTTAACACTACTTTAGCCATGAATTGATCACCTTTCTTCGGCAGCTTAGAGTGAGACAGGACTCCGAGCTAAAACACTCTTCGAAATATGCCTGAAATTAGTTTTTAAAATGTTTTCAATCCTGTCGGCAAGCAGTGAATGAGTATGCAAAAGTGTGAGGTTTCAGAAATAGAAATGCGAGTTTTTAAACCTTGAAGGATGTTCTGTATGTTGTGTAAACATACGGTATTGTGACCAATAATGCACTGATATTTGCAATAACTTGTTTGCTTTAGTCCTTGGCAGGACCCGTTTGTCTTTGTAATGACCTTTAAAATGTTTTTAAAATTGGACTTGTGGCACTATCTAATAGTTTATAGAAGTTTGTTCTTTTTATGTCTCACTATTTTTGTCAGAATTGCAAAGGTCTGTACTATTTTAAAGTCTTCAAGTCAGTCTACCTGATAAGTTTATTTAGCAAAAGAGGAAGGAGGATGCTCTTTTGATATGCATGCTTTTCCTTCTCAGTTGATGGAAAGGTACATCAAATAATCAAGTGATAGAAAATAGCACTGCAGTTCAGGAAGGGGAAGTAGATGTTGTTTTGGTTTAACATATTTCATTTTTAAATCAGACATTTCACTTTTTGTAACAGTATAACCTTTGCAGAATCAGAATGAAATAATAAAAAAATTCCCATGTGCTGTTAAGATGTTCTGAGCCAGTGGTTGGGGTATTGCCTAATAGATCTCAACGGAGTTTTCTTCCATGAATTTCTCCAGTTTCTTTTAAACAATCCATTGAAGATTACAGGTCAGCACGCATTGCACCTCTGCAAGGCCACAAGGGATGACTGTGGTCAGTCTGACTTTCAATAACTTCCCTGAACTCTAATTTCTTGGTTTTATATGTATGGTTTGTTTTGGGTTTTTCAAAATGCAACTGTTGATAAATTCATGACTAATTGTACCACTGGTATTAGTCATTGTGTGGGTTTTGTTTCAGATTATGTTCGTCTTCAGGTCTTTGGATCTTTGTCATCCCTCGCTTTTATTTCCAGGTCATTGTTAATAGGTGTGCTGTTCAGTTTGCAGAGTAGCCCTTCAGCTTTTAAACCAGCATTCTTCACAGTTCTTTAGGAAAGTAGCTGCACAGCACTCAAAAGTGAAATTCTTGTGCAGAAATGTCTGAAGAAAAAAGGTTGGTTCTTCAAAGCCATGCATATTGTTGTCCAAAAGATTCCAAGCTCGTGGGTCGCATCTCCGTTGTCTCACAGGGCAAAACATTTCAAAGGCGTGGTTTGCTTTTTTCTTTAAATTAAATTTTTAAAAAAAATGTTATTTTACTTTACAAGTGGACTAAAATTTAATCAGTGAAAGTCCTTTTCCTTTAGGATTGTTTAGGTTTCATGGTGAATTATACCATAACTTTACTCATACAGTCTTCCAAAGTTAAAGTAAGAATACCTAATTCAAGAGAACAGCTTTATCTTTCCTTTCATCTCTATATAACGGGGCCTTCATTCTCCTCTTTTGCCCTCCTTACCTTACACCCTTAACTTTGCGGGGGTGTTCTCAGGAATACAGAAGCTGCTGAAATGCATCCAGCTGCCATGAGACTATCAAGGAGGAAATAACTAGTTACAACGTGCTTTTCATATCAAAGTGTTGAAAAGCCTAGGAAATCTCCATCTGATGTAAATGCTTTGTAAGTGCTTATGGTTCATTATGCAGCAGTGTATTTCCTGCTTCATGTGTTCTTCATATTTGAATGGAGGATTTTTATATGGATACTGGTGTATTTGGTGAAGCTAGAGTTGTTAATCGAGTCGTTCATTCACTGAAGTTATCCCAGATTTTTCCCCGACATGTCTTGTACTTCAAGACTATGCCCTATTTTTAGAGGCCTATTTGTATGTAAAAGGTTTCTTTCTCTTCAGCCTACTTCACCAGTCCAGTGATGTCGTAAGCAGTGAATTAATTGTGCAAAGGGGAAGGAGCACTAAAGTGTTGATAGAATCTTCTTCATCTTCAATTAGCAGGCAAAGGCACATAGGAGATAAAACATGAGTATTAATTCCCAGTGAAAGTTTGGTTAAACGTGGCAATTTCCTAATAAATGCTGGAAAGTTTTGCAGGAAAATTGCTTTAAAAATACAATCAAATGGGTTTGGCACTGTCTGAATGTCATTAGTGTTGTAGTATTGCTTGATGGCTGACCATAAAACTTAGCTAATGAAATGATTTTTCTAACTCCTCCCCCCCAAGTTTTAGTTCCTTTTTTTTTTTCTTTGGATTTTAGTCTGAAAGATTAAGCATGTGAAACCCTGACATCACTTCTGGATTCACTGATGCTATTAGGTATTGGGGTTTTTGTAAATAAACAAAGGGGGGTTTGGATCAAAACACCAGACTATTTCAAAGTATACTAGCATTGTCTGAGAAGTACCTGTTTACTGTGAAGTGTATGATTTCTCTTGGCTATTTTTCTCAAGTCTTGTTACAGGTCTTAAGAAATCACATCTTGTGGATAAATAACGTTTACATTTGAATAGAGATTGGTCTGCAACAATCAATGGAAAACGTAGGCAGGACCTTCTTAATTTATAGAAAAGGCGGGGAGGGGAGGTAAAACATCTAACTATTAAAGACTAAAAAAGGCCTTCTCATAAGCTTGTCGAGTGTTGCAAGCTTTCCCTTAGATCAGAGCATAGAATTGATGACACGTGAGCCAGATATGGCCCCAATGTAATCTGCATTTAATCTGGAAAAATGCTAACTTCTATTTTCCAGATTGATGCTTCTTATTTCATGTGACCTATTTGCTTTCTTCATCAAGGAAAAGGTTCTCACCACAGCCACAAAATTCCTAGTTTAAATGCTGCTGTCTTCAGTGACTGAATTAATCTATATGGTCTCTAGTGTTAGACATTTTTTTAAGGATTTTCCATATGTGCATTAAGAATGTATGAATGTTTTTGTAATATAAAATACAACTTCTTGATGATCCAAAAAAATTCTCTCACTAACTGACTGTCTTTGCAGTTACTTAGTAAAAATTGTAAACTAAGTATTGACATGCATGCATGAGTTTACTGTATGCAGTGTAGTAATAGGGCTGGAACTGCTTTGGCGTGAAGCCCTTCTGGCTTATCCTGTAGTGACCTTCAGTCTTTAGCCTTCCAGCTTTAGTTTAACTTACGCATGCACTGACCTTTGCTATGGAAACGATATAGAAACACAAAAACAACTTGGCTGAGTTTCCTCGGCAAAGCAGTGGGTGGTGTATCAGTATTCTATTACAGAGGAGGGTTTCTAGAGGTCAGTAGTGACAGTGTGCAGTAACTTACTAGTTGTCTGCAGCACACTGTTCACTACTCCTGGGAAAGTAGTACATCTTTTGTTAAAGTAAAATTAGTAACCTTTTTTTGTAGTGTGCAGCTCTAGGGTTGCACATTAATAGAGTCAATGCTGGAAGGTATACTTGAAAACATACCTAGCACTCAACCAGTAGGTTAAGTTACTGTCTTTCTGCGAGTGACCCATGGCTGAATGTTGGGCAGGCTGATCGTGTAGCCATTTACTGTACTGCATCTTCATCGGGGAGATTCTGCAGCTCTTACCAGGAGGTTGTAAAATGCTGTTAATTTAAATACCTATGGTCTGTAGAGAGACACTATGTTCTTATTTGTGTATATTGTGTATTCTTTGCTAAGGTGAACTAAAGGTACAAACACTGTGGCTTGATTAGGTATTTGAAAAAAATGTAGTATCTGTTCTTTCAGGTTAATTATGTAGGTATTTTCATTGAAGAACAATTAACAATTTTTTTACTGACCTGTTTAGGCTGTTCAGCATACAGAATTGTGCATAGAGCTGATGAGGTAACAAGGAAGTGTCATCCTACTGTCAATGAAACTAGGAACAGTCAACAGTTTTTGAATGAGAACAAAACTGTATTTAAAAGGGTCATGCATTTTAAACTCCAAAATATGTCTTTTTTTCCCATTTTGAAGTTGATTTGGGGTAGTAAGTCTCCTTCATTATTCACAAGAAATTCAATAATGGCAATTCAGGCTCCAAATATCATCTTTCTTTTGAGGGAGAGATGACATCGTTCCTAGGAAATGGAAGGTAGTTCAGATTCTGTGATAATTCAGTCTCCAGTGGGGACCAAGTGTGGTGGGCAGAAGGTTCTGCTTTGCTTTTACTCCATAATGGTTTTCTGTAGGGAGAGACATTCAAGGGTTACTCTCACCAGGATTGTTCATATAATGAATTCAGAATACTTTCATACTCTTCAGCAAACTGCTGAATGCACCTGCAGTTAAATAAGGTAGGAGTACTTCCAGGTGAATTAACAAAGTAATCCAGCATTGCCCTCTGCTCTCAGGAATGGTGTGACACGGGCTGTCTTTAATGATGTGGTGCTATGCACAGCCTGTTGGTTCCATTGAAGGCTCTGAATGACTATGGAATAGGAATTACACGGGGTGTGCAGGAATCCTCTCCACAAGCTGGCGGATCATTTTCTACCCACCCCTTGGCTAACTGGTCCCCACAGACTGGCGCCCTCTTTGATTACAGATGCTCTACATGTTCAATTTTACACTTGCTGAATCCATGTCATGCCCAGAGTTGTCAGCTCACATATTAGACAACATTTAAGATTTAAAATGTTAATTCTGAAGCACAAATTTGTATAATAAAGGTTGGGGTTTTTTTTGTTGTTTGGGGTTTTTTTTAGCAACATGTTGTTTTTTGGCACTCTCTCCAACTGCCTCAAAGTTTCAGCTAGCGCATAAGGCTGTCTCATTAGCATCCATAGCCTATTAAGCTTACTGTCTTTTTTGCTGTTGGAAACACGAGGACACTGTGCAACCTGCTCAATGCTCGCTTAGGACTATGATCTGTTTCCTTTCTATGCAGCCCCAGTTACTGTGATCGGGCTCTGAATTACACTCTGTGATGTGGTAGATGGGGTTATTCTTTTCTTCCCCAGACCCAGCTTTCTTAATTGCCACACTGACTTGCACACATTGGTTATATTTATGGCTTTATATTGGTTTTTTATGCCATTGTCTTTTTATTTTAAACCTTGAATAAATGCAAGAAATCATCTGTAATGCAAAGTATAAATTTATGAAGCCTCTGCTACCTCGCCAATCTGTTACTACTCTGCCTAATCATATGTGTATTCCAGTACCTTTAACAGGACTTCACTGCAGATCCTTTACAGCAATTCATTTGAGACAAAGCTGTAGTGTAAGCATCAGATTGACATAGTTGTGCGGGGGAGACTTTGTTGGCTTGTTTGTTTTGAGACTGGTTTACACTAGCATGGCTTTTAACAATGTATGAAATCATCAGGGGTTTGTCCTGATGTTATTACAGATAATTTTTAATTATGAAATGCCTTATTTATATGTTTCTGTATTACAACATTCTCTTAAATGACTATAGAAGTGTATTCTGTTGCATTGTAATATTTTTCCTTGTAGTTTCCTTGGGACATGGGATTTGTTGTTTGTTTTTTTCATTTACTATAGGAATTAGAAGGAAAGTGACTAAAGGTGGTACTACTGTGTGGGCTCTTGTTATGGTGTTTTCATTATTTCTTCTGAAGCTGTAGTACCATTGTTTCAAATTTCTACATTAGTACAGCTCATGTACTGTAGTGATGTGAACCAGTCGACAAGCACACAAGCTTTTATCACGAGAGCATCATACAGAAAATGTGCTTGATAACCTAATGATATAGAACTACTCTGTTGGGGAGGTGGGCATTTTTTGTCAGACTTTCCCACCACTTTCCCTCCCACAACATGCTTTGCAGGAACCAGGCCCTGTATGTCTTCCATAATAGCATACCTGGGCGAGAACAGAGGGTGAACTTTGCTGAAGAATAATGGAAGCGATACTGGTGTTAGGCACAACTTTGAGCAATTCAAATGTAGTATACGGCCAGAGGCTCATAGGCGATATCATTGCAACTGCTGGCATGGGGTATATTTTGCTTCACTAAATTAAGGTCCTGCTCTGAGTAGGCTTCTGTAGAGGGCAGTTTCTCCACTGCCTGTAGACAGACCAGCTTAGTTTTATGCCTATTCCTTCCCCCCACCCCCCTTTCTCTCGCTCCTATCACTAGTATCGCTAGAACTGTTGTGTACGTGTCCATTGTTAAAGAAAGGGAAGATAGCTTTAATTAGAAATTAGCTTTGTCACAGTGACCCCATTTGGAAGTTATTCAAATTTTTGAATAGGTCTGGCTTGTAATTTATTTAATTCCCAGTATTAAAGTGAACACATTTAACAAACGTCACATTTAGGCTGTATTCCATTGTGTTAAGATTTAAATTTAACTTGGAGGAAAATGGATGGTGGAGACACTGTTGAGAACTTCGGACAAGATGGCTGCTGTAAATGCTAAACTAATACACATCCTTAAACTTTCTTAACTGCTACAATAATTCAGTCTCATAGCGAATATGCAAATATTCATTTGGTATTTAAACACAAGTCTTTTGGAAAGATGTGGTGTCCTGCATCAAGTGAAAAAAGTAGGTATGTGTTTATGTATTTAATTGATGTAAGAGTCCCTATGCTCCACTATCAACATGACAATAACTAAGAGTAAAGATTGTTGTGGTCCCGTTGGGTTCCTGTAGTTTACAGGTGACTTCTGACAGACGAAGGGAGAGAAACCTGTCAGCACACTGATGGTCACAGGAGGTTCTTTGTCTCCACTGCAGCACTTGTAAATGGTTGAATATCCCATTTATTTACATGGGAAGCAACTCTGATAATCCAGTCTGTTTCCACTCCATGGCTGAGGGTTTTCTGGTTTGGTTTGTTGTTGGGGTTTTTTTTCTGGATTTAGCTCTGTTTGTACTGAGAACTCCAGGGAGAACAAAAAGATTTTACATATTTGACAGAAGAAAAGCCTGCAAATAATAGACATACATATGTAAATGCAAATAATGAGATCATGTAAGCAATTAGTTGGAAATATGTAAATTATAGGATAGGACACTGTATTTGGTAAAAGCTGCCATGACTTTTAAAGATTGCTTGGTTTTTTCTGGCAGATATTTTTCCCTCATTATAATGAGGATCTGAAGCAGTAAGGATTGTTAAACCCATGAGATGTGACTTTTTGATTGTCTGTTATTAAGTGGGTTTGTTCTGCTTGCCTGTGCACACGTGAATTCTCCGTGGTAGCTGGAATCAGGTGGGGAGACAGCTGAGAATTCATTGAGTTTAAGGACAGATGCCAATCTGCTTTAGCCCAACCTCACTTATAGTCTAAGTACAATGCAGTACTAATGTAGTTTATGATGTTTTATGGTAAAAGTTGAACGGGACTGGCCTCTTAAAGGCATGACAGCTGGGAGGTGTTGTATACCTCCCAAGAAAGATAAAAGGACATTTGAGCACAACAGAATTCAGACTTCTTTGTCTACAACTGTGACAAGCAGCACAGTCTCCTTACTTCAGTAATCGTCTAGAGATCTCCTAGCCCAGAAGCAGTAATTCTGAACGGTTTCCTTTCTTTCCTCCCCATTCACTTAAAAAAAAATTAAGTAAATAAATGGGATGAGCGTTTTCTCTGAGAGCACTCTCATAATGCTGTAATTGTAACAAATAATGTATTTGATCTATCAAGCTTTTGTGTCAGCTGCTCAAGATACGTATGTTGTTGCTCGATAACAGTTACATGCTGTAGCTTGTCTGTAGATTTTTATCTGCTATATGTCTCTGGAGTTATTTTAGATTTTGTGTGCGTGCTGGATATGAAGAGGTGAAGAACAAGCCTCAGTTGGTTTGGGTTTATTTGAGTAAGCTCAGCTTTTTGTCTAAGGTGGTCTAGATTTTGGCTGTTCCGCTTCTCACTCACGTTTAAGATCATTGGGTGAATGGGAAGAACACAAACTAAAATTAATAGAAAGGAAATATGGGCATGTGTCCTGCCCAAACCATGACACTATGCTGTAATATCTAGATGGATTGATTAATGAGTATTATATCTTGGACAAAAGCATTTATGTAATGCTGAAAGGTTTGAGAAGGGCTGTTTAAAGTTCCAGACTTCTATTGGAAACCAGATTTCCGTTCTTGATTGAGAAAGCTCTCATAAAAATGACAGGACTGGTAGGTGCTGTCACAGCTGTAACTTGAATATAGAAAATGGGCTTTCATTTGGTGTACATAAAACTTACTGCCAATAGCAGTGCATCAAGGTACGAGGGATCTACAGTGGTGCTTCTGATTTCTGGGTGGGGGTGTGCTCTGTTTTTTCGTATTGCTGACTACCGGTGTTAAATTACTCTTGTAAGCAGGTTAAACTGACATGGGTTTGTTTGGTTTTTAAGTGTTAGCTCTGTAAAGAGCTTGGACAATACTGTTGTGTGACCAAATAACTCTCCCTAGAGACAAAAATATTGACATGACAAAACCACGTTTAAAGAAGGACTGTCTGGCCCCTCTCTCCAGTCTGAACATAAGTTGATGTCGAAGTCGAAATGTAAATTTGCTGCATTGCTGTTTAGAAATTATGTATCTTGCCGTGTGCATCAATCTGCCAATTGCAGGAAGGTGAAGTAAACTTCATGGATTTATAAGACATATTTTATAGGCTTCGGATTTAAAATTGCAGTGGCTAAAGGAAATTTGTGTGTTACTATTGGTTAAACTTGTTTCCTTAAATCTTCTGGATAATATGTTACCAATGTACTATTATAAAACTAGCTTTTTCTTTTAGACTTTTTTTTTTCTCTGATGTTTCAAATGTGTTTTGTGCCTAGAATTACTACTGTTAGTTCAAGCCACGGGTGGGTTTATGACAAGTGAGTGCATTTGTGGTTAGAAAATATGAGAAAAGGAAAGATGCATGAATTAACATTTATCAAATGTTAATTTGATACCACCCAAATGATACTTGATTTTTCTAGCTATGAATTAAAATTTCTTTGTCCTGACATAATACATTTGCATTCACAAAACCCCTGAAGTTTAATAAAACTCACTATTGCATTCCATAGAGGAAAAACTAAACTTCAAAATATTTTTAGCGTTTCTAGAAACTAGGTGTATCTTAGTAAAATTGGTAATTTGGCTTTGATTAAAAACAGTATCAGAAATGTACCTATAACATAGCATAGCTTTACTGTAGAAATTCTGTAGATAAAATGATTCTTTTCGCTTTGATAAATTCAAAAGTAATAAAGATATTTTGATATCCATTTGTTCTGGTAAATGCTGTTGCTGATACTTATATTGGGGGACAGATACCTGTACTCAGTTTTCTGATTTCTGAAGAGATTGAACAAGTTTGTAATTAAATACTACTCTTTGACTCTTAAGTCTCTGTACTAGTTGTGTATTTATATTGTGCACACAGAAATGCAGTAAAATTCAACTAATATTTTAATGTTCCATCTACTTTTTCATCAGCTCCTGGGCTACAGTGAAAAGCCAGTAAACCTACAGATGTTCATCGGAACAGCAGACGATCGCTACTTAAGACCTCATGCATTTTACCAGGTGCACCGAATCACTGGAAAAACAGTTGCAACAGCTAGTCAAGAGATAATAATCGCCAGCACAAAAGTTTTGGAAATACCACTTCTTCCTGAAAATAATATGTCAGCCAGGTACATCACAGCATAAGTTGGCTGTTAAGTTGCTGTGTGTTTTTTTTTCTTTGGGTTTTTTTTTTCAATTTGTGTAAAGGTGAAAGAAAAAATCTTGTAGAATAGCATATTTTCCATAAATATGGCTCATGATTAAGGCAGGCACATCTCTTTAAACATGCCAATGCTTTAGTAGTCAGAGGCAAAGGAGTAGAAAGACAGGGAGATAGATGAGTGCTTTCTGGGGTTATGCTTCCCCATACAATCCACACATAAGTATGACTCCATGTTTGTAGAATTGCATGTGGTTTACTGACTGGTAGAGTTTTTGTTTGATTTTACGAAGATGTAAGACTTTTTTTCTATGAAAATACGGTCATACAGTTTAGTTGGTTGTTTCTTGATTGAATGTGGTGATTTTACTTCTGGTATCTTGGTAGGCCTTTTCCTTATTTTGATTATTATTTTTATTTTTAGCAGTTGCATTATTCTGGCTTTTCAGGTCTTGCCACATAGAATGTGCTAAATAATAGTTTAATAGCAACAATTAAACTGCTCTGTTCTAGCTGGACTGTCAGTGAACAGAGTAAAGCACAATTATTTGTTTATGTATCACATTTATTTCTTATGTAGACTTCTGAAGTCAGCTTAACTTTTCCTAGTTGCAGACTTCATTCTATTTCCATTGAATGCTATGATCCTGCAATGATGGGCAAGATAACACTCCTCACAAGTTTATGTGTATGTGTTACTTGATTAAAGTATGTGTGTCTCATATGAATAATTGATAACTATATGGAATAGTAGCGAGGGTTTGATGGCTACACTTTTGTCATTCTCTAGTCCCTCCTAAGGCAAAACTAAATATAGGTCTCTTGCTCCTTGTAAATGATATTTACTATGTTAAATAACTTACTTTGAAGGTTAAACAATGTGCAATAACACATAACTTTTTTAAAGGTTCAAAAAAGATGCAGCTAGACATAAGACAATTGTTTCAACAGTCCTTGCTGCCATTTTTGATGCTAACAGATCTTTTAATCTCAGACATTTAAAATAGCATTTAAAATAGTGTAACATGGAGAAAAATAGAATGCTCTTCATTCTTTAACAAAAGAAAAGCTTAGAGAGTATACTTTGGCAATAGTTTGATTCATTTTCTTCCGTTTCTTTTCTGATCCATCTGTCCTCACCTATCTGCAGTATCGATTGTGCTGGTATTTTGAAACTTCGCAATTCAGATATAGAGCTCCGTAAAGGAGAGACAGATATTGGAAGGAAGAATACCAGAGTGCGACTTGTGTTTCGTGTTCACATCCCACAACCTAGTGGAAAAGTCTTATCTCTGCAGACTGCTTCCATACCTGTTGAATGCTGTAAGATTGCTTTAACTACACATAATTTATACTCATGTTTTCTGCATGTGTCAGTAGTATTGTCATTCTGACAATAAATATTGTCAGAATTGTATATAACAAGTGTGTGTAAAAAGCATTGTGTGTAAAGAGCTAAATTACCAAAAATTAATATATCTTTAAATAAAGATGGTACTTGCCAAGTGGCAGCCTGAAGGTTTTGAGGAAAAACAATGTTTTAGCTTTTAAACCTAATCCTACAGTCCCACAGCTAGCAGCTTCAGTAGTTCCTGTGTATGGGCACAGAGAGCCGATACACCTCAGTGAAAATAAATATTAATTTTGGGAAGAACTAATACCATTTCATTTAGAAGACTCTATACCGTTACTTGTCTTTATACAGTATTATTTAATGAACAGCTGAACTTCTAGAGAGTTCATTGGCTAAATGCGGGCAATAAGGAGTCAAAACATGGCCTTAAACAATCTGAATTTCTCCTAGAATTCATTTTGTCTTTAAAATACTAATTTTTAAACCAATATTCCTAAACTAAAAATTTAATTTGCTGTAACAGTAGAGACTGTTGGTATTTGTGGCTTCTTGGTGTTTTTTTTCTATAATTATGTAATTCCAACCTAATTTTAATCCTTAAAAACAAAGATAAATCGTACACAAATTATTTATATATGTAAATAGACAGTCATTTTAGTTTCACACCTGATTCCTCAAGTTAGGATCATAGAAGAAATGTCACTATGATTATGATTAAAATTGTGAATAATACTTTTTCCTTTTTTTTTTTTTAAAGCTCAGCGATCTGCTCAAGAACTTCCTCAGATTGAGAAATACACCATCAATAGTTGCTCAGTAAATGGAGGCCATGAAATGGTGGTGACAGGATCCAATTTTCTTCCAGAATCGAAAATTATATTTTTTGAAAAAGGACAAGGTAAGTACTATTTTACTTTTTTCTTGAAAACAAAAGCAAAACCACTACCTGAGCTTGATTTTTAAGAAGTAAGGATGTTTTAAATGAGGAAAAAAAAAAAAAAATTAAGTCACAAGTAGTAATGTGAAACTTCAGGTTGGGCACTATCTGTATGCTGGTTGGGAATTATTACTGAAATAGTACTTCTGATTCAGGAGGGCAGTTAGAGGCTAACTAACTTTGAATTGTGTATCTTTGAAAGGTGCTGTCGACAGACTGTACCATGTATTATCTCCTCCTTATTATTAAAAAAAAAAATTAAAAATTGAGAACTAATGGAAGTGTATTATTTGATTTAATCATTGCATAGGAACTGACTTACTCCTAAGCTAATGAAACAAATAATAGTTAGAAAACACTACATTGACTCTTTCCCATGTATTTGCATAAGATTTTCTATAGAAGTTACTCCTATGGATGCATTTTTTAAAAAGTATCAAGATGTGGCTCAGATTTGGTGTGCAGTGTATGCTTCAGCTGTGTCTATGCCTGATTTGCATCTGTAAACAGGCAAGTGTAGGGAAAATACTGGCAATAAGCAGTGCTACGAACAGCAGCAATCTTTTGTGCATGTATTAAACCTTTGTGTGCTTGACAAGCCAGTCGAGTATTTAGTTGTCAAGAAATCAGAAATGTTATAGTCAGTTGTATTACATGATCTTCATTCTCTAGAATCCAAGTTCAGTCTTCTAGGCAACACTTAGTCATGGGTGAGAACTGCAGCAGGGCTGCTCTTGGATGTTAGCAAAGTAGAGTTAAAAATTATATTGCAGGTATGCATTTCAGTTAAGGTACACTAAAGACAGCATTTCCTTCATGCAGTGAAATCTGTAGCAAAATTTAACTGCTTCCTACTGATCTCAGGAAATGAAACAAATTATTCTTCGGGAGGGTAGTAGATTAAATTTTTCAGTCTAATATATAGCAAATAGAATCTCAAAGCAAGAAAAACTTGCAGGTTTTGGATGAATATTTCTAAAACATCTTTCTTTAAATGCGAGTACAGGTTAGAAAGCTTTTTTCCCCCTAAACTCATGTTCTTCTTCTCTTCATAATGATGCAACTCCATAAAGTAGAGAATTTAATACCAAAAAAACCCTATCAGATACTTTTCATTTTTAGTTTACTACAACCAGATACAATTAATGTTTTACAAGTTTTCTTTGCTTTTGTTTTGTATTATACACACTCAGGCACGTACACACATTTTACTCTAAGATGTTCAGTTACTCAGCATTCTTTCCTGGTTCTGTAGCTCTTCCGGATATACATCCTAATCTTAATATTTCTTTCTTAGACTAAAATGCATGAAAAATAGTTGAAAATTGAGGACTAGCTGTCTTAATACATAGAGTTCCTTTTCTTCCCTATTTGTCCCTTCAAATGTTATGCTCTTTACATTAAATAACTTAAATTATCGTTGCTGTGACTTGAATATCTGATTTCAACTTTTGGAAAACAATAGCAAAAGCAGATCATTAAAAATAAAAGTTTGCAACCAGGTCTGATTCTTCTACACCTTATTCTTTCCTTAAATATTTAAGTAAAAGAGTTGGGGTTTTTTTATTAGCAAACACAACAGAAAGGGGAGGTTATGTAATATAATATGTAATATGTATTTTGACACACAACTTGAACGCATTTCAAAGAAGTACTGGTGCTAGACAATAGGTTCCCTGATAACCTGTACAAAACCCAATAACAGAGAGAAGCAAGCATTAGATTAAGGATAATGGGTTTTGTTAGGTCAGAGCAGAGAGGTTCACACCAAGGTGACAGACTCCCCTCCCAGCACAGATGACTTCCCGGTATTTGAATTACGGGGTCTTTCGGTTCAGGAGAGGGTGTTTGTTTTACACGTGTAACCTGTGGGTATGTGCATGGAGATACAGCCTATGTTATCTCTCACATGGTGACTTATAGGTTAAGTCATCAGCATGTTTGTTTGAATTTAACTACCTTTCAAAAATGTTTTTAGAAAAATGGGGAAAAAAATCCCTCTGTACACTTCCAGTACACACTGCCTCCTTAGGAATTAAATCTGACTGTATGTGATCAGCAAGCTCTGTTAAATTGCAGTCCTGCAGAACGCTCAGTTTACATAGTCTTGAAACTGCTAAAGCATCTCTATACTTTACACCTTGTTTACAATATATGTCAGTTGAATGGCCTCTTTATGACTGAAAATAAATGCAGTTTCATACTAAGCATTTATGTATTTTTAAGATTAAGTATTTAACCGATTTAGAAAATGCTTTTTGCTTGAATTATTTGTAAATTTCTCTCAACAGATGGACGACCTCAGTGGGAGGTAGAAGGGAAGATAATTAGGGAAAAGTGTCAAGGGGTGAGAAACAATTTTTCTTACTTTCTAAAGCTTTCTGTTTTAAAATGAGAAACTAGATGTCATCTTTGTTGTCCTGAAATTTAGACTTCATTTAGTAAAGTAAGTAGACCATTGGCTGATTCAGGCTGATTCAGACAGAGAACTGGAGACCTCTAAATTAGCTTAATACTATAAAGTAGCCATTAAGATGCTGCTTTGAAGGAACTGGAAATAGTACGCTTGTGAAAGCAATGAAAAGAAATTGAAAATTGAAAAAAGAAAACTGAAGATCATTTTGCTAAGTTGAGAAATAATTTCCAGTACATTAAAATTTTTCTTAAAAGCTTAATGATCTAAAATGCAATTCTTTGACTGCTAGAGGATTTTTTATGCTCTGGCAGATAAACCAAGCATCCTTTAGCTGATATGTCTATCTAATTAAAAGCATTACCTCAGAACACTTGTGTTTAAAAGAAGAAAAAAGTCTCCAAATAAAAGTTCACTTATAGTACTGTTTTACTGTGTAATATACATAAACTTGAAGTTTACCAATTTCAAAATATGAGTTTGCTTTAGTTTTGCAATAAGTGGTTTTGTTTTTCTGTAATTGAGGGTAGTTTTATTTGCATTTGATATGTAAAACTTTTTTGTTTCAACTTTCATACAGGCAAACATCATACTTGAAGTTCCTCCATACCATAACAAAACCATTACAGCTGCAGTTCAGGTCCAGTTTTATCTCTGCAATGGCAAGAGGAAAAAAAGCCAGTCTCAACGTTTTACTTATACACCAGGTATTAAATAAAAAAAAATTCTAAAAGTTGCATTTTATTTTGGTTTTTGAAGTAGACATTTAAAAGTAATTCAGGCAGTCTTGTACCTTTGACAGGTAGATAAGAGTAGCTTTGAATTGTTTGTAAAAAAACTTACTTAAGCTTGTCTAATTGAAAAGCTGAAGTTCAGAGTAATAAGCTATGATTACAGCTAGGTATTTCTTTGTTACTCTTTTTACAGAATAATTTGCATTCTACTTTTCTTTGCGAATGATAGTGATTCTCAGAAGCTGATCTTCTAAGTAACCCTAGTGATGACTCGGAGGATAGTGAGATCATAGAAGAACAGGTTTTACGCATTTCCCCCTGCCTCAAATGTCAAAAAACCCCAGGCTTAGATATGATATAGATAAAATAATATTCTTCCTCCCTGCTCCTCTGGACACATTGCAGCTTGTTGAAAGAAAACAGTTTGTAGCTTAGCCAGAAGCGAAAACTGTACATGTTAACTGTACATATAGTTAAAACTAATTAATCCCTTCCATTTGGTAGGAGGAAGTGGTTACTAGTAGATATGCAATGCCTACTCCTTTGCCTGCCACTTACCTGCTTTTCTTTTAAGAAAGACATACCCATTTAGAGCAGTCAGAATTCCCCAAGTGCCAGCGGTGGCACTAGACCCTTTAGCACTGTTTGGAGGACTTGAAGTCAGGTATCTGAAAGAGTCTTTCAAGTCAGATATGGATATTAATATAAACTTCTTAACACTAATGTGTATGCTGACAAAGCCAACTACCATTAGTTTATACTATTTAAAGTAAGTTTTGTTCATTTGTGCTCTAAAACGATCCACTTCATGCGCAATTTAACCCATGTTACCTGTCTATTTGGTACACTAAGTATATATTAATTGTGTTATATTTTTCCGTGGTATTTTTCAACCATTCCTAAGAATATCAGTTCCTAAGATAGTTACATGACACATCTTAATCTATTTTTTTTCTTTGAAAAATCCATATTTAAATTTTTTAAATGGTGATATGAAGTAATGAAACTTACAACTTAAATAAGAAACAAATTTAATTATAACTGCAGGTGTCATTGCACAAACATTTTAAAAATCAATTTTAACTAAAAAAATTTGTAACAGTTTATTTAACAGTGTGTTATATAAAGTAGTAATTGAGCGGTTAAAAGTGTTAGAGTTTTTCTACTGCTTGTACCTAAAATCAGTATCTTTCAATGAGTTTACTGGTAGCTTAAAACAAACAAACCAACCAACCTGTAACTGAAAGTGTGTCAATTTGTAACTCTCTGGATTATAAGAACAATTGTTGCTGTCATTGAAATTGGGGGATATGCTGAAAGAGTTGCTCTAATTAAATCAGGCACTACTCAAAACTAGTTTAACAGTTTTGCCAAAGTTCAGCTGTCATCTTGATCAGAGGCTAAGGAAAGTTTGAAGCCAACTGAAAATTTAATTCCCCTTTTCCCAGTGCCCGATATTGAACTCTTGTCTGCTTGTTTTCCACGGAGCCCCGCAGCAGCCCTTCCCCCCAGCCCTGTGATGAGCTATACCTTGAGCTGTACTGCACTTCTGGCTGGCTGGGTTGCAAATGCCTTTAAAAACATACCTTGCATAGGAGAGTATTTTAGAAGGGAAGATACCTGCCTTTGAATAAATGCTAGGAGAATTCTTCTGACTTCTAAGGGTTAATATAGCAGGCATAAAGTATATAAAAAAAAAATGAAAGCAAAGCAAAAGAAGGGATATTAGAGCCAGGACAGTAACAGTACAGTTGTGGCGGTTAAACAGCAGTTAGTGTGTATTTATCAGTCTACAAATGGGTTGGAATTGTAATAGTGTTTTACTTTTTCTAGTTATAATGAAGCAAGAGCACAGAGATGAGGTGGATTTGTCTGCTGTTCCATCTTTGGCCCTGCCTCACACAAGCAATGTCCAGGGCCTGCATTCCATCCGAACTCAATTGCCTTCACCAGAGCAAGGGCATCCACATGACAATTTACTGTCTACGTCACCCAGGAACCTTGTGTGTCCAGTTCAACCTCCGTACACAGCAATGGTGACCTCAGCAGTATCCCACCTGCCACATATGCAAGGTAGAAACCTTAGTCCAAGTGAAGAGTGTCATGTTTTGCCTCCTGCTGTGGTTCAGTCTTTTCAGGTAACATCAGCACCTCCTGTGAGACCTTCTTACCAGCCTATGCAGTCTAATGATGTATACAACGGACAGTCTGGTCTTCCTATGAACTCTGCCTCCAGCCAAGGATTTGATACTATTTCATTTCAGCAAGACACGGCTGTACCTCATATGATAAATCTTAGCTGCCAAGCTCTACCACCAATGCAGTTTCATTCTTCAAATCCAGGTTCTGTGTCAACACCGAGTACAGCAGGGCACCCGCTAGCACACCCAGCTCATTCAGGACAGTCGTCTTCTCACCTACCGTCGATGGGATACCACTGCCCAAGCGCTGGGCAGGGCTCCATCCCTTCTGCAATGGGTCGGTCCCTTGGGCAGTCTTCTCCCCAGCTGCAGCAAGTCCCGTACCATTCTACAAATCCAGCATCCGCTTCATCTCCATCCCCAACAGCTTCCCACCCTTTGGTCCATTCACCGCTGTCTGGACCTTCTTCCCCCCAGCTCCAACCTATGCCTTATCAATCTCCTAGCTCAGGACCTGCCTCATCTCCCCCGCCAACCACTGCAAGTCACTCGGGACAGCACTCCCCTCAAGCACATAGTCCAGCATTGGGAGGTCTTAACGCGGCGTCATCCCTAGTACACCATCCCGTATGCGATTCATCTCCATTTTCACCAGATGGGGCAGCTATTAACATTAAACCAGAACCTGAAGACCGAGAATTGAATTTTCAAACAATAGGACTACAAGACATTACGCTAGATGACGGTAAGTGGATATAATATTTTAATACTAGGATATAAGTCTACATTAAACTACAGTGTGGGTGCAGGAGGGTTGTGTTGTTTTGTTTAGAACACACTTCTCTCCACAGAAGTAAATTTGTATCATCAAAATGGACTCATTTTTGTGTCCAAAACGACGACTTATTTAAAACTAATGATATCAGCTGTAAATTTGTAGTTCTGCAATTCAGCTACTTTAGTCTAATTTGCCCATAGACTTTGCTTTTGTCTTAAAACAGGGCTTGAGGATTAACTCCTACGCATTGACACCTTATATACAAGGAATTAATTTGAAGCCTTTTCTGATTGTCTTGTTCGTATGTTTCACTGAAAGTCATAATAATATATCTAAGTTGCATAAATGTAGTTTGGAGTCTTGTTTCTTGGAGTCGTCCCAGTTTTGAAGGGCAGGCTAATTTTCTGAAGATATCTCACATGCATTTTAGCACTGTCTTAGTCTCTTCACAGACATTCTGTAGATATGCTGTCATCATTCAGCACCTCTGCTCACTGTAGCTGTTTGCTTTCCTCTTACCACTCTGGCTACCTGTTTGAAAAATTTGCTTGTTTAACATAAACAGAACAAGGAAATTCTCATGCTAAAGGCCAGGCTATAAAGTTCTCTACTTTAAATACCTGGACAGTGTTAATTTACAAAACTGGTCCAAGGAAGTGAAAAGATAGATCCTTAATGACTTTTGGAGGCATAGATGCAAAGCAATTTAAAGAACACCATGTTAATAAGACTGGAAAAACAGAAGACCTGGCCTGAAAAGGTGTGTAAAGGTGTCTGATATTGATGATGGGAATCTTACTAGTATTGTTTTTCTACTGTTGTGGTTTTTTGGGAGGTTTTTTTCAATCATCCCTAGGAATTACTTATTCATATCAGCAGCCGTGTAAAGATTTAAGTGTAGGCCATCTGTTAAATACCCAAGTAAGTCCCAGTTCCTTGCATAAGTGGAACTTTGTTGCTGTTACCTCCAGTCAGTAGTAAGAAATTTAGTAAGAAATGCCTTTAAAGACACAGCATACTAAGAAGAAAATGAGAGAAACTGATGCTATAAAGTGGGATTTTGGTTAAATGGCCACCCTAATTAAACAAAGCTCTCTTTTTAGAAACACTGTTTATCAATCAACTTAAAACTATTTAGAAAGGAAGGAAGAGACTGATTCTATCAAGGACTGGCTGAGGGGAGAAGAGCAAGGCTTTATGAAACAATGCAACAACAAAAAAATAGCATTTTCTACTTCTGTACCAGAGGAGTGAGAAACAAATCTAATGTTTCAAGAAGGGTCACATTAGAACCTACCTTTTTCTCATCCTTCTTCTCTCCACACCCACAGAAAAAGATGTAGAAATAAATAAAATACAGCTAAATACTATCATTAAGCATAATATAAGCAGAAGTGTTTAGCATTTAGGAGCATCTTGGCAGTTTGTTTATACTTGTGCAGAAATTACAATGAATGCACAGTAAAAAGAAAGCCAATTTTTTCCCCCCATATCACAAATTAATTAGCTGCTTTTAAAAAGTTGCTTAACACATTGAAATTACTGAGTTGTTTCTGTGCTGACAAAGACATCGAATCACAAAAAAAGCTGCAAGAGCCACGCTTAGAGTGGCCACTTGCTAATAGTTTAGAGAAGTATAGATATATATCTATATATACATACACACATATATGTTTCAATATACATATGAATCAAATGGCCACAGCTTTATTAATATTTTTTTGTTAAATAAAGCTTGCTATAGAAGTTTAAAGAAAGTCTGATAATTGGTGATTAAACTATATACTTCCTATATAGAAAATTGAACATGGTTTTAAATGCCAAAATAGCACTTGGCAATAACAATACGTTTGCAAATATATAGAGATTACCTTCATTTCAGTTTCATATTACCACCATTCAGTGATTGCCTGGGGGGTGGGTTTGGTTGTTTTTTTTTCATTTCCAATCTGCAAATACAAATCAGATGGCTGGCCTGAAACCTGCTGTTCCAAAAATCTTGAAGGGCATAGTGACAAGAAACAAGCTGCTCAATTCTTTCAACATGAGTAAATACTTCCTCTGCTTAATCAGCTTTAAATAAAAAAAACATGTTTAGACAGGAACACTTTTTTTTTTATAATGTATCTAACATATTGCTGTGCTTTAAAAAAAAAAAATCAAAATTTTTCTTTTATCTACATTTGAATTTTATTTTCCATACAACTAGAACTAGACACAAATAGCAAATCAGTTCCTCTACATTAATGTTATAACAATTAAGGAAAAAGTCCAAACATAATTGCAGACATAAATGAATGTTGATACAGTATGTTCTCCCAGCTAATATATCAAACCTGAAAGCTATATTTAGTTGGAAAATAGGTTTTTAAGGGTTGCCAATTAAGGCAAATAAATCTCTTAAAATAAAACACTAAGGCAAAGCCAATCGAAAACTTTATAAATCATGTCTGGATTACTGACCTTAAATATTTAAGTCAGTAGTCTTAAAAAAAGTAAACAAAAAAAAAAAAAGGCAAGAAAACCTGACAGCATAATCATTACTTAAAAGAAATGTGCACTATTTCAAAATTAGCATAGTAGATATTTTCTTGGCCAGGAAAATAAAATATTTTAAAAAAATTTTAACAAAAATTGAATGTAATATGGAAGTGCTACCTCATGACAAAATTAGTCCTAGAATTACTAAGCTGTTTAGCTTGTCAGAATATGATTTAAAAGTCTTTAAAAAAGCAAACAAACAAAAAACAACCAAAAAGCCCCACCCCACCTACAGGAGTGGCAGTCTGGATAGCAGTTACATAAATTCGTTTAAGCAAGACTCCTAAAAGTGAATCTTACTGCCTTTTCAGTCAACATTCAGACTTTTCATCAAAACACACAGAAAACCCCCCAAAATCCACTACTTACTTAATACAGAACTACAAAGCTGTTTCATCCATGTGTGCTCAAGCCAAGAGCATCTGGATTAGTCTTGATCCAGCACCTCCTGGAAGGCGTAATGCATCTGGATTCACCATTTATAGCTTCTCGTACTGACCAGAATGGAGTATCTTTTTAAATGTTGCTGTATTCCTTTGCCCCTTACCAGTTTGAGCAAGCTGGGCTCTGTTCAGATTATGAGTGAAGAAGGATTACCTAATTTAAAGGCAGATCCTCTACCTGACTGTCTGCATACAGTACACTTCTTCCCCTACACCACCACCCACCCCCCCACACCCCCCCATTTTCTTTTTTTTTGCTGCTGAAGTTTGTGTGGCTCTTTGTTTTCTTATTTTTCAACAGGATCTGATTGATGTCTTCAGGCTTTTCTAATCTCCACCTTGAATTTGTTCATTTTTTGCCTTCCCCTCTTCCCATCCTGGCTTCCTACAGGAAACACTTTCTAATTCACTTGAAGAAACAAGGAATCAAAATGCATGAGGAGACAGAGATAGGAAATTCAAATATTACAGAAAACATTTCAAATATAATGCAATTTCTAATCAACGTGTACTGTATGCTACTACTTAAAAGGTGTTCTGAAAAACAGTACTCTCTTCTGCTTAGGCCATTGCAATAGTCACATCTGCACAAGCTGGTAAGCTTTTGGACTGGACCTACACAGTAAGCAGCTTCCTGCTCTTTCTTTGTCCCCTCTGCTTTTCCTCCCCCACCCTGCTATGTTGGACCTTCTTTTTCCCTTCACATCTTTCAGCAAGTCTGCCCTCTGCTCAACTCCCCAGGCTGACATTTCCCTCTATAGACAGCGGAATATTTAGGGCTGCAAATAGGTGTAAACAAGGCAGCTGAAATGACAAGAAACAGGCAGTTGGTCATCTCTGGCTTTCCTGTATCCATCATCCATACTGTGCTCTGTTGTATACTCATCTAATAAGGGTCCCATTTGTTCCCCACTTAAAAAAAAAAAAGCTTGTCAAAGCCAGACTCAGTCTAGTTATATGATGAGGCCTTGTTAAATTTTCTTTTCCCCACTGTCATTTTAAAAAGTGCTCCTAGTGTGGTGGTTTACCTATCCCACTGTCAAATTTTAGATTTAAATCTATTCTAATACTGTTGATCTAAAATTTAATCTCTTGCGGTTTGCAGTTTAGGAGTGAGTTAACCTTGGATTTCGTGGCTTTCTAGAGTGGTGAGATTTCTAACATGTACAATTGTATTTAACCATTTTTAAGGTATTATGTTAGGCTGTATTCAAGCAAATCAGGACGACCTTCTACTAATCCTCTTAGATTTTGTTACTATTGCATCTCCATTACATAAAGCTGGAGATTAGAAAATCCAGTATGTGCATTTACGATAAATCATAACTAGAAATCCTCTAACCGTTTTGTGTACATAAAGCAGTAAGTCTGCTTTGTCAGACACATTCCATGTAGAATTCTAAGCCATTTTGCATTCATTCATTTTAATAGTTCTGTGATAACTCTCTAGTTGATAAATTCTCTCGCTGGGAAGCTCAGAAATTATTCTGATCTTTGCTAGAAAATTTGTAAGTCTTTACAGGTAGCTTTTTACTGTAGCTTCAGCTTAATTTCTGGAGAATCACAGTAATGACTAATAAAGTATTGGAGAATTAAGGCAGCGTCCTGCCAAACAGAGCATTGAGGGCCTACAGAAATGCAAAAAATACCAAATGCTAGAGTCTAGCTTAGTATGGAGCAGAGCGGCTCAAAACCCTGTCTTCTTGCCAGTGCAACTCAAACTTGAGATCTTCGAGACGTGCATCTCAAACTCAAGTTTTTTTTACTGTCACCTAAGCACAGAACAAAATGTTGCATCTTGCAGCGTGCCTGACGTGGATTTGTGTGACAAGAACTCTAGCCTACGCTGTACACAGAACTCTCAGAATATTCCTGTTGATAAAAGGCATTCCAAAAATTATATTAGTATAAATATAGTAAGGTTGTGTTCAAACTCCTCCTTTCTTAGTGTTCTGCATATTAAATATATATTGTCAAGCAGTATGTAGATAGCAATAAAAAGCAGTTTACAATTCTAATTCTTGTCATAAAGCTTATGGGCTCCTGCAGTGAGATGTTGAGGTGGAGTAAGGTGATAAGGCAGAACCTGAAAAGTATTGGAAGAGAAAGGGAATTCTACTTTTAGAAATAGGTAAGTTTTATGAATGAAACAGAGGAAGATCCAGACAGCAGCAGATTAAAAGGAATAGGTTGGAACGGTGAGGAAAGGTGAAGAGAACATTATCCATCCGCGGTTGTCAACAGTTAAAGGATGCTATGACCATATCTTCTAGTGGATTCATTCACTGTGTTCATAAAATCTGTGCCAGCAAGGCATCTATTGAGAAGACTGGTTATAGACAGCTGATGTGTAAAGGACTTCAGATAACTCCTTGGGTATCTATTGCCAGCTTATGTATGAAACTTCCTATTTGCCTCTGAGCCACAGAACACCTTGTAACTAATTCAAAGTAAGCTCGACTAGTTGCACCACCACAAGAAGATTCCCATTTAAGAATTAGAAGAGGTTAGAAACTTACTGTGTGAATGCAAGTGGCACGTCTACATCATGGCGCAGATGCTCACAGTAGCAGCAGAACTGGAAGGAGTTAGGTGTGCCCTTGTGACGCTGTCAAAAATATGCTTAGACGCTTTTGCCCTGCTTTCCACTGTGCAGCATGTATCCTCCAGCTCCAAGGTTCACGCTTCATACTTACTATGTTAGACTCATCTATCTTCTTACGCGAGAGAAAGGGGTAAACATGAGTTGGTTTTGCTACAATATATAAATGCNGCGCGAGAGAAAGGGGTAAAACATATGAGTTGGTTTTGCTACAATATATAAATGCGGAGTGTGACATGACATGAACAGGGATATTTGTTACTGTACCAAATAGCTGCAGAGCTTGGGCTGTGACTCTGCAGGCACATTCAGTCTGTCTGCATAGCTATAAACCTAATGTGCACAGGAAAACTGAACTCCTCCTAACATTTCATACAGCTTTATTTTATCAGTTGTTTAAAAAAAAAAAAGTACTTTTTAGTAAAATCGGCATTGAACCTTAAATTGCTAAAAGTAAGCCTGTCTTACGGCTTGAAATGGTAACTTGCAAAGCAACCCACCATGTCCTTGATAGTTTGCCATTGCAAACATGGCCTGCCATATGACTGGGTTTCACAAACCAACAGAATCAGCTGGCTGCTCCACAGTGGAGAGTGTTAATTATAGCCAAGCAGCATTTTTTTTTTTTTTTGAGGGAAAGTTGACACTGTACTACTTGCTGGTCATGTGGAGTCAAACCCAGGCTAAATATACCGCAGGGATTCTTCACGTAAATGCAGCTGATAGAACTCTATCTGGAGTTGACAAAAGAAGGCCTGTATCCAAGGAAGTGTATGCTGCAGCCTATCCATAATGTTCTTTGAGGTTTACTGATCTTCATATTACCTCTGTAAACACAGCAATTCACTCATCTGTTCTCTAAAACCCACGCCGCATTCCTAGGTGGATGCAGCAGTACTACCAAACCTGAACACTGATGTAATTGCATGGGAGATTGTATCAAATCTTCCTTTTGCAAAGCATGTTAAAAACACGCCACTCTCTGCTACTTACTCTAGCGACACTGCAAAGTCGTGCATTCTAGAATATTTTTGGGAATCTACTTTTCTAAAACCAGTACATCTTCTAGTTTAAGTCCTGTTGCCCACACATCCTACTTCAGTTCAGTGACAGTAAAGGATACACAGGCTAAACTTTTAATCAGATAGTGCTACAAAAAAATGAAGTTGCTTGACTCCTGTAGGAAGAGATCCTGAAAACCAAATGGTGTAACTCCAGTAGATTTTTTGTTTTTGTCTACCTGTATCCATACTAGAACTCTGATTTTAAGTTGACTTACTGCTTTAACCCAAATCTGGTGCAGATAATTGCGGGTTTTAAGTTTTTCTTAACCTTTCTTTACTTAAGGGAGGAACAAAGACAAAGAGGTGGTTCATAAAAATATGAATTTTTGATCAGTTAAATAGATCTACAGGATGCTTCTTGATTTCTATTTCAGTGTAATAATTTTTAGTGTTGTATTCTTTGTGTATGAAACACATTTTATTATTGCTTAAGGAAGTAAAAACCTTTCTCAAATGTTTATGAAATTATGAGGTAGAACAGTACTTTTTAATGTATGTTTATGCGGTACCTTGAGTTCTGTCTAACTTCAGTGTGTGTTGAACGAAATCTTTATGCTATATTACATGCTTTAAAAGGCTGTTGCTTTATTTACCACGTTTCACAAACAACAAATATTGGGTGCCAGAGGCAAGTGCATGCTTCATTCCAGAAGGTGCTGGCTGGAGACATGTTACATGTACTACACGTGACACATTTTGTCAGGGATTTCTAAGAGCAAAAGCTCAATACCGTCAGCAGCTTTGTTAGGACATGCAAGAACTTCAGAATCCCTCTATGTATGAAATTAATTAGATAAATTGCTCAGAATCATATTTCTCTGCTAAAGGGACAGATAATCCTTACTGCATAGGCTACGCAGACTTTATGGTGCAGAGACTATTGCTTAAAAGAGCTAATTAACTCCACTGTTCTCTCTGGAGGCTTTTTGTCAGTGTTTGTTGTCTGCTCCTTTGAAAGCCTGAGCTTCAAAGAGGATTGCCAGTAAAAGTAAGTTTGTTTCATCCAGAGGTAGTTGTCTGCCCCTCTCCCTGGATTCATTAGATCTTTATTTAAATGTCACTTTCTTGCTGGCTGTACCATAGTCAGTGGGAAAATGTTATTTGACAAGAATTTGTCCTTCATCTACTCCTTTCCTTCAAAATGGCAGTGGACATTTTCATTGAAACCCAGATAATGCTTTCCACTTCCTGTTTAAATACATGTAACTTTACACTTTAAACAATTTAACATAAGAAGTCATCCAAAGAAGTAATTTGAACTGCTTTGAATTTCAGGAAGAAGTAAGAATACTCTTCCATTCTCCCAGAAGTCATCCCTAAGCAGGACTTAGAAATCATGCTGGCAAAGCAAATGTGTGGCTCTATCCAGAAGGCACAAATTAGCCACTTTCCAGAGTAATTTTGTTAATCATGTTAAAGCCTAGTTTACTAAACTTGCATCTCTGTCCTGGGCAGGAAAAAAGAAAACCAAACCCAACCTAGTATACCCACAGTAAGCTCTGCATAGTCACTAATCACAACTGAATAAACACACACTTGCTGGTTCAAGTAATAAATACAGTATTCTACATTCATATTTCCTGCAGGAAAGACAGTGCAGTGGAATACAGTTCTTCACTTCCTCCTTGGTTTCTCACATTGCCTTCGTCTGATAGAGCCGCCTATACCAAGATAATACGTAGTTTTCCAACACTTCAGCCTGTGTGTGGCCTGACTGCTGATCAGCACCTTGGGCAAAACATACAGATAGTCTGACAAGTAAAGGGGAAGCTAACAGCTGTTTACAGCAACAGTTTCCTTTGTTTAAAGGACAGGAAAAATAAAAGGTTTTATATACTAGTACTGTTTTTCCTACCTTGTTCAGTGGAGGTGCTGCCAAGGGGCGTAAGCACTTTTAATTTGATCACAGTAAGTAAAGCAGATTGAGAAAAGTGCTGGAAGACTGTTCTAAACTAACACAAATACTAAAATGAAATTTATTTAGTATAAAATTAATGATGATACAACTAGGCAGACATCCAAAAATATTAACCATTACCTTTATGGCTCTGGCTGCTAACGGAAAAGTAACTAAATATACAAGATAAGCAATCATTGGTTCTGATAGGCACTCTGATAATTTATAAATAGTTATTATGTCAACATATGCAGTAGTTGTAAATGAAACTGGGTATTTAAAGTTAGTGCTATTAAAAGAAAACTGAAAGTCACTTCCTGGTTGAGTGAACTGTAACTTCTTGGTTTAGTCCAGTCAGTAGTTATGTCTGTCTTCTTCTCTGACACAGACAGTTTTATCTCTGACCTGGAATACCAGCCATCAGGTTCAACAGAGAAATGGACTCAACATTCAGCACTCATGTCCAACTCCTATGTGGAAAATCTAGAGGGTGAGTCTGCTTACTGAAATGCTTCAATGTTTGAAATTGGAGCACGAAGGAAAGGGGAAAGTGTTTTAATAGTCTTAACATCTACGAGTGAAAAGCGCTATGTAATACTTAAGTATTGCTATATTTGGACACCTGTGTATTCTGAAATAGTTGGAAATTCAGAAGTTGTGAACCAGGTGTACACTCTTTCAGTAAAAACCTCCACTGAAAGTATATATAGCTGCCACAGAACTTCCTGAGTGCTGTAGGATCTAGTAAAATGGCAGAAGAGGATATGTAAATATTAAGCCAAATATGGGCAAGGTTGTAGCGTGGCCAGATCAGTTAACTATGAGACATTTAGACTGTTTCTCCTTTTTAAAAAAGATGAAGCCATGTCAATTTAAATAGATGGAATACAGTGCATGCACTACTAATCTAAGTATGAGGAAGACACATTCATAAATAGATTTCTAGTTGAATGTAATTGGGAAAGATCATCTGGATTTATTTTAAGATGCTTTCAAGCTTCTTTATTTCACATATAAAGAAGATAATTATGCACTATGACTCTTCTAAATAGTAACGGTATTAGAAATTGATGCATGGTATATTGGTGGTAGCATGGTTTGTGTTTACACTCATTCTTCTTAAGTGTTTTTCACTTTATTACAAACATGCCTAAAATGTCAAAGAACTATACTGTCCCTTTTTTTCCCCCCAGTATATATACACACACATATAACACATTTTACTTTCCCCATAGATTTTTAAAGGGGAATACCTGTAAGTGTATGGTAGATTTGGGATTGTTAACAGTAATGTAACCAAGCTCTGTGTATAGCCTTAATAAAATTCTCACACAATTAGTGTGTAGACTGATCTTAAGTTTGCCCACGAAACTAAAATAAATTACTATGTTGGTCTTTTACCATCTTTCAAAATCACTTAGCTCTGCTTTCCTTATGTATCAAAATGGTATTAGTAAGGTAAGTAGCTACTATTCAGAATGGCAAAACTAGGGAAAGGACCCTGTACACTAAAGTTCACATTTCTATATCTTGAAACAGCAAATCGATTAGTAAAATACCCGTTATGGCTTAGATTATTTCTGTGTTCTAGACTATATCCTGTGTAACTCGCAATCTGGTCGGTACAGAATAATTGTTGAAGAGTAGGAGTTCTTGAAAAATTAAAACTCAAATAACCCCCCAAATACCAGTATCATCAACTAAAGAGCGACACACTGTTTGGCAAACCCCAAGCTTAGAATTATGAAACGTATGCTGACAGGTCCCTTTTTAAAAAGGGCACACAAACAGAAAAACAGACCCAGAGAGAAATATGCTTACACACAAATGCTTGCATCTGAGAAACATGGCATTTTTAAAAATTAAAATAATGGGTATTGTAAGTATTTAGCGTAAGAAAGATAGTCGGTGTGGTACTCATGCAAGAGATATTTACGCAGGAAAGTTAGTAGAATGGTTCTGTACCTTGAAGAGTGATTAGTGTCAAATCAGACAAGCTAACTGTATCAACTAGTAGTACAGAATGCTTACATATTTAACTTTCAGGCTTAAATTAGGAAGAGTATAGCTTCTAAATTATACTACTGAACAGGAGAACAACCATAACTATAGCTGCTGCAGAGATCAGACAATCTGCAAAGGCAGGAAATACACTAATGGAATACTTGAGTCATCCTTTATAGAATGGGTGAGTGTGATGACTGCTTTGTGGAGCACTAAGTCATGAGAAGAACCCACAAGGGGAAACATCTCTTTATTTGGTCCAAAGGAGCATACAGGAACTACTTAAAAAAAAAAAAATCTTTCATTTTGTAGCAGTTTCAGCATTACAGGCTGTGACAAATGTCAAAAGGGGAACTATAGGAAAACAATAAAACTTACTTAAGAAAAAAAAATGTGGTCAGAAGGGTAAAATAGTTGCAAGCAGTCTGCGAACTATTTATAAAGGTTCAGTTTAAGTGTACAAGTACTTTGCAGTGAGAGAGACTACAAGCTGCTTGCAAATGCAGAAAACAAAAGAACATGAAAATTATAGGTTAAATGTGAAACCTGGCCAACAGATAACAAATCAGGAATTCAGTTAAAATTAGATAAATTAACTTCAAAAGTTTTTTGTACTGATGTTCACAGCTAAGAAACTAGAGATTCTCATGCCAAAGTCCTCTGAAAACGGGACATGTTGCAGGACCTCTCTCAAGTTGAAGTATTAGTAAAAAGGTTTCAGAACAAACAGATATACAGACAGTGACAATTTACCTCAGCTAGATGATGTGCCAGAAAACAGCTCTGAAAGAGTAAGCAACAACTGAACTATTAACTGTAATGTATAACCTCTTGCTATAAATCTGATATGGAGCTGGGGACTGGAAGTTGGTAAATGTGACAGTGCTGCTGCTCAGCTATTCAGAGAAGTGAAAAACAAAAACTGTCTAGAAACCTCTACAGGAAGACCTTGTGATTAAAGAAAATCAGTTAAAGGAGTGGAAAATAGGGTAAGGGAAGGAAAAAACTTGCCCATACAACAGTTCCATACATACAGTGACAAGCTCTATGAACTATTCTCATTTAAAGCCATCTTGAATTTAAAATGGACAATTCTATGAAAACTTGCTCAGTCGTCGTAAAAGGGTAAGTAAATGCTAGGAATATTTAGGAAACCAGCAGAGAATGAACAAGTGCTACTACATAGATCTGCTAGGTGCCCACATCTTGTCCCTGATGTCACAAAAGAATTAGATGCGTACAGGTTGTTTTGGTTAAGGACAACTAGCGCCACCAAAGATTTGGAACAGCAGTTATGTTGAATCAGCTAGGACTCTCTAGCCAGAAAAATTAATGAGGAGAATATGCTATAAGTACAATGCAATGAATGGGTGGCACAGAAAAGGTAATGGAAAGTACTTCTTGGGAGAGAAAATAATAAAAGTGTCTGCCAAGTAATCATGCAGCAAGTTCAACACATAGAAAAAGCATTGCTACAGCTATACGTAGTTAAGCTTTGGAACTTATTGTCTCAGAATGTTGCAGATGACAGAATTTTGCACAGACGTTAAAGACCCCTATTTGGAGGAAAATCCAAATAGGACCATTCAGCACAAAAGATACTGTCTCTGGCTTGGGAATTCCCTAGGACAAACACATTTTGGAGGCTGGTGGAACATCCTGGGGAAGCATATTGATGTGTTTTTCCCTGAATCTCTACTATTACCCATTACATACCTAACGGTTTGTAATCTGAACTGGTTTGCTTGTAGTTCTCCATGGAGGTTTTCTGGCTGTATTTTTGACATAGAAAAACCTAAAATGCTTGGTAACTGCTTATTGGAGAGATTCTCTTGTCCTATAGAAAGTATAGATGCTGATTATAGATTATCAGCTTCCTGCAAGGGAAAAGAGGTCACTTAGACTGTTCTCAGAAGGGCCTATAGGTCCAGGAATTGCTTATCTTTTCCTTTGTGCTCCAGTACAGAATATTATCTCTTAATTCCTCGTCTCTGTGAATGCTAAGTACAAAGCAATTTAGAAGCATGCTAGTATTTGGTTGGCATTTGATTAAGAAAAAATAATGCCTTTACTTCTGATGTTCAAACTTCAAACACCTATCTTTGAGATCATGCTACATCTAAACATGTTTTTATTCTAATATAAAATATTCACTATGGTGGTACAGGTATATGAGTTGACTGACAAATTATTAATTGGTCTCACACTGAGAGAATAAATGAAAGAGGCATTGTTGAATTGATTAAACAAACCAGGGGGGGTTCTTATAAATGTATCAAAGCACCAGTTCCTCTTTTTTTAAAAAAATTATTAATTTAGAGTAACAAGTTCTTAATTTATCCAAAACAATCAGCAACTTATTAATAGCACCAGCTTTCATGATGTTGTCATGCTTCATAACACAAGAGTTTGTTCTGTTCAAACCAGCTAACACGGATAACTTTTTGTATGTGAGAATTTCTCCTGAGAGGCTGGTCAGTGCTGCTCAAAGGACGGATCTCAGTTGGAACAGCTGATAAGATTACTACCCCTAGCTGTATGTCACTCACTGCACAAATGGCTGAGCTGTTCAGCCTAATTTTAGTTTATCTTAAAACTCTGGATTGCAAATTGCGAGAGTTTTAAGAGATCTTCATGAACAGTTTGGCTGTTCACGCAGCAAACAGCTGGAGCAATAACTTTATCAGCTGTCCCAGTGCAAGGCTTCACTGACCAAGAGGCAAAGCCCTCGGCCTAAAAGATAAGGGCAGAGGGAGGGGGGAAGAGGCCTCTAAGGAGCTGTGGCCCAGTTTTCTGTCAATCTCAGTGGCTCGGCTGTCTTTCATGTGTGCAGTCAGTAGGGACTTAAAAAAGCAAACAGAACACTATGTGAAATCAAAACAGTGGGAACAACCCAGTAAAACAGAATATGTGGTTGCTCTTGTTTTACAAGCTTGACAGCAGATCCAAAAGTCAAAGCTAGTTATCTTCTACTCTGTTCCACTGGTATTGATGTTAGTATGCTGCTTAATTTTTTTGAAAGATTATAGGGGCTGCCAGATGACTTTCAGTGCTTTTTCAGTGCAGTATGTTCATGCTTTTTCAAAGCAGCACAGAGGAAAGAACAAAACAAAACAAAAACTACAAAAAACTTTGCGATACAATACCACAGTATCACCAGTATTGACAGGTCCAATCTAATCTGTCTGTAGCAGGTTTTCTCCCCACCATGTTAAATTCTGTTCTGTACAATCTATTTTTAACTATTAGTATAAATTTACCAGCCAGCTTATACTGTGTATAAATACGAGGGAAGAAAAAGGTGAAACTATTGCAAATAAACAGCTGAAATTCTGAAATCTGGGATGACTGCCAAAGAGGTCAGTTAAATAGACATAGGAAAGTTGATAAAATAATTTCCAATTCACACCTCGATTAAAAAAAAAATGCTGTATTGCATTTTGATCCATGCCATATCTGACAAAAAAGTTTTCAAAATGCAGTCACCACTTTTGTAGTGGAGGAATCTGCCACATTTCTATACAGTGTAGTCTGTGCCACCCCTCTCTCTTTTGATCTGATCCAGTCATTATTTCAAGATTAGCAACCTGGATTGCTGGCATATAAAACATTTGATAACATCAAAAGTGTTATCCACTCAATTGGCACTGATCATCCAAAACAATTTTAGGTAATCAGTAGGTACTAAATATTAGCGACACCTTTGTACTTATTTAGAATTTAAAACATTACTGGTTCCTCATTTCTTGACAGTAGAGGTCCAGGGTATGGGATTAGTAGTCAGAACACCTGGCACCAAACATACCAAACAGGCAGTGATTTAATTTGGGGTGGAAAGAAAAAGTTAGTAGACTGAAAGAGTCAAGGTCCTACTCACATAACTGTTCACCTCCATCTTAAGTCTCATGAGACTGGCTGTCCTCAAAGATGCAACAGACTACACAAACAAATGAACCTGGCAAACAGACCACAGAGAACCTTGCCAACATACTCAAGATCTGTATTACTGAATCCTGAACCAGCTCTGCAACCTTCCCCTAGAAAATTGTGCTGAAGAAAGAAAATTTTATAAAAAAAAATAAGCGCATGTATTAAAGAGCACCGTGCATTTGGTTTCCTGCTAACTCGATGGCTTTTAAGGTTATGCAAAAGGGCGTATGAAATCTTTCTAGCTGTATTTCTAGGACAGCATAGCCCATGCACCCCATAGCTGAAATCAGGAAAGCTGGGATAATGTGTTCTTCTGGAAGTATAGAAAAGAAGTTTTCTTTCGTTTGTAAAGCATCATCAGTATAGCCTGAGCTCTGTCCTTTCTCAGGACTGTTGAAATTGACTTCCTCTCCCAATTTGTCACCCAAGAACTTGGATTTTGCTGGACAACATTATAGAAAACCTGACTTTATGCTCACAAAAGTTTTCAGTTGTAATCACAAACCACTAAGTGTTCTGCGATTGACCCTGTGTGGAAGAAGGTCATGTGTCATGCATTCAAATACTGACCTTTGGACTTCTATTTTAGTCTTTAAACTAATACAATTTTCTCCCTCAACAATTAATTCAAAAAGGAAAACACTGTAGGATTTCACCTTCAGTCTTGTATGTTTCTATGCAGGATTTTAACTCTTTTTACTGACTACATGATTTACATTTTAAACTTCTTTAATTTATACCACTCCACTGTCAGAAAGACAAGTTAATTATGATAATGCTGGTAAAAAAAAGCAGGATGTCCTTCATATAAAGCCAAACGCTTCCCAATTTAGATATATGCAGACATCTCACTATTTGCTGCATTAAAGCTGAATTGTACATCTCTTCAGTGAGCTGTTCCAAAGGACTTCCAGGCTGCCTAGTTTGGGTAAATATTCAATATGACTTCTTTACAATGTTTTTTTCAGGCTTTAAAAGACCAGCCTTCTCTAGAAATCTGCTTTCCTGGTTTAAACGTCCATACCTCCATCTGCCAGCCTGCATGCTAGATCAGCTTTCCCCACTGTCCCCATTCATCCCTTCCACTGCTCACAAGCGCTTTGGGCACAGGCAGCCAGGCAACAGGCCTGTGCCTCACCTCCCCCCTTCCTGTATCCCTCCCAGTACCGCCCTGCCCTGCTGTCTCAAACCTGGCAGCCAGAAGGTTAGACCGCTTTGATCTCAGCTGCTGGCTTCTGCAGAACATGCTGTCTTTGAAGCATTTTTACCATCATCTGTACATAATCTAAATCAATGTACAGTCTTCCAGAGTTTGCAGGCTTCCCCCATTCATTTGTTGCTTACAGATTTCCAGACAGCTGAAATGAGCACTATTGGAAAGGAGGCTATGGTCTGTGAATGAACACCTTTGCCAGACACAGCAGAAAAAGGATTCTGACCTTTTATTTAGGCCTGCATGGTGCTCTGACAGAACACCGATTTAGATACTTCTTATTTAAAAAAAAAAAAACAAAAACCCAAAAACAAACGCACTTGAATACTAGTTGGGTTTAAAAATTAGCAATCCTAACAAAATCACTATGGCAAGTAAAACTACTCCACTAGACAAGGTACTGCATTTCCCTCAGAAATGGTAGATATTTCTAATGTAAATCCATATAAACCAGATAAATCTGTATTGGCCACATGCTAAAAATACTGCCAAAAAAGTTCTCCAACAGCAAAATGAAAGGTATGACAGAGCTATCGCACTGAGCTATGAAACAGCTTATTGTAAACAAATTGATGATTATTTAAAAAAAACAAACCAACACAAACTAACCTGTAACTTTAATTTAATACCTTACATAATGAATTATGCAGAACTTCAGCAAATAAAACACCACATGACCAGCTATTGTATAGACATTGTAATGTGATTTAAGGAAAATTTAATGCCACGTGGCTACATGCTGTTCAGGTAAACACCTTTGCCTGTGGGAACCACAAAACCTTGCAACAGTATAGACCAGTTTGTTCTGATGCTGCCAGTACAGATACATATCATCTGTCAAAACTTAAAGGAAGTAACCGCCTAGTAATTTCAAAATATAAAAGGTATTTAGCTATGTTGCTTTTTAGTGTACCGCTCATCAAAGTTTCAGTAGTATGGAACAGCTGCAATATTTGATTTGCACAAAGCAACTGTTCAGAAGCATACAGTAGATAATAGCTGTTAGAGGTCCTGTAGCGAGTGCCCCAACAGAAACTGATGGAGCATAGTTCTTATAAGCGAACACCTACATTTTGTTTAAAAAAAGTTTTGTTTTTTAACAGCTGTTTACTTATGCGTTATGTTGGAATAATAAAAATACTTGAAAAAGTATCCTACCTGCATTCACACAATTTTCAGTGTCATAATGCCAATTAAGTTCATTGAATGAAAGATTTATTTTTAAGCCCAATAAATTTCAAGTCTTGTAATGCTCGAGGGAATTGGTTATTACATAGCTCGCTCATCTGAACTGTTTTAACCTTTGGGCTGCAATAATGTGTATTTTTAACAAGCTGTCCTTGCATTCATGCAAGAGAATACCATTGCCATTGATTGACCTTTAGATAACAAATACCTCCTCCATGGTTACATGCGGGTATATGAATGGTGATTTTAAAGCTTTCCTAAGTAAACTACAAGAACACAGACAAAACTTGTTTTCAGAGTTGGATTTTATATACGTTACAGATACTTCAGACCATTCACAATATTACTACATTTTCTTTCAGACCCACTTATGCTACCGCTGTAGTAAAAGGCAATGCTCAGACTGTTGAACACTCTATAAACATAAAGAGCGATTTAAACGACCTGTAGGTTGATTTTGTTATGCTTCTGCCAGACAGGAATAGTTAGTAGGAAGCTAATCCTGCTATGGAAAATTAAGGAAGCATTAAGAAGGGTGGTGAAGGATATCAATATTGTTCTGTAAAGTTACCCAATGGAGAACCACAGAGCAAAAGCCTAGGTTCCAAATCTTAAGATTTTCCATAGAAGCAGCTTACTAGCAAAACAAAAAAAGTTCTTATTTTTACTAGGAGTGGTCCTTACTCAACAAAAAGATCCCATTAAACGCCTGTTTATAGAAGGTCCAAAAAAACTCATGTGAGAGGCTTTTCTTTTATTACTATAATTCAGCATATTCAAAATCTTGCTGAATAAGAGATACTGTATAGCTACTGCTACTCAGTCATGGAAAACAATTGACTGCCTCTTCTAACTATTAAATAATAATTTTTATTTTGGTTATCACCTAATATTTATTTAAAATTTGTTGTTACTATTTAACGTGATATTTTTCATCTCCACTTAGAATATTATTCAGTTTTCTTAGTTACTTACCATTGCCCATTTTGTAAAATGGACATTTATATCACTGCATTTATGCTTATCCATTAAAATAATTATTTTTGTCATCTTCCAAACTCAATTATATTGCAATCAATTATCTAGGCTTTAGAGTAACACTCCAAAATTGTCATTTGTTGATACTTAAGTCCTACTTTGTCATATTCACAGTGGTGTTCCACATTTGTAAATATTAATGGTTGACTACTCTTTGCTGAATTTGACACACACACCGACACGCAAACTGATGTGAGCTGCATTTTAGTCAATCTTAATTCTTCACTATAGAAAAGTTGACTGATAACTAAGGAAGATTTTGTTACTGCAGTTTCAGAAATGCAAGTATTCAGAAAACTGGCCCATTAAATAGCTATATAGTATTAAAAAGAATATTCTGTTAACCAAAATCCAAGTTCTGAGGAAGTTCTGTAAGTAGCTTGAAAGAGCCAAGAGTTTAATTAGAGTTATTTGTTGTGCCTGTAACACTCTTGAACAGGAAGAGTTCTGTGGGGAATTCTGTACTAAACTGACCTATGCCTTTCAGTTACCTGGTTGTCATGAGTACGTATGTGCTTATTTTCTTCAAGTGTTTTAGGGATTCTTCAACATGGATTATGGTAAGTACAAAGTGTAATACTAAGAGAAACTAGTACTGTCTCCCCTCCCGCCCCCCCCCCCGCTTAACTGTTAGTGAAGTTAGGTTCCTCATTCATCCTCTGTTACTTAACTGCATCAAGGCTTAGCACTGAAATATTTCTTTTTTAAAGGGATGCACTGATGAGTTCTGCCTTTTGGAAAGCATAAAACCAGTCACTTTTTAATTTTTTTTTTTTTTTTTTTTNTAGTGAATGAGATCATAGGAAGAGATATGTCACAGATCTCAGTGTCACATGGAACAACAGTGGCCAGCCAGTCTGCACGTACATGTCCTGGATCTCTGGAGACAAGACTATCTGATGGAATCCAGTAAAGGATAAGCTTACAACTAAACATCCATGAAAACTTAACAGTTTCTCTGAATACTTCTTCATTCTCTTCCTCTTTAGACTTACTGTGCTTCCAACTCTGTGGCCTTTATGAACTGGAACAGTGGATCCTTGCAAAGCCCTTTTAGTGGGTTACATTTTTGATGTAGAGACAGAGCATTTTAATTATAGTTCCTCAGATGCTGTAAAGAGACTTCTTAAAATGGACACACAGAATCTACACCAGATATTTTAACTGTTTTAAAGTTACAAACAAGCTTTGCTTTTTGCATTTAAATAGAATACTTTTATATTGTAAGTGCTTCAGATGTGTGGAGATGTTAGTTTGCTCTTATAATATTCACAGTACTGAATGTGGAAAAAGATTTAATACACATCTTCAGTGTGCTGCTTTCCCTTAGAGATAGTATAGTTTGTAACTGATGATTTGTAACACCTTTTGGTCATTTTGGAAAGCCTTTAAAGCTTCTATTGTTTAATTTTTTTAATATGATCTTCCAGTGGCAAATCATACCTGTCATCTGAAGCCAATGCCATGGAAGCCATTGTGTATACAAATACTGTAGTTTTTTCTTTCTTAGATTCATAGGAAGCAAAGCCAAATGTAGATCTGCACTTGTTTATAAACTGAAAATGTTACTTGATAGGCTGCAAAAAGACCATTCCATCATGAAAGTGTTGGGATAGAAATGACATTCCAAAATTTACCTTTTATAACTTTGTGGATAATCTTCCTGTTCTTTATTAGCACAGGCTCCTTCTTGAAATAGCTTTTTCTTAGAAAATTACATTTGTAATCAAATTTGAGCAGTAGGATTTTAGATTAAAGAACAGCAACATCAAAGCCATGTCAGATATAGGAGAAATTTTAATATTTTCTGAGGATCTAAGTGTTCCTGTTATCCCTACAGAATATGGTTTTGAAATCTCTAAATCAGTGGCATTCAAATTTTCCATGCAATAGATCATTTGATCACATCCGTATCTTTTATGTGCTGTACGCCTGACCATGCCACTTGGAAGTCCTAAGGAGATGACAATTACAGTTCCTTAATTTTAACCTGTTTATAAATGTCAGTTTTCTAAAAAGGCATTTACTGTGAATTAGTGATTAGGTAGTATAATTTGCCCATGTTTAATTGTAAACATGCGAAGCAGAGCTACCAAAGCAATATACAGGATTCATAGCAGCAGTAAACTTTATGCTGTGCTCAAAGGATGCGTTTCCCGTACTCACATAAACTGATGCATTTGAAACAACCTGTTTACATAGTTATTAAAAATCTCAGGCCTCTATGAATAGAAATCTAGGAGAGGATCTGAAACTGCCTGCTTAGGCCACAAACATTTCCCTCCCCCAGAAGACACTGTCGTTTACAAAGCTTTCTGATATGGGACACACAGGGTACAACAATCACAGCAAAGTAAGATCAGAACTACACTGAACCTCAAAACATTTAAGATGTTAGTTTTAGTTCCTCATTTGAGTGAGCCATGATGCTCTAACAAAAATTAAGAGCGAATACACTCAAAAAATTTGAAATACAAAAAGTGTATTTGCATTGAAACTAGTTCAGCCAGTTGTGGACATTTTAGTGATTTAACACATGCGGAGCACATGCCTCTTTCTGTAGAAAATTACTATAGACTCTTAAAATTAACAGTAAAATGGTCTTAAAGCAGATACCATTACTGAATTGTAATACCTGTAAGAGTAAACATGGATTCTACTGATGTTGCCCTTTGGCAGACAATCAGGGGAAAACTTTCCATTGAGCCTTTTTACAGGCAAAACATTACACCTAAATTTAAGTCAGCGCCCAAGCAATGCTATTAAAGTAGCTATAATCACATCTTTGTAATGGCTGAATCACAAACATTTAAAAAGACCATATATTAAGTGGGTGAAATTATAGCTCTTTATCAACATACTTCCTTTTAAGAGTGCAGCCTAAGGCTACTATCTTCACATTTCATAGTTATTTCAAACAACTTAATGCAAGGCCTCTATGTGCGTGCTGGGAATCTTACGCATCCTTTTTGTGAATGTATTGTTCAATGGTGCAAATCTTCAAATTTGCAGAAAAAAAATTGGCAGGGCTGTAATCTGAAAAGTGTGATATTGTAATTGTCACTCAGCAATGGTGCTTTACTCTGTCCTCTACTCATTTACATTAAAGATCCCAGAAAAGGATTCACGTGCTCAGAAATATGTCTACTTACATTTTTAACACCTTAAAAAACAAACAAACCAACCAAAACACACACAACACTGTAAACTGTGTAATTGTCTTCAGACTGTGTGCTGGTGGCAAGGCATGTTCCAGTTTCCATTCATGTATTGGGTCTTTTGCATTAACCGTTGTTTGTAGGAGAATTCTAACTTAAAAGCTTTTCATACTGTATGGGATTTATGCTCCTTTATCCTACTGGTACAGACTCTCCTTGCAAGTTCTCCAAGTAGCTGGAATTCACACTGTACCTAAAATATAGGAGCCCAAACAATCCGGAGTTGCTATGCACTAAATTTTCTGATGCCTTTAAATACCTTGATGCCTGTAGACATAGAGATGCTTTCCTATTTAAAAATGAAATTTAAAAAAAAAAAATATAGCTTTGGATACTAAAGCAGTTTTGTATTTGCCTTGTAAAAGCTTCAATACAAGGGTCTTAATTTTATTTTAGCTTGTGTGATAATGTAGGTAAAGACTGTTAATCTTGTATAATTTTAGTGATATAAAAGCACACAATCTGTATTGGACTATGCAAATTTAATTAACAACAGAACCCGGAAACTGTTGATATTTTGTTGGCATCCACTTCCTTGCCCCTAAGTCCTTTCTTCACCCCAAGTACTTTTCCAAAATTCTGTAATAATTTAGATTATCCTGAAGGAAAGCCTTAATGATGAGGTAGCTTTTCTGTAAGGAGGATTAAAGATCAATGTTAAAAACAAAAAAATTAAGGGGTAGTATATTAATCCAGGGGGGAAAGGTTTGTTATTTCTGAAATTACCATAAACTAGCAATCTGAATTTCTGTAGTAAAACTTTCATGTTATCAGGGGAACTGCCATCCTTTTTAAACCAAAGAATGAAAATGACGTGACAGTTTGTTCTGATACAAACAAAGCTTTGAAACTCTATTTTTGATACTCATAATGGATGTCATTCCTTGAGGTTCGGAAATTGTTCAAATTGAAGTTTTATATTTAAAAATGTGGGACAATAAAGATTAAGTTCTAGATGTTTACAGAGCCTTGTATTGTAATTTCATGTACATTTTGTATTTTAAACATTTTTGTAAGTTATGATTGCAGTGCTACTTGCATAAATAAAGGGAAAAACTTGCATTTAGGCTCTTAAATCATAGTGTTCAAATAAATAAAAATAATGCAAATGTGTTGTCATTTATTTAAAATGCAGCCTCAAATGTAGAGTGGGAAGGAACTTCCTATTTGTGATGCAGTGGTAAACAGCTATGTTCAGTTGTGACATACGAAATGAGGGACATGTAATACTCCTCCTAGAAGAGTGTGATCATTTTGAAGCAATATGGTAAGAGTTTGGGGCTTAACTTAGAGCCGGCAACAGTGAGCCTATACATATGTGATGAATGATCAGCAGTGCAGACAGAGTATCAGTTTGCACAATAACTGGTGACTTCCTATGTGCAAGTATCATTGTTTCAATTCAACGATCATCACAAGATTATTTTGAGAAATTATTCCAGAAATGATTATTCAGGGAGCACATCATAAACAGAAATTTCCATTCCTGAAAGGATATTATCATAGGCAAGATGCAGTGAAACTGTTTAAGAAATAGATATAAAATTCCTACAGTCTAAATTATTTGCCTGATCAAGCAGTACTGAGGGAAATGCCTTTGGGAATGGTACAGTAGATTCAGGCCTTAAAACCTACATCTCATCTCAGTGATATTAGTGCTACTGAAGAGATTTTTATCTCCCTTGCAGTTTTGTTACAGGGTCTTTTACTTATCTATGGAATCCCTAGACATATTAAGGTATGCACGTGTTCCAAACTCAACGTTGAAGAAAAAGCTGTGGCCTTTGGTTAGCAATGTACACCTGCCCAAGAGAGAAGAGGAGCAGCGATCGCACAGTGATCTCCTACTCACATTGCACAGGGAGAACATGGGCGAGTTTAGGATTAGCCTCTTATTTAGAGTGCATGTCCTGCCCGATTACCTTCACCAATGTTTTTTATCTATAAATATAGCAGAAAGGGGCAGCTACAGTGCCAGTAACTGAATGCAAAGTAATTATATCTGAGTTTTACTAAAAATAGCACAAGCAGTTTGAAAGCTGTTCCACATGTTTTCTAGTATGATTACCCAGTATATAATTAGCATATACCAACACTAGTAATAATCCATGGATTGACTGCGTATACTTCACTGTCAATTCAAGTCTTCTTTCAGATGCAAATAGGCTAAAGGCTGATTCACTAAGATTGATGGGATAGGAGAGATAAGAGGATATGCAGTCACGCCAGGGCATTTATAGCTGAGCGTGGCTAACCCTGAGCACGCATACTGACACCCGTATCTGTTGTATTTTAGAGAGGAGACTTTAATCCAGGTATTGTGAAAACATCACTTCTACCTTGCAAAACACTGTTTTGTAATTTCAGGTAATCAGAGAGAAGGAATGTCTTGTTAAAGTCATTTCCTTTAGAAGAGTAATCAGAATTTTCTGTACATTTAGGACCCTAACCCAAAGGAATTGCTGATAGAAATCAAGGCCTTTTAATTCTCTTATTGTAGCTAGGATTTCCTTACAATATTCCACAGCATTACTTGTGCTATCTGCTTTCCTCTGCTTGGTTCCAGACTTCGATCCCTCCCTTGCCATCTCGCCCACTGTATGCTTTGAATCCAACACTTATGCCACTGTAATGAATTAGGGGAGAATTGAGATCTTTTCCAAATGGTCCCCCCACCTTCCCCCCCCTCCTTAGTTTTAATTAGTTTACAAGAACAATATTCAGGAACTAGCCACTGCTGTAGTGATTAAAGCATTAAGGTATGTGAAAGGTCATTAAGAGTGTACTCAGTCCAACATGGAAAAGAAAAACATTTCTAATATATTTAAATTCATGCATAGATTTGCATCCAACCTTCTCTGCTAATGTGAGCTTACACTGAACTTTATTCTGCTTACTAAAAAGGATAACATTTATCAGTCATTCTTAACACACAAAAAGCATTGTCATTTGCTGAGATTCTCTTGGAAACTAATTATTTTACAATAACCTACTGTTACCTTTGTTACCAGTAGTATCTGCTACATGTACACGAGAACAGAAGGAAAACAGTTAACCAGACTTTAAGATAAAGAAGCAGTAAAAATAGGATACTCACTTTGCAAAGGCTTGTATGTACCATGAATTTTGTTTTAGAAAAGATTGATCTGCTAAAGAAGTCAAGCGATACAAATTCTCTGAGCTGTTTCTGCAAATTTAGAGTGATTTTTTTGTTGGTTTATTAATTATTAGTTAGGTTTATTATCTTTAAATATTGTCTGGAGACTGATAAAGAAAAAATTCTCTTCCTTACTGTCGTTGTGACATCTGCTGGCAAGAGCTGGAAGAGTTTGGAGTCCGTGCTTGCTCCCATTACAAGGGCTCTCCCTCCCTCAAAAAAAAAGTCATTCTATGATATTTCTCATTTGACACCTTTATTCATAACAAATACCTACAAAAGACAATGTTGTCATTCAACTTTCCTTACAGAAAGATTCACTGTGACGAAGCAAATAAAAAAGACAAATATACCGATAAACACTTCTGCATGTAGGAGCTGTGTTACCTATAAGGACAAAAGAGAACCAATGAAAGTATAAAAAGTTGGGTCTGGAAGAAATCAAAAAGATGTACAGCACAGAAAAATCCTGAAGGTTGGACAGACTGATTCTCTAGCTAAGACGGTGGGAAGCACGGGGTAAGGGGCCTGAAAATTGTATAGGACAGTCTGAAAATAATAAAGAGCAGTTCTGATCAGAGAGGTCCTGCTCCTTGCATCAAGAAGTTCAATGCCAACAGATAGCTCTCTGATAGTTTATATTGCAAATAATTGACAGTGAGTATTTGAACCCCAGATGCTGTTTGTTGGGCATTTGCTTTTTGTTGTTTTTTTTTTCCTCCACCCATCTTAATGAGACTCCACTTTTGTTTCTAGTGTCAATGCAGTTTCATCCTCACATGCACTCTTACTCTTTCCTATCCACCTGACCTCTAGTATACAAGAAAAGCTACTGTCAGTCTGTTCTTCTCTGTAATTTTTGATCAATGTGTTATAATTTTCAAAGAAAAGTTATGCACCTAAAGAGGACTCAGACATGTATGAAAATATTGCTTGGGAATGCAGTGTTGGATAATCAGTGGTATCACAAGAAATAAGTTGGAGAGAAAAGGGAGCAACTACTTTTAGAAGTTCTTGTGTCAGTGGAATGAGAAATGACTGATGACGTGGAAAGGTCCTGCTTTTAATAAAAAGCAGAGAAGACAAGGAAGCAGACTGTTGAAAATCTTGTCAGTTGGGAAGGTGAGTGTTTCTAAGAAAACAGATAGTTTTAAAATACAATAAGCATCTCTACACCTTAACAACTACAGCATCTAGTACCAGACATACAAGCCCCTAAGCCAAACTTCTTAACGTCCTAAATCTTCTGCAAGTAGCAAGAGTAAAGCTAGCATAGCGCTGGCTTTAACACGAACATCAGCTTTCGGGATTTAATCTGGTAGTGAGCAATTTTTTTTTGGACAAGGCATAAAAGGTCAGGGTTGCCTTCCTAAGTTTAATATAGCTTGGTACAAAAGGTGTGATGGATTCTGCCTGCCAAGGTGGCAGCCAGACTGCAAGAAATATACACCACACAGAATCGCTGAGCATTCTCCCAGTTCTCTTACATGCATCATAAATTTTTCCTCATTGCAATAAAAGGACCTGTTTGTAAATATTCCATGAACTCCCTGGTGTATCCACCAGCCAAGTCTTTCTTACAATGTGCTGGAAAAGGACAAGAGGAACTTTTAGAACTCAGTATGTCACTATTTTCAAGTAGGAAATTCTGTGAGTATGATGTAAGAACAGATTTTTCCAGTCTTCCGTCATTTAAACAAGTGCCTTCAAAGCTGCTGCACAGCCTGCTCCAAAGCACTGGTTTTCTATGATTTAGTGAATTATGTTTTAGTTTTAAGATCTGGCATTGTAAGAAATGCATCATGATAAAGGTGCAACCATTTAGAAATCAGAAACAGCAGATGTGGAGATTTCCACCTTAACTGCTGTTAATTCAACACGTACACTATGTGCATTTTAGGCAGTGTCTCTGTGCATACTGGTTGTTCATAAGACATTAATCCTTACAATTGCCTGTTAGTTAAGATGATCACACAGCACAGACCTGAACAGCAACTGTTCTAAGTTCTTGTAGTAATTAACTAGCTGCACTGATTGGCACATTTACTGTTTTGCCAATACCTGCATTTGTGCAATACCATGTCCCCACCACTTCTTCCCTCACCAGGAATAAAAATTTGCTTATAAAAATCTTCAAAAGAAAGCGAATATGAAAGGTCAAGGATAACTTTATTCAAGTCACAGCAAATACCACCCTGCGACATTTGCCTGGCTGTAGTCACAGTAGCTGGATAAGGAGTACAAGTCATCAAGCCAATAGGACAAATAAGGCAATACTGAAACTGAATTAAGTGCTACTATGGGATTATTTTTTCTAAGGATATGAAAAAAAGAAGCTATGCCAAGAATGTCATCATTGCCATCTGACCTCACCACTGACAGAAATTATAATGGAAAAGTTGCACAAACAATGAGGGAAACAAGCAACCCAACACTGGCCAAGTACTGGGCTGAATGACATCGTGGTTTGGAGAGACAGAGAGAGAGAGACATACATTTTGTGTCTGTCAGCAGAGTTTCACTGAGAATCTAAAATGCTGATTGTCTGAGCCTAAACCCTTTGGAACTAATCCAGCTGCTAAAATGACACTAGAGACCAATAAGGTTTCCTTAGCTAGAAAGAGGAATAAAAAACATACAAAAGAAAAAATTGGTTACTGAGCAGGTCTCTCCAATTGCAGTCTTCCACTACTACAAAAGGTTAACCTCAACTCCTACTTCACAGCAGAAAAGTCTCTCACAAAGCTCTTAGCAATACTTTTTAGGCAGCAGTTAAGCTGTATAAAACACCCTTTTAGATAAGCAAGAGTTAAACTTATCACTGACTAAGCAGGGCATGTTCTAATGTTTATTGTTCGTTTATTTCTGTACCATTTCCACCCTGCCTCCTGGATCCCCCCTACAGGGACTGGGCCTTCATTGCTTTATATCACTTACACACATATTACACTATGCTTAAGATTTTTTCCAACAGTACATGAACTCTTAGCAGTTCAAACATTGGACTAGCTGACTAAAATGGAATTCTATCAATTGTAACAAAAAATCCCATTTGGTTGGAAGGACACAGCCTAAATACAGTACAATACTGAGCGACATTAAATATTCAAACAGTGACTAAATCTTTCATAAACGAAGCAGCAAAAATGAACAAGGCAATTAAATTCTATCTTTCCACTCAGCTTGTAGGATAGTTTTTAAGCTACATTGTGTTTCTTTCATCCAAAATACACACAGATAGCTTATGGATCACTGAAGGCCACTTTGCAGACAGTAGAGATTTGCTGTGGATGGGCCCAAGCAAGCAGAATCAGAACTGGGTATCACACAACATAAAACAATGCTCAGTGGTGATGCTAATCAGAAAAAAGAAATCACACTATTGAGATACGTGGAGCACACTTCTTGAGCTGTTCTGGAAGTGTTTCTCAAGCTCTCAAATTTGTTAGAAACAAGCAAAGCACCTTCCAGTCTTCATTTGGTATTGCTGGCACTCTACCGAGTCAGATAGATACAATCTAGTTTACAATTGCTCTCAACAATTGTAAATCTCAATACAATTGCTCTCAACAGCATACTGACTTTCAGGATTATTTTTTTTTTTTTTTTTTTTTTTAAGAAGGCAAACTGCAGCCTGGGGACAAGAGCAGGGTTGCTACAACATTTAATCAGTGTAGAGATCCCATCTTCATGCCTGCTGTTCCAATTCCCCCAACGAAAAGTCAGGGGCAAGAAAAAAATTCACAATTAGTCACAACTCAGCTTTTCAGAGTTTTCAGACTTCTCTAGAGTCTCTTTTCTCTAGCAAATGAGGTACAAGCGCTCACAAAACACATACCTGGATCCAGCTTATAACTTGTGAACTTCCCAAAGGCACAGATATTGGACATAAAGTGAGAAGCTTTAGCTTTCTATTTGCAACTGAGAGGGAGGTTTAGGATCACATGCAGTTTGAATTATTTCTCCCCATTTGTATATTTTGAGTCACTTTATTCTCAGTAAGACTCCCACAAAATAAACACAAGCAAGCAGGAACAGGAGATTAAACCTCATATGCAGAAAGGTCACTGAGGAAAATGGCTTTGGCCAGCGTGCACTGAACCAAAGACAAAAAAACCAAATCAGAAGGTTCACAACTTCTACAATGTACAACATCTGTTGAAGCCACTGCTGCTTCTGCTGCTAATTAGCTAAGGACTGGACTATATTATACCTTTTTCTGACCATAAACAGTGATAGAAAATAGCCTTTCCCAGAAGAGGCTAATGGAATGCCAGCTAGCTAAGGCACAATGCCTCCAACTGGAAGCGAAGTCTGAATTTCTGGTACCACTGCTAATATGGCAGTCACACATACTTAGTCACAGAGCTGAGAACAAAGCAGAAGAGTTCAGCAAAGACTTGCTTTTAAAAGGAGAAAATGCTAGGAAGCCTACAAAGAGGAAAAGGTTGGAAATATGTTACCCCTGTGCAGTGGGTGGTGTCTGGTCTCTATCAAGAGCCAGTAATAAGCTCCATGTAACCACCGCGTGGTGTTCTCAGCATACCCACGGATACAGAATACAGGGCCTCAGTGAAACTGTGCTCTGCAGCAAGGAGCAGTATCCATCAAAGGGAGAGGAGAGAATTTAATACCTCGTTAAGGCAAAAACTAAGTTTAGTAAAAGAACAGATGTTTAATATGTGGAAACATTTACATACATATGTAAGGGAAACAGCCTTTATTCTAACTAAGAGGGTGGCCCAACTGTCTCCTACTCAAGAAAAGGATAGAATCTGGAAGAAGGAGGGCAGCAGGAGAGATTAATAGAAGACTTGAAAGGGAATAATGGCTGTAAAAGCTAAAGATACCCCACCAAAAAGGTGGAAGACACAAAGGCTGAACCCTTAAGTAGCTCTTATCAGAAGGGGAAAGACCAAAGCTGTTTACTGCACAAAAGAGCAGCTTTCTCACATGGTATAAATACAACTAGACTAAACATGGGGTGGGTTGTTTATTTATTTCATAGAATCATAGAATGGCTTAGGCTGGAAGGGACCATAAAGATCATCTAGCTCCAACCCCCCTGCCATAAGCAGGGACACCTTCCTTATTTCTACAGGGATGTCTTTTATTAAAAAAAAAACAAAAAACAACCAAACCCCAAAACATGCTTGCTCTGAGTATTATGAATAAATGCTGTATCACAATCCAAATCACACTTAACTCAGGCTAAAGTAATCTGGGTAACAGCAAGGCATTCCTTATCCTAACACGTGGTGAATCTATAAACTGAGACTTCAGGACACTTTAGCAAGTGACCCGCTACCCAGTACTTCACCCACTCAGTTGAAATAGTAACAGAGTAGGTTCCCAATTCAAAAGGCACAGCTCAGGGAAGAGCTGACAGCACACGTGCCAGAGAGGCAAAACCAACTTCCAGTAACTGTTGGCCATACTGGAGGCTCTCCGCTGGGCAATCAATTACAGGGTACATACTTGAACCCCAAGGCTCACAGGGGGCAGAACAGCACAGCATCAAGTAAGTTTTGGTAAAATGGACAAAGATGTCTTAGGATATACTAATTTTTCAGTATCACTGTATTATAGACAATTTGTGCTATAATTTTGGTTTTAAGCCACTTTCCACTATGAGATATTTCAAATAAATGCAAAAAACCCCATTTAGTCACCAAGGAGACAACCACCACTCAGATGGAATGCAGCAACTGTTTAATATTAATCATCGAAAGTCAAGAAATTAAGAAATATCATAGCTAGCTGAAATACACATGGCTTTCAAGTAGGTATTACATAATTATCTGAGTTTGTGCAGGCCACTAAGGTAAATGTTTTCTTAAGCTATCATCATCTGAATTCCATAAAGTTATTTTCCACTATGGCCCACAGAGATAACATAAAATCTCTGTTAAGTACCATGATCCCCAGTTCCCAGAACTCAATATATGTTTTGGTTGACATTTCAGGTCACATATACAAAGCATTTTAGAGTCTTATCGGTTATGACGTGCACCTTTTAGTCTCGGTATTTGTCAACACACCACATATTGATGAGTTGTTCTACCGCCGATCTTTCTCATAACTCAAACTTTCAACCATTCACAGCTTTATCAATTATTTCCCTCCCTACCCCCAGACAGATTTACCATTTAAAGTCAGTCCCAAACCAGAGGAAATTTAAGGTGCCGATAGAAGGATAATTGCTTCTTTCCCCCTCCATGCCACTTAGTGAATCTACATCAGATTCCACTTGGGAGAAGAGAAGGACCAGTGATACAGATCCTCCCAGTTAGAAACCCTAATTCAAAAACCAAGATTAGGCAGGTTCAGATGATGCACTCACAACAGGTCCCCACCTCTCACTGTACTCATGAAGGAAGAATGCTGCTAAGCAACAAATGCGTGGGGAGGGGGCAGGATAGTGCTATTCAAGTGCTTATATTATCTGCAATATACATCTGCAATGGCAGTATTGCCTCCTGCCAGCTCTTTGGTTAGAGCTGTTTGTGTTATCTCACTTCATTCTGTTCCCATTATTTCATATTTACACTCTCCCTTGTTGGCTCCAAAATTCTGCTGTTACTGAAAGATACTCAGGTTCACCTAATGCCTTATTTATGCTGCAACACCAGTTTCACTTAAGTAACAGATGGCGGTTGATGAACCCTAGAAATTTTTAACGTGTGCTTCTCTTCTCAGTTTCATTAATTTAAAAGTAATCAATAATTTACATACAAACAATTAATTCAGTGTCCCTCTCTTGTTCCTACAACAGTACAGAACCATCCAAACCACATGAAACGATTGCCTCGAACACCAGCCATGCTAAACACTGCTCAGAAAGTTTTCAGTCTCCCCCTACCACAAAAGGTACTACCTGAAAGATAGTATTACAGAACTGGTTGTTTCCACAAAACAAATGCACAACTAAAGAAAAGGACACGTGAAGGCGTATTTATGAAAGGCAGCATTAACTCTTACAGAACAGATTCCTGGTATCCCAAAATTTACCACAGTGCATGTCTCAAAAACAAACCAAAAAAAAAGGGATAAAAAAACCCCAAACCTCTACAGTCTTATTTGTTTAAAAAGTATTTCAGAATTTTTCATGGAGAAATCTCCCTTTGTAAGAAACAAGATACTTGACAAAAGGGGCTGGATTCTGAGGCACGGCCAGGTAGGACTGATGCTTCAGTGAGGGCTTTCAGGAAGAGAAGCCATTCCAAAAGGAAAAAAACTTGTTCTTCAGGAAAAGGGCTTCCTGCTATAGTAGGGTTAAGAGGAAATCTTTGTTTGCTCAGTGTTGGGAACATCTAAAATATTTTCTCTAAAAAGTCTGCATAATTAAGGCTGGCCTTGGTTGGCCTTCCAGCAACTACTGTAGCCAGTCCACTGGCTTCACACAGCTGGAGCAATGTTTACAACAGTCGGAGAGCTGAGCTCTTCTCAGAACATGGTGGGTGGGCTGGGAACAGTAGGCACAAAGTGTGCTCACACTGCACAGCAGCAAACTCTATATTCACCAACATCAACACCCTCCTCTCTGCTCTCAGCTCTGACTTAAAAGCCAAACCATGCACCTCAGTTTGTCAGACACCCCTTGATACTTCCTATAAATACCTTCCCATCAGCATGTCCTCCCAGAAATGGCCATTAAATTACTCTTACAGCAGTGCAGAAAGGATTATTTATAAAGCTCCACATTAGCAATCTTTTAGGAAACACCACAGTAAGATAAATGCAGAGGCACTTTTTGAAAGGGAGGAATGCTTTCCCATCATGAAGCATTATCAAGAGAACATTATCTTCAATACTTTAATACATTTCAGTCAAAAGGCTATACATGCGGTTTGACTATTGGTCTGAAATGGACTGCATTTACTGTATTCACCTAGAAAAAAAATATTTTTTGTATTTTAAAAAAGTTATTTCTTTGTGCTTCCAAATGAAACTCTGAACAACTGGGGGGAAGGAGGGGATTAAAAAAGAAAATAAATCACAATTTAATGTTCTTATTCAGTATTGAGATACTACGTGAAAATAGAGCATGTAAACAAAGATAATGTGAAACTTAACGTTAACATCATGCTTCAAATGTACCCAAATGTAGCCAAAACTAGATGAGTTCCTTTCACAAACAAAGTCTAGATTTAGGGAATATCAGAGGAAACCTGGGCGGTGATGGCTGTTGCTTTGGGCAGACTGCTGGCCTACACTACTTGCGCAATCCATCCAGAGAAAGGGTCAAGAAAATCACACAACAGATAACTCGACATAGAATGATTGCGGTGCAGAGGTTAGAAAGTGTCCACCACACGGAAGTGGGGTATGTTCTGAAGAGGGAATATGCAAAGAACAGGCCAGGGAAATGCAAGACCCTTACATCTGAGACACAGTCTAGGCTGTGCCACAGAGGCATTCTGGAAACACAATTTGAGGAGCTACTCATGAGCATCAAAAGGCAGGACAAAAGCTTTCCTTTCACACTAATTTTGTTACATCACCCTTGCTATAAATTGCTACTTCCATTTTCATATTTAAAAAAATAAAACCCTAACCTACCATGCTTTACTCCTTTTACCACAGAAAAGCCACCGCAGTGAAAGGGAGTATTTTGGATTATTTTCCATATTATTCATGGTCATCTATTTGTAAACCTTACCATTGGTGAAGCAGCAGCAAGGCCGAGTTTCAGATCTTAGATTTTGTTGCTCATGAAAAACATCCTGTTGTAAATCTAACAAGTTTGGAGTGATTGAAGGGCAGCAAGCATGAAACTTTATATAAATTCTAAAGCATATCAGCAGAACCCATGTAAGAGAGAAGAGGGGATAACTGGTAGTCTCTCCAACATTGTATCTTCCAGTGAAGCAGACTGTCATACTAGTTACCATTCTGGGCAGCATGGCTACTCACCCGCAATATTATCTATAAACAACATGGATCTGCAAAGCACTGTGTGTTACTTGCATCAAGAAAGGTACTGAAAACCTAATCTTTTAGGTATCAATGTCCCACTGTTGATCTGGGGGGCTAAGGATGGAGTGGTTTTAATAAGAAAATTCAAAAAACACCCTATGGCTTATGTGGGTAAAAAATAAAAATGAATGATAAACCACAGAGTCTTATTTTTCCTGGGTACACTGAACAATAGAGAAAAACATTCAAGTGGGGGCAGGGAGGGCAGTGGTTTTGAGCATTCAGGAAAAAATGCAAGTCCTCTTACACAAAGGGTTTGTAGAGTTCAATTTTTAGTGGCATAGTCTGTCAAACAGCAATCATATTTTTCCTGTGTACTTCACAAATTTTATAGATATAGCTTATATGAAACTGAGTGTTTCTGAAATCGGTAACAATACACAGGAATGAGAAGAATTTCTGAAGAGACGTGCTGTGCTTGCTAAATAGAATTCAAAAGTTACTCATTAATTCTGTAATAGCTTTTCTGAAGAATATCTGACTGAAATGCCACAGTTACAAATTCAAGGGTTCTAAGATCCAAGGCTGCTGCTTCATCACCAGCTCCATAATTATACCTCACAAAGTTATGTGCTTTTTACAGTGACATCAATACAAATATTACACGTTCCCTCTCGCTAAAGAAGCCTTGTTTAACAGGAATGAAAACTGAGGTCTGGCATAAGAAAAGCTGTTCCTTGGCTCTTCTTCTGATTTCAAATCCCATTTCCTATTCTCTATCTAGAGGCTAAACCTCCATTTATACTCAATGACAGATATGCAATGAACAAACTGCAATTGTATCCAGCAACCTTTCCCCCGCTTTCGTTTATCTTAATTGTCTCAAAAAATCTAGTCCATCATTTTATAATCAGTTGTGACTGCAGCTCACAAGACTGGCAACGTGAGCAGAACGACCTCTGTGCTGTTAACTGCACCCCAACTTGTCCAGCTTTTTGATGTAAGCTCACTCAGTGCAGCTGAGGCTGCATTGCTGGCAGTTACCCAGCTCACAGCTGGTTTAGTTAAATCTACAAAGTCCTTTAACTGATTTTTCTCCTCACCTTCAGTGCTCCATTTCTGGCCTATCCAGAATTACCCCAAGAATAGTCTGCCCTTTGCCTCCAGCTCATCCCATCCTATCCACAGTGTTGGCTAATACTGCAGATTGCCTCCTCAGTGTATTTCCAACAGGCTTTGCCTGTTCAAAACAAGTCAGAAAACCATACCACCTTCTAAATCCTTAGAAGAGTGATGTTAATCTCTACGCCAGTAGTGAAAACAGTCTAGTCATTCCAAACAAGTTTGCCAACAACACCAAGCTGTGTGGTACAGTCAACATATTGGAAGGAAGGGATGCCATCCAGAGGGGCCTGGGCAGGCTTGAGAGGTAGGCCCGTGCAAGATCCTGCATGTAGCTCAGGACAATCCCAAGCACAAATACAAGGCTGGGCAGAGAATGGATTGAGAACAGTCCTGAGAAGGACTTGGGGGTGTTGGTGGATGAGAAGCTCAACATGAGCCAGCAATGTGCCCTCGAAGCCCAGAAAGCCAACCTCATCCTGGGCTGCATCAAAAGCAGTGTGGCCAGCAGGGCAAGGGAGGGGATTCTGCCCCCCTTCTTCACTCTGGTGAGACCCCACCTGGAGTACTATGTCCAGCTCTAGGGACACCAACATAAGAAGGACATGGACCTGTTGGAGCAAGGACGAACACGAAGATGGTCCGAGGGCTGGAACACCCCTCCTAAGAGGACAGACTGAGAGAGTTGGGGGTGTTCAGCCAGGGGAAAAGAAGGCTCCAGGGAGACCTTAGAGCCCCTTCCAGTGCCTAAAGGGGCTACAGGAAAGATGGGGAGGGACTCTTGATCAGGGAGTGTAGCAATAAGATGAGGGGTAATGGTTTTAAACTGAAAGAGGGGAGATTTAGATTGGATATTAGGAAGAAATTCTTGACTATGAGGGTGGTGAGCCCCTGGCCCAGGTTGCCCAGAGAAGCTGTGGATGTCCCATCCCTGGAGGTGTTCAAGGCCAGGTTGGATGGGGCTTGGAGCAACCTTGTCTAGTGGAAGGTGTCCCTGCTCATGGCAGGGGGTTGGAACTAGATGATCTTCAAGGTCCCTTCCAAGTCTAACCATTCTATGATTCTATGAATACAATGTACTTGACTTCTGATACGTCATTTTAGAAGGATTTAAGAGAAAAATATCACACAGAAAATGCGATCTTACAACTTATATTCATCAGGCATAAATTACTTCAGTGTCAGTAAAGATTAAGCAAAACTGATTGTATTTCTAAGTTTCCGCATTGCTTTTCAAAAAAAGGTAGTCCTTACCTTTTCAAGGACATTTAAAATTAATGTTAATACTACAATTAACATTTGATGTAGTTTGCATGGATTTTCACAGTAAAATTCATGATTGCACAAGGGCTGCATTGCATCAAAAGACGTACACACAATGGTAATGAGACCCACATTTTCAGAGGATGTTTAAATAAGAATTGGATTAAGTTGTAGCAACAAATGCTACACTCAAGATGAGACTCAGACTGTCCTTCCCTCACTTAACCTCTCAGACCATGACTAGAGACGAGGAAGCACCTATGCTTTGCCTGCTTTTCTGCTGTTCAGTTACAGCACACCTTTACTTTTCTCCCAGCGCAGGTCTTTGTGTATCTGCCATTCATGATGAAGGCAGTACACACCCGGACCTAGGAAGACAGATCCCTAACAGCAAAATAGTACAGAAAACATCGAGAAAAGATCTTACTCTTCCTGACAAGCCCACAAGTGCTAGCTTTCAATGCAGCAAAGAGCTAAATTCTGCTGCTACTCCATTGCACACATCAGAGAGATTTTTCCAACAAACTTATCAACAGTTTTTCAGAGCTTCTGGAAGAAAATTCCTGTAAGTTTCCCCCTCCCCAAAATACCATCATACATTTCACTCTTCCTCTCCTCAGTTATTCTGATGTGGTTTCCTTCCACCTCTGGTCTGTTCTTGCGGATGGAAATATAACAATGTTCCCTTCATTTTGCTCTTGCATACTTTTTAGTATCATTCTTTTAAAAGCACCAAGAGTAAAGATGTTGAAGCTTATTGCACAGAAATTCATATTTTTAAAAGCTACATTTGCATTGATTTCAACCATCCTAAGTTATTTTAAAAGGGAATATACACATACAAGTGACTCAAGGCAGTAGCACACTAGCTTCCCCTCCCCAGCAAGCAGAAAATTAAGTGCTGATAACAGGTGATTAAAAACAAAAAACCAGCAACATCAACAAACTTTCTAAAGTTACAATGCTGTAACAGCCAAGCTAGAAGGTAGGCACCAGTACAAAAAATTGATACAAACCAGAACAATTGCACATTCATCAGGTCTATAGTAAAAGCAGCTCTCCCAAAATAAAAGCAATGCAACATGTTGTTGTTCACATTTTTACTTACTGCTCAACAAGGGAAGAATCTCCTTGAAGGTCTACAAGCAGTAAAAGGCACTGAACATTCCCAGGTTTTTGACACAAGGTGGGTTGCATTCTCCCAAGTCTAAATTTTTTACTCTATTGGTATTTGCTCAACTTTGCTAACTTTTCTCTAAACTCTCCCCCTGTTTCTAACCATTTCTTTGTACTTTCTGCTACCTCAACATTCATAGTGCAGGGTCAGAAGTCTGAGTAAAATACATACTCATTACACTTACAGGAAGAAGGTGGGGGGGAGGAAGGGGGGGGCAAGAAAAAGAAAAAACGCCAGAATTTTAAAATAGAATTTCTAATGTCAAAAATTAGAGGTTTACGTTTTCACTTAAAAACATACCTTGCAAATGAGCTTACTGTGTGTATGTTGTTTTTTTTTTAAAATGAAACCCAAGTTTGTCTTGTAAACCGCTCACTTCAAGAGCTAATGATTTTTGACTTACAGTTCTTTTGCTATGTTCACATTTTAAATGAGTTAAAAATATCTCACTCACTTGAACTGTGTGGGAAACACCATGACACTCAATACAGGGAATGCTTCAAAGCAATGAAAATCAACAAAGACAACTCACGTGTTTGAAGGTTAAGGGTTGTGAGAGAGAGTGTTGGTTTGTTTAATTTTTTTTAATAGCGGAACTATTGATACACAAATCCCCTTTTCCCCCCAGCCCTTCCTAACTTCACAGAATTCTATCTTGAACAAATGAGGCAGTCAAAAAACATGGCAAGTGCTAGAGCAACACAAGAAAATCTAATACTAAATGTTAAAAAACCCCACCCCATTTTGATGATACCTCTTTCTATACTACGTACACATTATAGTCTGAGCAATTAACATGCATGAGATCATCTACAAAGAGAATTTCTGAAGACTGTCAGTTCGTGGTACTCAACACAACCAAAGGATGTGACCCGAGAGACTAGGGAAAGGCTGAAAAATGAAAAGCCTACATCATCAATTTGGCTTTTTCTTGACAAGAGGAAATTAACGCATACGGGGTGATTCAGAACATCAGACACAGGCCTTAGGTGGAGGGGCAAAGTAAATGTCAAGTCTGGTTCTCCTCATGCTGAGCTCCAGCCCCCTCTGAGCCATATGCACAGCCTGCTCTGCAAAGGCAGTAACGGGAGGAGGGCAAGTAATGGCGTCCCAGTATATGGTGGCCACCATCCCAGGATATCCAGCAACTGTGGATCTGGAGTAGGCTGGAAACAGCATCCAAAATAACAAGAACAGCAAAATTGCTCTCTGCCAACAGCAGTTAACAACCCCCAGCAACGAGCTGCTGAACAAACAGCTTGAGAAAGTCACCACCTCTCAAAGAGAAACCCTGCCAATAGAGGCCATTGTACCGCACAAGGAAACCAAGAACCAACCACAAGGCCAACAGCAAGTAAATCAATCAGCAAAGCATAAACACCACACTCAGATCTACCAGTTGGGAGTAGAGAGCCACCACAATCAAACGCATGTTGAACTTAAGCTGCAATCATGTTTTTCGCTACCAAATTTAACTGGTTGTAAACCCTTCAACTGTATACTATTGGTTTACATTTTTTTCTTTCTTAAAGCCAGAAGACTAAAGAGTCATTTTGCTTTCGTTTCTTGGTCCCATAGTTTCTTATGTTCTAAAATAATATGTTCACATTCGAGTCACGCTTAAAGCACCCCTTTTGTCCAACCATTTCCACTGGATTTCTGTTAGATATTGTCATGAATTCTTTTTGTAGAGCAATTTTTAAAAGTTTATTTTTTCAACTAAATAGTCAAATACTCCTGTAATTTTCACAATTTGAAATAAAATTTGTACATTTCAAAACAACCTTATCAAATATGAATGAACACACCATTCTACACGGAAAACATTTAAAATAGAACAACATGAACAAAATAATAATAATAAAAAAAATCAGCTGTTTCATGGGAAACCTAATGACCTCCAGCTTGAACACTAACGGACATCAGATTAGTTATTGACATTTGTACATAGAAACTTCTACTGCAGTTGCAAACAAGGAAAACCACAGGCCCCCAAGCATTTGTATTTCAAGTACACTACTTGCAAACCCTGATCGAAAGGGGACACCTACTGGTAGCAAAGATTAGTGTAGGCAGTAAACACCACACCGACAGTTTAACAAAATTGCAACACCAAACTAAAAATCCACTGATGCTCCTGACAAATCTAAAATCTCTTATTCGTGCCACTAAACAAAGATTACTAAAAATAAAACCCCAAAACACACAGCAAAAGATATTCTCTCAAAGACACAGCTAACATTAAGTAGACACAATTCTAACAGTACCTTAGTAACCTTTAAAGAAGGGAAGGCATTTTATTTAAACTCTACTTTTTGTTATCAGCAAGCAAACAGAAACCTACATCGAATAGCTAGACATTTTTTTTAAATCATTAAGTATATAAAGTAAAATGAAAAAGGAACATAATAACACACCAATATAAGAAACAACAACTGGCAAGTCCAGATAAACACACCATCACCTTTAGTTGAATATTTACATTGTCCAACTGCATATCCTAATATGCACACTAATAATAGTGGCCTTCATCTGATTATATAAAAAGAAAGAAAAAAAAAACAACAGGCCTCTTTTATTTTGGGTTTGCTCTTTAAAAATCCACATAACAAGTAGATCTAAAAAGGCAAAGTTTTAAACTGACTACTGGTAAACCTTGGGACATATCAGAAGTTTTCTGCTTTAGAATATTTCAGGCTATCTTTAGACGCAATCAGCTTTTAGAAGACAGTGGAAGTTCACGGAATTCACGGAATTTGTGAAATACAGATCTATACAAAACAGGGTGCAACTGGCTAAGCAGCAAGTCTTGTGATTAATTTTAACTGACTAAAATGAAACAAATACTATTTTAAAAATGAATGTGTTGAAAGGCTTTTTTTCTTTTAAAAAAAGTCAGAAATTGAGTTTCACTAATAAAAGTTTGTTGAAAATAACTAAGTTGACATAAACAAGCAAAACTTATAAGTCTGTCTAGTGTGTGTGTGTGCGCACGCTCTACAGATGAAGAAATTCCAATACAAAACACCTGTTCTGGACACACAGCTGCAACTATTAAGAGAAGAGCCATTTCAGAGTCTTGAGTCTCACCTCATCTCAAACAAAACTAATAAGAATAAGCCATCTTCTTTCTAAACTGGGGAGGAACACACAATGGGATGACCAAGATATAAATATTTTCTAGGTAAAACCATCACTATCAGGAGAACGGGAGCAGAAATACATGACTAACAGTATCATCAGAGCATGGGGACCCTTTCTTTAACAACAGTAACAGTCAAATCACAGTTCTTTCCCAAACGTCACTTCTTTGATAAAACAGTTAAAGCTTAACACTTCCTGTATCTATTTTTCTTATTCCACTAAAACCACATGCATGTAAAGGCAGCAACCCCTTTGATAAGGCTTCCACAACACAGCATGGTCTAAAAATGCAATTGCAAGGAATAAACGCATACATCAACAAAAATACAAAATATTCAGGCCTTACCTCAAGTTCCCAGCCTTCTCCAGTGACGTAAGCCATCATTCAAAGACACATCATGCAAGTGTTTGCGTTCCATTTGTAAAGGAGACCTCTTGGATTTGAAACGCAGCTCATCAGCTATAAAGCCTCTAGTGTCAAACCGCAGGTAAGCGGCTCCAAACAGACATTATTTCTGGTGCACGCTGCTTCCAGAATACATTCCAGAAGCCCAGCTACAGTATAAACATAAGCACACCTTAACTTCCAGCAGCCACCTGCCATACCTGAGCTCTCCAGCATTCAGAAGATCTCTGCCTCGGCACACCCCCTCCTCCTGCCCTAAGAGCAGACTCCCCCCCTCACAGCTGAGCCGTATAAACCCTCAGGGGCAGCCCACCTGCTGGGACACACCACCAGCCCGGGAAAGGAGGGCTTAATTACGCGGGATTTGCCCCTTATCAGCCTGTTGCAAGAAAACTTCAACCGCCAACTGCAAACACAGTCTGGTTGTGCCAGAAAAAAAGGAAAAAAAAGCTGTTTGCCACCAGGTGTGGGGTGCTGGGACATGGCAGCGGGAGGCCGAGGTGCCCTGACCCGGCGGGGGACGGGCCCTCCAGGGCCGCAGCCACCTGCGGAGGCTCCTCCGCCTCCCCCCTCCAAGCCCCAGAGCCGACCTTCTCCGGGCAACCGCTCTGCCCCGGGCCCGTCTCCTTTTTACCGCGGGAAGGGTAATACGGCGGGCGGCGGATGAAGGCCTCCTTCGCTTTTCACCTCAAGTTGGCGCCGGGAGCGGCGGGCGGGCAGCGCGAGCCGGGGGTGGGCAGCGCGAGCCGCGGCCTGGAGCGGGCAGCGGGGTGAGAGGGGCCGGGGGGTGCAGAAGGACCTGCCTTCCCCTCACCCCGAAACACGGCCAGCAGCAGCGCTGCTCCGAGCCTTCATCTGCAACAGGGACAGCCGCGTTGGCATCAGCGCGGGGCCACCCCGAAGGGTTTTAAGCTTCATAAGGTGCCATAAAGGTGATACAGAGCACGGGGAGCGTCTACACCTAAACCACGGCTGAGGTGTTACACCCCAGCCCCGCTCAGCTTCCCCGTCCCACCAAGGAAGGCGCAAATCATGTACAAACAACACGGGGAGGAGCTGTAAGAAGACTATATATGCTTTTAGTAGATTAAGCATGGTTTTGGCTAACAGAAACCCACAAGGTCCACACAGGCTATTAAGAGAAAGATAAGATGTTTCAGGTGATTGCAAAGAGGTGACCAGGCGGACCCTGGCGGGATGCAGCAGCGTGGATGGGCCATACGGTACTGCTCAGGAGAGACTCCCCAGGATTTTAAACGGCAGAGGCATTCTCCTCAAAGGCACAATGAGAATGTTAATTATAATGGTTCGGTCCTCTCTAGCATTACTTTCAAAGTAAGATTTTTGGTAGGCTTCACCAAGACAAATCTTGGAAACGGATTAATTTTAACAGTCCCACTTTAAAATAATGTAAAAGCTTTCACTCCAGTCACACCCGACTGTGATAAAAGGTTAAGGGAGGTTTTAACTATGAAATGGCACCCAGCATGGGATGCTTCTGGCTAGAGAGAAACAAACTTACTTCCCCCCCCCCCCCCCCTTTTTTTTTNCTACGGAAAGATTGCCTGGCTCCATCATGACACAAACATAGCATTTTGCCTTGCACAGAAACGGGGGTGACCTATTAGGCCAACTAAATGCAAACATGAATGCAATTTCAAGTTCAATACTTTGTTTCCTTTGGCACCAGGAGGAGGGAACTAAGCATGTAAGCAGTTACATCCATTGCCTAAAAGGTATTCTGCTATATACAGAAATATACATCATGCATGTTTCTGGCTTTACCAGCACATGCAAAAATAAAAAAAAAGGAAAAAAAAAAATCACACGACTCTCACAAGGTTTACCTAAATGCCTACCTAAACCTAGGAGAAAGAGAAAAATGAGTAAAAGGTTATTTATCAGAAAATTATGCCCCCCGAAAATACATTAAAACAAAGCATATTACTTTCAAACGCCAACACGCATCGTAAGCATCTCTTTTATTTGTTGTAATATAAAGAAGCATACATCATTCAGTTCTTTTAAGTACAACTCAAATTGTACACTAACAAAAAAGATCAATTCAGACATCCATGAACGTGTCACAACAGGATTCATTACGTTTTGCTCTGCTGGTATTGCACTTGGAATGGTTTTGAAGTAAGGCACAGTAAAAACAAAGTCATTTTAGTGCTTCTACAGCAGATGTCTTTTTTTAAACACATGCTACATGACGTAAAAGTACTTCTAGCTTATGTATATACACACACAGGGGAAAAAGAAAAAAGCATGCACTAGAGGATTTAGATTTCAACATATCTTGTTGTTTCATAATATACAAATAAAGTAGTTTGAAGATGTAAACAAATTGCATGCACATAAACTAGAGCAAAATCTTTAATACAGTATCTGAAAGCTATTATGCTTAAATAAAAAAATATAACTTAGTAGTACTCAGGTTTATGTGCCATTTTTGTCCTGTAGAGATTAGAAGTTTGGGGCTGGGGACAGGGAGTTATGGGTGGGCAGGGAGGATTTTCCTGGTTTTGCCATCATTTTCATTTTTTTGCTTTACATGTTGGCAGCAGTACATTGGTAAGACAGACAAATATGGCTTTTGCAAAACAATGTATAATGAAAACATGAGAAAGCACAATTGCATTTGGGGTCCAGCATTCTGGTATTTTCCAGTCAAGAACAAAACAAAACAAAAAAAATCAATATGATCTAAGCTTTGAACTGGGAAAGCTATGCATTCCAAAAGACCTTTCTAAAGACGTTTAAACTCTACAAAAAACAGACACTTTGCCAAGTGTAAACTCTTAAAAACTAAACATAGAAGAATCTGAATGACTCAAGCTTCGCTTTCCACTTCAAATGCTACTGAACAGGTTTCTCCCATGGCTGCGATAGCTGAAGTGCTATTAGATTGTCTTCAGAATTAGCCAGATGCCAGGAATGGGTTTGCTTATTTTTAAACAGGTACATTAGAAATTAAGTAAATTAACTGCATAATTTTTGGTTTCACTTTATCTTTGGCATAGGATACGCCATTTTTCAAATTAAATACAGGACAGGTACCACTCTACATTCCAACATACTATGCTGAAAAGGCACATTTGCTGCTGCCTGGGTGGCAAGGGAAGACTTCTTATTTTGCAAAAGGCACAGTGTTTAGTGCAACGTTCTTTCCCCGTCCCCCAAAGAGTGTTTAGTTAGACCAGGTACAGTTCTACGTAGCGGCTTCCCAGGAGCTGTCCGTTTTTCTCAGCCACTGCTTTCTTAGCTAGATCCAGGCTTGGAAAAGTCACCAATGCCTCTCCACTGGGCTGGCCACTAAAGTTGTAAAGCACGAGGATGGAATCTGCGTGGAGCTGCAATGGTACAAGATGACAAAAGAAAAAAAAACCTGTTAAGACCAGAGACCACACCTGGAAATGCAGTTTTTAATGCTGTGCATCTGGTTCACTCCCCTCCTGTGTCTCTGGCAAAAAGATTCTGGATGTGAGAACAGGAAGGAGAAGAAGGGACCAAAGATCAAAAGCTTGTCTTGGAGAACAGCAGCAGCTCTTATTCTGCTGTTGTGTTGAACAGAATGAAGTAGACATAATTCCACACAAAGTTTTGCTAAAGTAGTAATTCAGGTTAAAGGTTGGTTGACAAGAAAAGAAAGACTTAGATGTTAATAAAGGGTAAATGGAGCAAGAAAGTCCAGGCATTCAGTGAATAATTCTTGTACTATGTGGACTACTGGCCAAGTGACAAAGGCTATAAGGCATGTGAATACTCACATGCAAAGTTTAAAAAAAAAAAAAATTATATAGCTGTATGAGAGTTCTCTGTTGGGAGGACGAGCTGAACTTAACACAGGTATACAGCGCAAGACAGATTGTTCAGTAAAATGAAGTAAAATTTGGTGCAGTCCAACTGAATTCAATAAACCTTTATTGTACTTTTGACAAGGCTTAGAAAAAAGCAAGATAGAAAATGAGATTATTTAGTCATTGGAACTGATTTACTTCGGAGTGCATTTGCCCTCGTGAATTCTTAAAAGGCAGCTTCAAAATGCTGAGTTTAAAGCGGACATCTCTGTCTGCCCTATGGCACCCCAGCCATTTCTCACAACACGCTGGAAGTCCCTCCAAGCTAAGTTCAGAAGCCCTATTTGTTGGGTAGAAATGGATCTCTGTGAAGTTTCAAAACAAAAGGTTGAAGAATCAGAAGCTCAGCGTACAAGATTAGTTTGTTGGAGAAATCGGTGCCAGAAAAACATATCATCTATGCTGGAAAACCAACCAGTTTTATGAGTATTAACCCAATTCAAGTTAAGTTCGTGTGACACACATGCTCATGAGTTTATAAAAGGTCACAATATTTGTTTCACTTTTTGTATAATTTGTGTGTGCCTGGTATACTGCAAGAAATATCAGACTTCTCAGTTATTACCAGCAGCAGTTTCTGATTAGCTTTACAATCAAACATATGAAAATAAAGCAAGTACATGCCAGAGCTTCACTCACCCATACACTTAGCATGCAATAAAAGTATTCTTAAGATATGAACAACAGCACGCTTTAGAAACTAAAAGCATATGTAAGACAGTTAGTACAAACTTCATATCATTTCTTCTCACAGAACTAAAGTTAGTCAAGAAATAGCACGCAGAAAGAAATTCAAAGACAAAACATCACGTCTGAAGCCCAGTTCAGGTTTGGAAGTAATCTTCATTTATTTCAGAATAACACTGTGCTCAAAGAGAAAGTGGCACGCGGTTTGGGTTGAGCCGCAAATCTGAGCTAAAAGATGGTCTGCTCCAAACCAGCTCTTTGCTGTTAATCCTTATGGGATCAAGTCATTTAACACATCAGTCCTGAATGTAAGTTCAATATTGAAGTTCAGAGTCAGCTGAAAACACACATGGAGCACGGTTAGGCCTCTGAGCACAGAGGAGAGCTTTAAAGAGTAGTTTAAATTGCAGCCTCGGTGTAATACCAAGGTAAGGATCTGGAAATTCACATTGTAAGAGTTGCATAGAAAGTTAGCACAGAAGTCTACACATTCTGCATGCAAGATTATTAAAAGGGTTAAATAAAACCCTTCAGTTTCATTTTAAGACACACTAGGTTTAGGTTCTTATTTATATAGATTTCTAGATAGAAATAGGTTTTCTTTAGGTACATACATTTTTTAAAAAACAGATTCAAATCCGTACAAAACTTTTTCTGGGTGTTTTGTTCTAAAAGGAGTGGTATCTGTGTGATACTACTTTGAACTGCTTAGAATTCAGAATGAGCTACTCCTTGAATTATTTTCTCGTCAAACACTGTTTCCATCTCATACATAGTAGAGCCCTACTGCTGATCTGGTTTTCCAGTTAATCTGGGTAAAACAAGAGAGCCAAACAGACTGTCCAAGGTCTCATAAATATGGAAATGCTCAGAATAATAATGGGTGTTCTTCTGTACACCACCAGAACATGCAGCCTCTAATCTACCTTCTCCTTAGCAGATCTAACAGTATCACAAGAAACCAACTAATTTGAAAACAACCGAGTTGATGGTGATTATGTGAAGGTAGCTTTATTTATGAAGATACTTCTCTCAAGGCACAGTATTTGATTGTCATTTTTTGTATTGAAAGTTTTGTTTGGTTTTTGTTTAAGGAGAAAAATAACGTAGTAACTCATCAGTAGCATTTTGAATGGAATACAGCAGTATTGTGAAGTCACAAACTCCACATAGGTCACAACAAAATTTCTTTCAGAATTACGTGTTAGTGCTGAAAACGTGAGGAAGTTTACCATTAACAAGTTTAGTTAGTTGCATTAGAAAGCCACTATACAAAAGAAACCTCCTCCAAAAAAAAAAAAAATGTAGTAGTTCACATTGCATTAGGGAGATCAAGAAACAGAAATTATCTCTAGACAGCTATGCGATACAGGAAAGGAAAAGCTAGAAGTTTGGGGTTTTTTGCACATACATTTGTGTGTGCTTTGCAGCCATGTCAAGAAAAAAAAATTCATCTTCTAATGCCATGCTAAAAATAAAATACTGGACTGAAAGCTTCACATGAGAAACAAACGCTAATAAAGCCTTCTGGAAATTTAACATGCCATCTGAGCAGAACCAGGCAATCATACTACCTCCACCACTGCTGTCCCATCAACTACAGATCACAATTGGCCTATTTCTTTATGTTAGTTGATTTTTTAGTTGGACAAAAGCAGAAAGGTTAAAGCAAGGATCCCAACGCAAGCTAAGAAGGGGGAAGCCCCATAAGCAAAACACTATCACCAAGCCCTTCTTTCCCTTCCCATTCACCACTGCAGACCCAGTTTCTGCCAGTCGCATCTTACCTTCTTCAGAAGTTACAAAGAGTTACAAACAGACCCACTCTTTCGGTGCTTGTAACACACTCCTTGCTTGATCGCTCAGCTGAATAAGGCCATTGTAGTCATCAGGTGCATACTACAGTACAAGTGTGATATATGATAATCAGCAAGAGAAGGAACAGTTCTGGTACAGCAAGCCACACACACGATCATTTGCAACCACAATTAAGAGCATCAGCTATAATAACTGGCAGGAGACAGTGAATTTGACAGATACTAGTTTTATGCAAGATAAAAAAAAAAATGCATTAACTGAATTACCAGTTGTAGAAATAAATTTAAAGTAAATATAAGGGGAATATTCTAAACTGCGTATTTGAACTGTTCTTATCAAGGAAGGGAAATAGTTCAGACCATGAAATGCTCTTTTTTCCTTCTACTCGTGAGACAGCAGCATCAGGTAAGGAAACTCTTAAGTTTGCATAATCATGCTTCCAGTAATGTCTCTCACTGGGACAGCCAAGCATCTTCCAGCACACATACTGAAGCGGGGGATTAGAAGTAGTGTACGGATCTCATTCAGATCTTTCATGCACTCATGGAAATAAACTGCAGCTTCTCTAGGGCAGAGTGATAAACACTTCAGCTGCACATAATATTTGCATTGCATAGACTACACACCAGTGTAGCTCAAGAAAAACAATGTCCCAGCATGAATGCATTTAGAAGATAAAATAGCATTTATACCAGTATAGTATATTTCCATATAGGAAAAAGAAATAAACTAATACAGTGTCACTGCATTATGATAGGTTTGTAGTAGAATATTGAAATAGAAATAGTGACTGTACAGTACAGTCACACCAATAAATTAAAACAAAATTCCCCACATGTGGATCAGATCTAAGAAACACTTGAGATCCTGAATCTAAACAGTACTCGTGCATACTATTGGAGGGACTGGTACAAATGTGAAATCTATAGTCAGTAAATAGATCTTGGGAAATATGAAACATTGTTTTGTGTCTATCTCCTAATCTTTCCAAAAGTACATATCCTGGAAAGGGACTGAGCATACTTGTACATATTACAAAGACTACTGAAGTGGCTTCTGTAAGACAAAGCATTTAGCATAACCCAAGTTACATAATATCCTTTTAGTGGCAAGAAGAGTTGCCTATTTCTGCCTAAAATGGCCGTTTTGCACTAACATTTTAGAGGATTGCCAAATGTAGACATACTATGCTGCCTTCCTTTGATATTTCTATAATAAAAAAAGTCTCCTGCCAGCTTAGGGAGAAAAAGGTATTATATTTGGGCATACAGGACACCTTGTATCCATCCAAAGTGAAATTAAAAAGAAAAAAAAACCAACCATCACAGTATACACCTTCCACAGAGAACAATAACCAAGAGCCCAGAGAATGTAAAAGAAAAGAACCTTCCAGAATTTTTACTACTGAATTCTAGCCACCTTCACATCTAGACCCATGCCATTAAGTAAAAGACAAATATAAGAAGTGTTTTCTAGATAGTCTCTGCCAGGGCAACCAGACCGTGCAAATATTAGATTTATCATTTCCCAGACCTGCCCTTGAAACAAATCTACAAAATGTAAGTTTACTCTTTGGTAGGAATGTCTCAAGATAGTACATACTTTAGATTATCAGTAGATGTACAGCAGGTAAAGGTCTATAGTCTTTTGTGAGGGACAGTGTTTAAAAGGTTACACTTGAAATGCATAAACAATGAGGAAAACATGAAAGTTGGAAAACATCCCTGCACAGAAATGTCAAAGTCATCAGAGCTTAGGCCCAGGCCTAAAGAAAGAAAGAAAGAAAGAAAAAAAAATCAAAATACCTAGTTATAGGAGCAACTTCTAATCACATGAAAGACAGGTAAGACACTGCAGTTAATTAAAACAGAAGTAGAACAGTAAATTCTTCAAACTCACAGATTTCAAAAAGTAGTAGTGCAAACCAAGCTAGGAAATAATTGGGGGAATTGTTATTCCCTGTGAATGACATTGAAACTAACTTAATTTGCCTGAGGAAGTACATGATCATGAATACTTCTGATTCTGTATGCATTTCAGAAACCCATAAGAGCAAAACGCAAACATCCAACCACGCAGGATAAACAGGGTAAAGCCAAGGGTAAACCTATGAACTCATGGTGCTCAAAATGGAAACACAGTTTTGCTGTCTTCACCTGCAATGCAGCAGGCCAAATTTTGCTTCCATTTAGATTTGAAAATTACCACCTAGGGATTTAACCCCCACCAATATAACCAGTTGCAAGTTCACTGAGCTAGATTCTAGCAGTTTGTTTCCTGTATAAATGTTATTGAGACCTGAGACAGTATGACAATACTGAGATAATATGAAACTTCATGTTGAATTTTCAAATACCTACCCATAACACACAAGCAACTGGTAAGTTACCAAATACTGCAATAGCTTCCCTTAAGTTTAAATGAAATAAAATTAAATGCAGACCTGACCTCACTGTTAGGGCCTCCACAACCCTCCTCTTACCCCACTATCATCTCATTCCCACCTTCCTTGCTTCTCTCAACTGAAACACAGCCTCTTTCCTCAGAGCTGCTGCCTTGTCCCCTCCTCCATTTCAGCTCACAACTCTTGGGGGGTTGGACTTCCCTTCCAGCCTAGAAGACTCTGTGATTCTTTCTCACCCAGGGACTTCCACTTACTCTCAGTATGTCAACAGTAGCATTAAAATATAGTGGTCTACTGGAATGACACAGTAGCAAATCCTGCTTTTTCAGCCATTACTTAAGCTGTGGAATACAATCTCTACCGAAGTTTTCCTTCATCTCATCCTGTTAAACTGGATACTCTCACAGGCTCATAGATGATGAACAGGGGAGACCTATTTCCTAGAATATGGCTGAAGGAGAATGCAGAAATAAATTCAGACAATAAAGCAATTTCTCTTTTCCCTTTGAAGCAGCCATCAAGAAGCCTAGCTTCGTCTATTAAGGAAGACTGCACAGAATACCATTGTTAAACGTTAGAAAAGTCAGCCTCAGATGTTAGGGACATCAAAATATGGTTTCAGCATACACTCTGGTGCTATACTGACTTCTAGTGACCAGAGATGAGAGCTAGGATCAAGGAAGATGAAGACTAAATATGGAAACTAGGTATGGGATAAGGTTTGCATTTAGAACATAACCTAGGAGAGTGAGGCAAAACAGAACCATTGCAAGTGGTTGCTATATAAAATTCTGGGGTCAACAATTAGCTCTACAGCAGGCTGCAAGATGGCAGGAAGAATATGCATACATACTGAACAAAAAACCCACAACTGATTGGAACAGAGATTGCATTAAATAGTGAAGAATGGTGTTTTCCGTTCCCTACATCATTATTCTTGTTAAATCCCCTGTGACAGTGGCGACTTTTATAGCTTAAGACATGTCTGTTAATAATGGCAAAGTGTTTCCTGAAGGACATGTTGCTTCTTTACAAAATCAGCAGTTTACCTCACAAGCATAAGGTAAATACCTTTCTAGGTATTAATATTTGAAATGGCAGAGATATTTCAACTCATGTATATTAAATAACACTTACTATAATATTAAATAACATATTACATAGACTATATAATACTAATAAATGACAGGTGTATGTTAAATAACACTAACTCCTCTCTCCTAAAGGAGATGACCATTTCTGACCAACAATTACCTCCAGTATGGTAGCATCTCCCAGAAAGACTATCTGCTATGCTTACAGCAGTGCAAAGCTTTTTAAGATGACAGGGATCAGACACAGACTGGTTAATAAAGAGGTAGTATACTACACTCTCTCCTTGTGCATGTATTTTCTTTTTCTTCAAGCTAGTTTATTTCTTTCAGAAATACCTGCTATGTTGAGGGGAATTACGGGACTGTCCTTGTCCCCTCACAGACTGTGCACAGATTTAAACGGGTCACTAAACAGCGAGACATCGATTTCCTTTTCATTTTTGCAATTCCTACAGTGGACATTCAAAGATCAGTCTAAAACAGCATATGCAAAGCAATCTAGGGGAAAAAAAATCCATTGCTAAAAACAAAATTTAAATTGGAAAGTATATTTAAACATGCCCCAACTGGGAAAAAAAACCAAGGGGAAATGAAAGATAAAAACAGTCCCCACCTGGAAAGGAAAAAATCACAGGCAGAATGGCCACTTCAGCCTTGCAGCTGCAATTCTAGCCAAAACCACCAATAAACTCTATCACAGAACAGTTCCCAAAGGGAAGAAGTCCAGCTGTCAGACTTTGGGAAAAAGTCTAGATATGGTAAGTCTGGAACGTAGAATCTGGTTTGATGAATAGGTAACTGCAACCTTTGGTGCAAGAGCCAGTAGAAATACCCTAAATCGGCTTTGCCAATAAAGTATACCACCTGAATGCTCTGTGGAACAGATACCACCTGAATGTTTTGTGGAACAGAGTGAAATATGTAACGCCTGTTGCCAGAAATACAGCTTGAAGGTGGTGCCACTTTAGTCTCTTGCTTCAAGCATGGGAGGCAACAGACAGAAACAGTAACTAATTTACTAGACCCAGTCTCACAGATGCTTTCTCCACACTGGCAACATTTCCAGGCGGAAGATGAATTTAGGGATAAAGCAAAACAAACAGCATACTATATTCTGAATGCATGGGGTGAGCATATAATAATGTCTTTAAATACCAGTAAGTAGGAATTCTTCCTCTACCACATCCTCTTCCCCTTCCCTAGTCAGAAGGTGCTATGCCTAGAACTGGCACAGAGATGATGGGGTATCCCTCTCAGACTACAAAGCGTCAGATTTCAAAAGGAACCCATAGGAAATAGAGAATACTTCTTTGTTCAATCATGCATTTCAGAGAAAAAAACCTAATCCCTAAAAAGTCAGTAACAATGAAGCCCGCTGTCCTGATACAAGAGAGAAATGTTGTTAATGCCCTTGGAATTTAGCCATCCATCCACTTCCCTTCATTTCCTTATTACTGTTTTAAGCACAAGCCACCCTCCTCCCCTCCCAACAATGAGCCTCGAATTCTGCGTCTCTGAGGACTTGGAGAATTAATATACTGCAAAAGCTGCAGATAAAAGGCACCTAAACCCAGCAGAGGTTTAAAGAATAGTATTTATTTTAAGCTTCTCTTACATAAAAACACATACACAAAGAAGTCCCTGCATTTCCAGCCTAGCCTTTTTCAGCAAATTCAGGAGACTGTAAATAAAGCTGAGATGGTGACTGTGGCCCCGAAATCTTAGTCTTCTCCAAGTTTACTTTTTTAATAGTTCTGAATGAAACATCCTACTATTCTTATACACAACTTACCTAAATAGCAAGTCTGCTTCCTAAGACCTAATCCACACAGTCTTTTTCAGGCAGACGTGAGTTCACATTACAACCATGCCAGCCTCCAAGAAACTGGGCGGGTACTACTAAATGCATGCTGAATCTGAGCTAAGACAACGGCTGTGAATTAGCTTTTGGTCAGCTAAGACCATACTTGTACATAAACCTAACAGTTCTTGTCAGAATAGCAACTCTGGCAATGTTAGCAATAAACCTGCATTCTCATAAGAAAAAAAAAAAAAAAAAAA
>VUYV01000242.1:823361-1014629 GCA_008711295.1 Anarhynchus alexandrinus
ACACTCCAGATGCGGCCTCACCAGGGCAGAGCAGAGGGGAAGGATGACCTCCCTCGACCTGCTGGCCACACTCTTCTTGATGCACCCCAAGATGCCAGATGCCATTGGCCTTCTTGGCCACCAGGGCACATTGCTGGCTCATGGTCACCCTGTTGTCCACCAGGACTCCCAGGTCCCTTTCCACAGAGCTGCTCTCCAGTAGGTCAGCCCCTAACCTGTACTGATGCATATTTCTCATTGATTCATTTAGTGGCTAAAAGCGTAAAATCCATAGAGGATTTAGCCAGTAAATAAAGAAAAATACTTTTTAGTGAAAAATTTCGTTCCGATATGCACAAACAACTTAATGTAAGTCCATCACTCAACTACTACACCTGTTCTTTTCTTATTTACTTCTCTCACTGCTTCTGCAACTGTACAGAGTAATGGCCTAAAGTAACACTGAGAAGCCTGTTGCATGCCGTTACTATTTCTGCACTACTTCTTCCTCAAAATTTTCCCCATAGAATCTGAAATAGGAATTATTTTTCTTAATTCTACAATCATGTATTTTTCAAATCACAATCACATATTTTTCAAATTATGAGGTAAGTTTCCTGTTAACATCCATAGATCCCTTATGCAGACGTAATGCCTAAAGACCAGCATCTGCTGAGCAACTGGTGTTTTAGCACCTGTCAGAGCAAATCCTGTCATCCCATTGTCCTTTCCGAATTGTACTGTGGGGTTTTTTGTTGCTACGATTTTGGTTGGTTTTTGTTGTTGCTGGTTTTAAGGGTCCTTTAGCTATGTATCCAGTATATGATTGGAGTCAAATCAATAGCCCTGTTGCATTACAGCACAAATAAAAAGCAGTTTAACAGGAATTATGTACTGAATCAGAGAGTACTAATATTAGCTCTTTTGAAGTTTACGGTACACTAGAATATTATACAGAAAGGTAATGGGGAAAATTACCATCTCCAAGATTTACTATTAAAATTCTTCACAAGTTTTTCAAGACTGTTTAATGCAAGACACATTAAACACATGCAAACTAGAAGGAATTTTCAACAATAAAAACAAGAAAGCACAACTACAAGAGGAAATCAAGCTGATGAACCGCTAAACAAGAAGCTAGTGCTAATAAAATTAAATTAAAATGCCGATCTGCAAATTTTTACATTATTTATTATTAGAAGCATGTACTGATGTTGAGACCAGCTTGTTGAAGCCCATGATAAGCAAAGTCTGTCTTTTAAGAGGCAGGTCTGGTATGAAAGGTGCTTTCGCTTACGTAGCAACATGTGCATACATGCAATATACAGAGCCCAAGAAGACTGAATGAAGAAAACAGAAGACAATAAAGGAAGAACTTAAAACCTGTTCCTTTCAGACAAGGACACACAAAGACAAAAAAATCACCCTTCAATCTCAGCATCTCCGATCTGGTTCCCAGAATACCAACATTGAAGCCCACTGAATACCAGCATCAATTAGTTATACAGAGATCAAAACCATGCCCAAACCACTGACGATTATCAGGGGCTCACTTTATAAACGAGCAGAAGCATCGTGCAATAAATCCTTGGGCAGCAGCAGAAAATGAAAGAACAATGTGAGGAGAGAGGAAAGGGGAGGAAAAAAGAAAAAAAAAAAACCAGATTAGTTGTTGCACCAGAGACATAATATTGTCCCAATACAGTAAGTCACCACCTCTTTTTTCCCCTAAAGGAATGAGCGAGTATAAAACTAGCATTACCACATGCGGGATTCCAAGAACAATTCAAAATAATTCCTTGGCTCCTTTATAAGATACTGAACCCGATCTCATTTGGACAACATCTTCTAAAGAAATCAAAGAGGCGACCAATTTAATAACAGTAACTGATGATGACAGGAGGTTGCAGCAGAAGAATATAGTTTTCACCTTGTGGCAAAATTTCTATTCTTTTGAAATATTTAATTGTGCAATACAAACACTATGAACTGCTCTCCAAATGCAGAAACAAGGAAAAGGGAAAATTCAGCACCAGACCCAAAGCCCAGATTCACTAAACTGAAGATTTAGTAGAAGACAGAGCTACTAGACATTGTCACTGACCTGTTCCGTGCACAGACAGGTTCAGGTCATGTTTTTCAACAGTGCACTTACACTTAGAGCTGAATTTCAATTTAGAAAATAGGCTTCCTCACTTAAGGTTTTAGTACACCCACCATCCCTCCACCAAAAAACCCAGTCAGTTTAAAAAAAAAAAAAAAAGTAAAATATCAATGGCAAAGCAATAGATGAATGATTACTACTGTTTGGAAATCATGAAACCCACAAGTAATTGAATTTGGTTTGAACTCTGGAAATATCTGTTGAAGAAAAAGCCCTAAAATGCAATGACATTTAGTTTCTTTGTAATGTTTGTCAAAATTCATCACACTTTTTAAGCTAACCTTCAAATTTTTCCACTGAAAAACCAAGTACGCAAAACTACTTTCAAACATAAATGTAACATTCAAAGAGAAGCCACAAGAGGTAGAGCACTGTATCTTCCAAAAACTCAAAACTTGGAACATACACATTTAAGCATCTGTTCTCAGTCTACATTCATTTGCATAGCAGGCATCTGGCTCTACAAATTAAAGCCCATTGTCCTTTAAGAATCTTAAAAGAAAAAAAAAGAAAAGGAAAATTAAAACATACCACGCCTGAATGTTTTGTACTAAGCGCTGCTATGCGTTAATAAGAATCCATCTGCATCTTACCCTTTAGCAATACCACTGTTATCCAACTCACAGAACTTTGAAGGAAAAACATGCAAAAATTCTCTTCTTTTCACTCATATCACTTGAATAGTGGTTTGAGACCCACCAAGAAGATTTTAAGTGAGGGCTTCCGAGTAGTACCAAAAGGGCAGATTTGGTATTTGCGTAAGTGCTCTTATCCACATAAGTTAAATACTCACCAGAATATACCATATTCAATTATCTTTCCTTCTAGCAAACATGTGATGACAAAACATGGATATAGATACAACATCCTCTGAGATGAAAGGCAGAAGACATGGAAAGACCCATTCCATGAATTCAAATAAGTGCTGCTGGAAAAAAAATGTTTGTACATGGTGCTTTTTTTTTTTCTAATGTTCCTCAAGAAGATAAGGTTCTATGTGTTTGCTCACTGATAGAGCACTGAATCAGTACATACTAAGTCATCTATAGCATGTAGAATATTTGCTATCAGTATAAAACTGTTTGGAAAATACAGTTTTCCTTTAGGTTGCAATGTAATGCAGTTTTAACGGAAAATGTTCCTGCCTGTAACAAAATAATTAGTCCTTGAAAGAGTGTCTGACAGAGGCTTCTTGTCTGTCTCCTTTTGCAAGGAAGTCACCACACCTAGATCACAGCCTTTTGTACTAGAAATTTGGTCTTAGCAGACTTTAACACTTCAAGTCTTGAAGGTCAAACACTGACCCATACCTAGGGCTCCCACCAAAAAGTGGCCAGTGACCAAAAGCTTTTGGCAGCCCTCACCTTCCTCTGGCAGCCCCTTCGCAGCCCCACTCACGCTGGGGCTCTGCACTTTCTCCCTCTCAAACTCAATCCCTAACCCGAGACACTAAATCACTGCTTTCAAATTAGGATATGTTTATTATATAAGGAATAAGGCAAACTGTATATTACACTTCGGTCTGCCAGTTAAATATACAACACTGAGCTTGTGCACTTGTTCTGCAGTTTCCAAAACCACTCACTTGCCCAATTTGATCCCCACTGATTGTTACTCGAAGGTCCAAATACAATATCAAGGAGAGGGACTGCATACTAACCTGGTACCCCTGGAAGAAACTGAGTATCTCCTTCATTCCTGTGTTATATGGCAAGCCCTGCATACGGACTAATGCTCCAGGCTGGGGCAGAATCGGAGTGTGGGTGGCAGTGGCAGCAGCGGCTACAGCTCCTGGAGGAGCTGCAATATACCCCACCGTGGTAGGGGACACTGGAGGACTGAAAGAGAAAGAGGGGCAAAATCGTTATGAAAACCAATAACTGGTTTTAGTACTCTGAATAGGCAAAGATGAAACTGAAAACTTAAATTTGAGAATAAGCCCAAGAAGCACAGAAAAACAAGCAGTCCCGATGTGGACTGCTCCGTGGACTTTCTTCATTTCTTTTCAGCATCTGATAATTTATTTAGAGAAGGGAGGGAAAGGAAAATAGCTAGTATTTGTAGTTGAAGACACAGAGTAGCATTCGTTATTTCACAGGGAAGGAGAAAAATAAGCTGCAGATGACTCATTCTAAGATTGTTAATAAAACCATAAATTAAAAAAAAAGGCAGGGGAGGAAATCATAGTATGAAAAGCAGGCAAGGGCCCACATCTGGTACTTCTGAGCCACAAAACAGCATGTAAAGTAGCATCTCTTGTCAGGGCCCATCTAGCAATTTACCAGATACTCAGGCTAGTAAGTGTCACGAGCCTAGCAACTATTAATGAACAAGCTCTTTCCCCGTGGACTCAAGTACCAGACTTCAGTGAGCCATGTTGATACCATCTGTGGTTAAGGGAAAAGGTGGAGATCTTCTGCTTTCCTTACACGTAGGAAGTATTCTCTGGTCCCACTGATATAAGAAATCAAACCTAGTACACACCTATGATGAGTCTTTCAGTATGGAAACAGTATTGTAAGTACAAGAACGAACTAAGGCATGAGGGTAGAGGCATGTATTGACACAGCTTCTCATTTGGCCAAGAAATAGAACTGCCTTGATGACATTGCCCCAGTGCCAAAAACACTGTTAAATATTAGACCAACATTATCATGAGATTCAAACAGAACCTACAGAAAAGCCAAACTTCATTACAAGGCCACAGAAAATCAGGTAAAATGGCTACTGCCTCTGCCCATGAAGATCAAATTCCCAGGATTATCTACACAAGAAGCACAAATTTAAGAGCTGTTCACAGGTGACCACACAGTTGCCTGCTCCACTGAGATGACATGTCAAGAGAAGCAGCTAAGTCTAGGGGTTACCTGGGATAGTAAGCTGTGTAATTCATATAAAGTTGAGCAGCCTGAGCTGGGTAGTAGGTAACAGTTGGAGGAGCAGCTGCAGAGGCCTGGGGAGTCCTGGTGGCTGGCAAGAGGGCTTGTGGCTGGTAAAGCGCTGCTTCTGCTGGGATCACAGCTGCTGTTTGGAAAGCGGCATAAGCTGGTGGAGAAAGACCTAAAAACAAGCCAGGGCACAGCAACAAAAACCAATCAGAATGGAGATCTCTGCTATAGGAAAGGAATTATTCATCCCAACGTGATTAATACCATCCAGACATGATTAATGAACACTTGTGCAAAGACTTCTCTCTAGCCTCTCCCCTGGAGACCCCTGCTACGTCACCATGAATGACAACTGGGGCATTAGAAATGAGCAATTCTTAAGAGCTCACAACATTCCTAGAGCTGAGCAGCCTTGTCCATATGTAAATGGAAAGTAGGGAACTTCAGAGTCATTCAAAGAAAGCATAAAGCCATGTGCATAGAGAAAGCAGGCGTGCACACCAACACACCCTCTGTTCTTTCTAACAGAAGTTGTACTCTGTGGGACAAAAGTTACATTACATTAGCTACACATGGGCATCCACAACTGCTGACCATGAGTCTTCATGTATAAGCCTCCTGAAGCGTCAAAAAGTATTTTTGGGATATAGCAAATGGAAAAAAGAATACCCCACTAGATCTGATGCATTTTGATGAACAAATACCTGATTTTTATACGAATGTTAAGCTTGGCTTGCTGTGCAGTCAAATTGTTTTTATATATGATATTTGGCAGCTTTTTACTATTTTGCAAATACACATCAGTATCTGTTTCATGATTTGGTAGTGAGACCAATTAGAGAGTAACTAGAACAGTAAAGTTCTATTATAGTCCCACAACAAGGTTTGCTGCAATCTTAAATAAAAATAAATAAATAAATAAAATCCATCCAACTTCACCACTCTATGGTCTGTTAGCATATCATCCCGGTGGGTGTTTTCCTTCAAAAATAAGCCCATAGAGTACCTTCTAAATGCTCTAAGGCAAGATAGCAAGAGCACTCATCGGCAGCTAGAATATAGAATTTCTCCCCCTTTTAAAAATCCTTCTAATTCCAAGTAGATTTCACTACAGAAAAGTCTACTGCAGAGCTCAGAAGAACAGTATGCCCATAAAAAGCAAAGTGAGCTACAATTTCATTGGCAAGGCCTTGCTGCCCTCTGCTCACCACCGAAAAATACAATAAAAATGCCTCTGATCAATCCCATTATTGCCCAAAGGGAACAATTCCAATCTCAGCACATATACAGATGGATGATTATTGATTATGGCAAAACCCAAGTCAAAAGGTGAAAGGCCACAAAGCTTCAGCACCTACCACACATCAGCCTTTAGCAGCAGAGAGCAGAAGAATTGGAGACTTACATGGTAACTTACATGGCGGTGGGGATAAGCCACTACGATTTAAAGTGCCACCCATTAAAACAAAGTTCATCTCCTCTCCTGAACACTGGAATACTTCCACATAACGGTCCTTCATCATTTTTTTGTGACATTTTTGAGCCACCAAAAAGGCTTTGTCAGCAGATTTCATTTGGATAAAAGCATCACCTGATGGTCGTCCCTAGGGGAGGGGGGGAAATAATCATAAGTCAATCTGTTATTAAAACACCCAGACCACAAAGAAATGCAGGAAGTACTAAGACTGAAAGTCTGTATTATTATTCTTCCTCAACTGGCACCAATGGCTAATAACGATTATTTTTAGGAGCAGAAAGGCAAGACTCATGTAACCACTGCCCAGTTAACACAACACTACTTCCATCTTCTGCAGAAAGAAGAAGAGAATAATGTAGCATGGAAACAAAGTATGGAGGCCTCTAATCCAAACACTGTTCAAAGCAGGGCTAACTTTTAAGTTACATCAGGCCGCTGATGGCCTCTCCACTTGAAATGTGGGCATCTCCAGGGGCGGGGATTCCACAGCATCTCTGGGAACCTGTTCAGGTGCTTAATTAATTTCTTATTGTGATTTTTTTTTTTTTTCCCCTTTTCACCCAATTGGAATTTTTCTTGATGCGGTTTATTAACATTGCCTCTTACGCTTTTGCTGTGAAGCTCTAGGAGGAGCCTGGCTTTGCCTTCCCTGTAACTACTTTGTAGGTAATAGTATAACAGCATAAAGCTCCAGCCATGCTTGGAGCATGTCCATAGCTACATTAGAATTTGATTTCCAGGTCTGATTTTCTGCAACCTGACAGACATTGCTGTGTGTATAAAATATTAAAAACTTTAACAAAAAAGCAGAACAAATATAGTAGAGCTCTCTCATTTGTTTTCTTTAATACCTCAATATTTCTGTGGCTAATAAAGTTTATTTTTAACACAAGACAACAAGGAAAAGTTATCCCTATGAGTATGTCATTAAATATATCCAAAACACAGTTTTTAATTACCAACTTCCTTTAAAGCCTGAGAAGTCTCTAATCAAGTTAGAAGTTAGGAAAACCTAATTTTTCCACAAATACCATTCAAACAACACAGCTACCATTGAGCAGAAACCCTGAAGCTGACAGAGCAGCTATGCCACCTAATATGAGATGTTTCCATCTTGTGTATTTCCAGCACTTGACCGAAACACAAGTGACTATTTAGGACAGCCTCCAAGATAAAGCTATCATTAAAAGAACAAGCTTCATCCTCCCCAGTCTTAAGTATACGTACACAGAAAGAAAAACAAGAGCGTATGTAAAAGGGGAGGAAGGAAAAGACAGGCAAACAGAACATCGTATTTTTTCAAGGTTATAGAAGACCTAAAGCACAGCCAAGAACAGGTAAGCTACCCTGACTTCTAACCCTGTTCAATAACTGGAAAGTTACCCCTCCCATGCAAAACGCTGTTACCTGTTGATTAAGGACCATGTGAACTCCATGGGGCTTGATATCAGCTGTGGCGTCGCCCATAAATTCCAGGATGTCATCAATGCCAGCAGTGTAAGGAAGGCCTCTGAGCCGGACACAGTCACGTATGCTACCCGTGGCAATGGTATATGGTGGGGGTATGACAGGAATGATGGGAGTTGGGAGAGTGGGAATAAGAGGTGTTGACATATATCTATTAAGTACCTGTTGGCAAAAAAAAAAAGCACATTGATAGAGATTTACCCATCATCTGGCTGAGCACAAATCAATTCTCACAATACTATTTCACACATTTAAATAAATCCATTTCCAACATCAGAGGGAAAAAAACCCACACTTTCTTAAACCAAATTATTCTGGATAGTTTCCTGTTGGCCATTTGAAAGTTTCTAATTTAGAAGGGGAGAGGGGAAGTCTAACAAATTTAATTTGCTAGACCCTAATGACAGACTTTTCTAATCTCATTATGAAAAAGTTAAAAGCATATTTACAGTTCATTTTAGAATATCCCAAAAAGGAACATCTGAAAACCACATTTGTGCTTATAAACCAGTATTGTCACATACACTTCTTACTTAAATGAGGGTAAATTAAAACCAGTCATTTTAAAATAACTGAGACCTGAAATAACTAGTAAGTAAAAACACTAGCTCCAATTCATTCATAAAACCTGATCGGTTAAGTGAGGGTACTTGTTTTTCTTAACCTGAGTGCTCATCTCTAAGTACAGGGTTTCTGGCAGGAGAAAAGAAAAAGAAAAAATGAAATTTAAAAAAAAGGATAAAGGATAAGAACTATAGGAGACCTTGATCTCAACATTGTGTTTTCTCTTGACTCATTCTCAAATGACAACAGGAACATAACTTGCTGTTGGGGCTTACTGCTTAAAAAACATATTTAGTGATGATTATCAGAAACAAATATATTCCATTGAAAGAGGTACCAAAAAAGAAGTTACAAAGCTTTTGTTTTGTCAATAATGATTCAGCCTAGGGAGTTCGTCTCAATAGAATCCTTTCTTCAAGAATCTACCTGTAGCACATTTCAGGCCAGAAATCTTCTCCCTCAGTTGTGTATAGAATATTGCAATTACTTTATATTAACATTAAGTAGGTGAGAGCTGGCTTTACCTCTTGTAATTACTCAAACGAGCAGCCTGTAATTCCCTAAAAAAATAATCTCTTGCTCAAGGAGCAAAAAAATTAGGGTGTTACCCTAGACAGCTGTCATAGAGGAAGAAGTAATGACATATTGGTAGAATGTAAGTTTTATCCAGGTCTCCCTAACAAAAGTGAGAGCAAAGACTTGGTCTCTGTGACAGAGTGTTTTTGTTCCTTAGAGGATTTAGCCTTGTTCTGAGGAGGGGGGGGAGAAAGAAAAAAAATAAAAAAAAAAATCTTACCATGCCATTTCACATAGTCTTCACAATACACATATCAGATTCTTGACTTTTCTAATTTCCATATCACAGTACTAAGGGTAAATGGCAGGTTTACAAGTGTGGATACTCTTTCCCTTGCCCCATCCCTTCTATGAAAAAGGCTTCTCATGTCACATCGGTTGAAACAGTAACCGTATTAAGTTTTTATAGCCAGTGGTTATGCAAAGACCAGATCAAATCTCATAATGGTTCCCTTTGGCATTATCAGTCTGGAAATATTCCGGGTCGGGCAGAAAAATGCAATATGTGATGTTTTCACAGGCTCAAGTTGCTGGTGCCAGAATATTAAAATGCTTTTACCAGTTTAAGAAGGTGATAATAGGAACTGGTGAAAGATAGTGAAAAAGTGAAAGTTATCTTAGGAAAACAAATATTCCACTTTCTTTCACCAAAAGTCAGCTACATCCTGGCAATTCTTAGTTTCCAAGAAAGCAGTTGTAGGAAAAGCTGTTTTAATGCATCCAGATTTGGATTTAATGATAGAAATGCTGCCCATGGAGACCAGAATTCAAAGACAACACTGCAGCTTTTCAAGAAGCACTACATCACTACTATCAATCTAGTATACTTTTAGAATGATTTTTGTGATTTAAGTCAACCTTTAAGTAGAAGAAAAATATCCAATGATTTTCACTTTACAATCTAAGGGATGTTAAAAAACAAAACTGGCTGTGAAAAGCAAAAAATAATACTACAGAATTTCCCATGCCAATCAGGAAGCCCGTATTGCCCTTTCTAGAACTTAAATACAACGCACTGTCCTGGGTGTCTACAAAATATTTGTGTGCAAGTTTTAGAAGAAACGTTTTAACTGTTAAGTTTCGCATCTCACAGCCAATAGTTACAACCTGTTGGACTTCTGCTGCTGTGCTCCTGAAGAGTTCAATGTAACGTTTTCCAAGTATTTCTTTGTGCTTTTTAAGTGCATTCTGTGCATATTCTTCACAGGAAAATAACACAAATGCATCTCCTGTGGGCCTGCCATCTGGGTACTTGACAAAGAGAAGTCCCTCTTTCCCTCCTGTGACTGGGCACTCTGGCCCCAGGAACCCCAAGACATCTTCTTGAGTAGCAGTGAATGGAAGGCCTCTCATCCGGATGATAACTTGATTCTCCTTAGATAAGAACTGGGCCACTTCATTGGACGTGCCTGGTAGAAAGACAACAACATACAGTCAGCCAACAACATATGGTCGTGCTGGTCAGTCAGTTCCATAAGACACAAGAGAGGCAAAGCATTACGGAGCAATACAGGAGGTAAGCAGCTAGCAACAAACCCACAGAAGACCCAAGACACTAATAACTCCCAGTAATCTATTTTGAAGTGAAACTCCCTCACCCTGAAAGTGTTTCATATTTTAATGAAATTGGAACAAAGATGAGATTAGTGTGAACTTATACAAGGCACACAGATGCTTCCACTGCAAAGGCTCATCTTCCTCCCAAACAGCAAGACCTGTCTGTGAACTTCACAGCCCAAATTCAACCACGTGAAACCAGAACTTGACAGGGTCAAGTATTCTTGGAAGGCAAAACAGGACAAGCTACTTCATTATCCATTTGTGTCCTCAGCCAAGGGGGAAAAAAAAATAAAAATAAAATCAGACCTAGAACAACACTCCTATAAACTTAAGTAATTACACTGAACTCCAGCATCACTTACCTCCTGCAATTTTTAAGAATTCTTCCCCCGTTGCTTTGTAAACCTTAAAGAGAAAAAAATAAAAATAAAACACCACACATGAAAATTACAACCTTCAACTCAAACTCACATGCTCTTCCACATGTGAGAGAATTGTATTTTGGTACTTTGAGCAAAACAAAAGTGCGGTTTATTCTCATTTAAAACTGTAGTCTAAAATATTCAGGTTGCTCTCCAAAGATTTGTTTCAAGTCACTACTTTTTACCTCAATGTATCTGCTACCCATGTGATGCTTATGTCTTTCCAGTGCAAGATCTCTCTGTTCAGAATTGACAAATCGAACTAATGCCTCCCCGTTTCTTCTTCCTTGAGCATTCAGACAAAGAGCCACACCACCTCTGGAAGGTAAAAACAACAAAAATAAACTTAGTTTGAATCTTTAATACATTTAATAAACAATTGTGTAAGAACAGTAGAGAAATCAGACTTGTAACACAGAGTTTACAGATCCAAAAAGAAATTGCTACTATCCACAACTTAATTTCATTTTTAATGTAACACAATATCGCAGAATCCGCTTCAGAGAGATCTTGGATCTTGTGCTCTTCACCACCTTCCCAACTTCCATGCAGACAAACTTGCAAGCCCTTCCTATCATCTCAGAGATGCAGATTTGAATTTCCGGATACCTCCAAGTAAAAAAAAAAATAAAAATCTATTTCCTCAGTGTTGAGACTCTGGAATATTTATTGACAGGTATGCTAAATCAAACTCTCTCTCTCTATATATACACATTTATATACACAGAAGCGTACACATATCAGTCATATGAATTTTTTTCCAAACAGTACTTGGAGGTTTCTGAATCTGGCCTGTTTAGGAGGTATAGCAGAATACTGAAGAGTACTGAAGAGCTGGCACAAAATTAAAGCTTCTGTTGTATCTTGGACTTTGCCTTGATTAACACAGTAGGGGTTTCTCCCTTTAGGTACTAGCAATAAATGAATGTATGTTGGTTTTCAGTTGATAAGTCTCTCTTCTTCTTCACGCACTTCATTCTTTCTTGCATGCCTAAGTGATAAACCTGTTCAGTTTTCATGACCATGGGGTGGGAAGGGGCCATTATGGGGAAAGACAGTGCAAGCAATGACTCTAGTGAGGGGTACGTGGATCTGTGCTAAACAAATATTAAAAGAACTTGCTATTAAAGAAAAAGTGACAAAGCAAGACAAATCCTTATTATCTTACTTGGCAATGTTGAGTCCTTTGAAAAATCGAGCAATGTCTTGGTCTGAAGACTGCCATGGCAAACCTCTGGCACGTATTACTGTCTCACTGTCCACTGTTTCAGATTTACTACTGCACAGAAAAAAAAAAAGGCAGTAAGCTTTAATCTAGGTTTTCCATTATCTTACCAAATTTCAGTTTGCAATTTAACTTGTAAATCAGGAGTATATTTGCTGCTGGGACTCTTCTAATTCAATTACTCATCTCAATAAAGAAAGGAAAGATAACTAGGAAAATCCTTTTATATATACAACGCCTAAGATGCACTATGTTGTCACTGCATTGAAGTTCCTTAAAAATAATAAATAGGAAGACTGGCTAACAGTGAGGTAATAAGGAACTGGATTAATTTTATTTGAAAGATCTAACAATCCAACATAGATGGTTACAAGGCAGTGCTAAATATGAATACATATTACTTATGCTTAAGATATTTCTGCAATGTATTTGAAAACAAAGGACCATTCTGTTTCTTCTCTCCCTAAACTCAATATGCAATACAGCACGTTAGACCGCTCTTCAGAAGCGCCATGTAGTTCAGCTGCATATATATAGGGTGCACTAGCTGTTACCCCTGTTGACTTAGGGAAAGTTCACAAATATTTCTTCACCACTGGGTAAGATAAGTCAGCGTCGCTGCCATGCAAAACAGAAGCTAGAGAACAAAGAGCGTTTAACTTGCAGTGACTTTAAAGAGATGGACTAAAGTACAGCATTCAACACACCAGCTATAGTCTGTCCACACTAGACTACAGAATACATTGTTACTGTTCCCAGAAACCAACCTACTTTCACAGTGAGCACGGAGAAATATTCACAAGCTTTCCCTGCTGTAGACAAGACTCATCTTTGGTTGTAAAAAATTGTGACAAGGGCACTTACCAAGGACCTGTTTCATACTTGTATTTCACAGTTTCAGGCTCAGTAAATATGTGATCTGCAACAAAACAGGAAGTTTAAATATAACCAAGGTCAGAGATTACTTAAGAATGACAGTACCACTGCCAATTCTTACAGAAAAGAAAGGTTTCAGCATTCTGTATAAATAATTCACTTACTACAACTTTCAGAGAGCATGCTGAAAATGATAGCCACCATGGTTTTCACTTGCCACACGCCAAAGTCCTCCTCTGTTTCATCTGTCCCTAAGCCTAGATCTAAACAGGTGATTATAGAAAATAACAGACTTGCACAATCATTTGTAAACAAGTCATAAGGCTTTCCTGATACTAACACAGAAGTGGTAATCAAATTTACTGGTCTTAGCGGGGACACGTGACCATTAGACATTTGTTACTCTGCTCATAAACTGGTTAATATTCACTTTAACGGTCAACAGTCTGAAAACTATTGATAGCTTACATCATTTCAGTGTTAACAGTTAAAAAAAAAAAAAGACCAAAACCCAACAGAATAAGTTCCTATCACTTCAAACATAACTGAATTTTAACCACATTCAGCTGGGCCACAACAATCCTCCTAAAATTTAGATGTAGGGTGTTGTTTTGGGTTGGGGTTTTTTTTGTATGTTTTATTTTTTAAATTAGTTTTTGTTTTAAACTCAGATGATACAAAAGAACTATTACTCTCTGCAAGTAGTAGAAGTTTGCAGACCAACTGGTGCTGAAAAGGCTCACTGATAGCTAAGCCTTTCCTTTAAGATCAAGTATCAATGCAAGTGATGTTTTTCTTTAGTGGATTTACCAAATATGGTCAGAACTCATTTTTAGACTCAAATTGGGGGGAAAAAAAAAAAATTATAAGCAGAACCCCACTCCCCAACACACACTTCAGCAAAAATGCCTTCCATTTTGCCTGTGAGTTTTTAAAACCCACATTTTAGTTTAGAAGAATAAAACCTGTAACTATCACAGAGGTAAAACCTAAAGAAGCATAATTGATTCTGGCATAAAAGCTGCAGCAAAAGGATACATTCTGCCATGGTCTTGATAGTCTGATCTTTCACGGCGGCTGAACTAGGGTAGCAAGTGTGAAATTCTTTGCGCAGATCATAAAAGGAATAGAAGCAGTCTGACAGCAGGAAGTTCTACAAGGAAGACAAAAAGTTTGTTTTGTACACACCATTCCTTTAAACTCTAATTAATATTTTTGGACTGAATGAGGCAGTCTCAAAAAATCACATAGTTGCACGTCATCAGCTTGTCTATGATAGACCAGTTTAGTTCCTTTGTTACACAGTTCAAATTCCATAGCCTTACAGAATTAGATCTCTAGATGAGCAAACCCAAATAGCTTCTGAGAGGCAGACCTGTGCAAAACGGCTAGAGGAGACAGTGGGGAGAGAGAAAAAAAAAATTAAAAATCCACATTTTGCTGTTTTCCAAATACTCACTTTTAGGATACTGTATTTGCTTTTCAGTGTAGCCACAAAAGAGAAATATTGTACTAAAACATGATAGCAAAGTTTAAATAAATATTGTTACAGTGTACAAAATGTCTTCCAGCAACTTGAAGACATTTATTCATTACTGTTGTGTATTGGATAAGAACTTTAATTATATAACATTACTAAACAAATGTTTAAGCAGCCCTTCACTCAGACATTAGCTTATTTTTTCAAGGAATGAAACAAATAGTTCTGGTCTAATTCACTATTTTCTCTCTCACATTCTCCAAATGTTTTACTATATAAAAGTTTGACTTTGGTCTAGCCAAACAGCACCCACCTTTGTAAAAAAAGAATTGAGTAAATTCTTTAGTAATGCTTCTTAGACATTCTAGTAATGCTTTCTCAAAGTAATGCTTCTTAGAATGGTAGGAAAAGCAAGAGCTAAGGTCTGAGGCTTACTAACATTTAACCTGCGGGGAGAAATAAACTTTCGCAAATGAAAACATATTGAAGGAAAAAAAAAAAGAGGGAAAGAAATGCAGTAGTAAGAGACTCAACACTTGGTCAGATCCATTCCTTGATCTGATATGGACAATTACTTCTTCCACAACATTACAGTGTTTGTTTTGGTTTAGTCCATTTGTTTCAAGATGAAAGTACAAAGAATTGCCCACAATACATATTGCAGGATGGCATGAAGTGGGGGAAAGAAAACGAAAAAAGTACTATCATGTTTGAATGTTAAATATCATTCCTGTTTCCTTACTTGCTTCATTCCTACACAAACATGCTCTTTTCATAAAAAGTCAGTGTTATGTTTTAATATAAAACAAATGCCAAACGAATATTTGTAGAAACTCAGCATGAGCCAATACCCTTATATAGAGAAAAAAAATACAACTGATCTGTCAACTCCTTCCATGTCAGCAGCTCCCATTCCTGCGGGGTTCCTGCAGATCCTGCCAAGCAGGCTAACTCAAGAGCCACCACTCTGCACAAAGGCAAGATTCTACTCCCTGTGCAAGACAGATGCTCTAAGCCCTTGCAGGAACTTGGGAGTAGAAACTGCTGCTTCATGAGGGAGTAGCAAATAAGCTGTAGCACTACTTTCCGCGGAATAAATGCAAGATGGGGAACCACTGCCATTGTCCAGGGCAAGTCACTGCCTGCACGTTTACTCTCTACAGGACATTGACACATGGGTCCTGCCAATTTCAGATCTTGGTAGAAACCCATCACTCTGCACAGAACCTGTGGTTAACTCCAGCCTAAACAAAGCAATAGTTCTCCATCACCTCTGCTGAGGTTAGACCTGTACCTTTGCTTCCATTTCTCGAGACACAGAATTCAAAGTACTTGTTTTGTTCCTGTCTCTATCCTGTCTTTCCTAATTTTCCTCTTAATTACGCTCATCTGGGAGTTCTCAAGTACTGTAGCTGACTTCCAAGAGCAAGTGCCAAGAAACACCTCTCTGCTACTCAGGGTTGAGACAGAGGGGAGATTATCTTAAATATTCTTGGAACATTAATAGTTCCCAGGGTTGAATTGTGTTGCTCATCTCAAACTCACACAAGTTATTTTCTTTGATGTCCTTAAAACACAGTACTGCCCTTCTGCATCAGTTCTGATCTCATACCTTCTTAGATGTTTCTGGGTGGAGGACTTGTCGAATGAGTAACTGGCCATCACTGCAGAGTGTGTAAGAGCTCCTTCCAAGTACTTTCAAATCACTGGATACCAGCTGACTAAACTGAAAAATAAAGTGATAAAATTGATAGTACTGACTGATACAGATAACTTCATAAAACGAGCAGTTACCATTATTACAACAATTTTTTTGTTCTTAAAAAGAGAGAATAATTCAGCACTTTGTAATAGCTTCTGAAAAAATATGATGGAGAACAGATGAGGGTTCCTGATAAAGTCAGGCAAAGAAACTATATGCATTTATGGAATAGAAAATAAGAACCCAGCAGTATGGCAAAAAGAACAGTTAGGACAATATGGCAGAATTATTATTGTGAATTATGAATTATGGTATTATAATGATAATGTTCAAAATCTGATCTTATTATAATGAAAGCTATGAAATATTTGAAAGTAAAAAAAAAAACAAAACCAAACACACAACCTTTCAAGATCAATCACAACACTGATTTTACAATAGCCTTTTTTAATCTATAGCATCTTTGACTTCAGTTATGTCCTGAATATTTTTTTTAAATTTGAACTTTAAAAAGATGATATCTATCAGGATTTACTAGTGCTTCAAAAGTTATATGCTAAGAAAAGCCAAACAAATTGCAGCCTAATACCTTCAAAAGTGAAATTATAATCAAGTCAGATCCAAGCCAATCAAACTTCTTGATAGAGATACAGTGTTACTTATAAACACTAGATAAAATTATTCCCTACCTGTAGGATGGATTACCCCCAATAGGTTAATTCTCAATAGGAAAGGGCTCCATCTGTTTTGTTCAATGTTGTTTTCCATCCTTATACAACAGTTTCTAGCCTTTTATTACTCCATACCAGTGTTGAACTCCTTGCTCATAATAGTCAACTATTGCATTATAGTACCTACATGTATCGAATCAGTAAAAGGTAGCTTGTTAGCTAACTTTCAAGGGGGCAAATACAATTATTCTAAGCTTCTCTCTTGATGCTATTCCCTCCCAGGAAAGCATCACCTCACAAACAAAGCAATAATTAACATCATGATGCAGCAGCCACCCAGTACTTTCAGCAATAGCTTGCAACTCCAAAACAACCACCCCCAAAAGCAAATTACAAGTTGACTTGAAACTCCGACAATATCTTTATGCTGTTTTTTAACCTGTGTATGGGGGGAAAAGAGGGTTTGTTTGTTTCACCATCAACACATGTGACACTTTACATAGTTACAGTCTGTGCTCAGGACCCATGACGTCCTAATGATCTGTTCCCACAGCTACACAGTATTCACTGTGTGAATAAATGTTGCAGCATCTGTATCCCCAAAGGTAAGGCTCCATGAGGGAGAAATCATGTACTGAACATGATTTAGTAGGAGCAGAGACGTGACTACCCAGGCTTTACTTCAAAATAACTGCTCAAATCCAGTTCAGGCCCTTTTCTAGGCTTGGACAGCTAACCAGTGTCCACTACCATTAAATGCTATAGTAGTGGCTACTACATATCAAGACAGAGAACGGAGGGGCAAAGCTAGGTTAAGGAAAGACACTTCCATCAGCATCTTGTTTAAGTTGCTTAATTTGCAGATATATACACAGATATATCTATAAAATGAAGTTATTTAATACCAAACAGAAGATATTTGAAACTTTAAGGGTGAAATATCCCCACCAAAAAACCCTTTACAATGGCAATTCTTTGCACACTACCAAAACACACCACCACCACACACACCAAAAAAAACCCAACAAACCCACAAAACACAAAAAAAACCCACACAACAACCCAAACTGTTGCAGATTCAGAAAGCCAGTTTCCTCCCGATTGCTAGTCCAGGTTTTGTTCCTACCACAAGTTAAAGTCTTGAAGAACGTGAGGCTATAAAGCAAGTCATTGTTCAAGGATGATTTAAAGTCAGAAAACTCAGATCTGAGAGTGCTCAAAATACCTCAGTTGATGTGTAAACAACAGAAAAAGAAGAAAATTCCAGAGGACTCAAAAGGAACCACTTCAGAAATGCAGTTCTGGGAATTGCCACTGTCATAGGCCAGCAACAAATATTCTCACCACAATAACAGACACGAGGTGAATTTCATTCTCACTAAATGCAGCACCTTATTACTTTCTGTTTTAACTTCTGGGCACAGTAAAGAATAAATATTTGTAAAAAGGGACTAGAAATGATGATAGGAATTAGCCTCCAGAAGGTGTAGAGGGATTCTTGCCAAAAGGAAGCAGAACCTTACTGCTGAACAGTAATAAAACACTCCCCAAACCTTCAACTTTGTACCCTGTGCTTCTGAAGATGCACAAGAGCCCATATAAAAAGAGTGCAATTAGGGAGTGATTGTGATCAGATACAAGAAAAAAATCCAACACAGACAATTTGAGGGAAGCATCAAATGTATGCAGCCTCCTGCTTTAAAAATAAAACATAAGAACTGTAGTTCAGAAAGTGTTCACAAGCTAGAAAACAAAATGAGAAAAATGTTTGGACAAAGGAAGAAATGCTCAGGCAAAACAGTGTAAGGCAAGTTGGCAAAAATCAAGACTGTTGCACTGAAATATTCACATTTTCTTCAGATGGTGTTTTCCATACAACATATAGCTGAAGACAGATACACAGCAGAATTATTTTCAGAAGACCCTAGTAAGAAAGACAAAAAGAAGAGTGAAATATTACATAAGGATACTGATAAGCCCAATACTTCAACTGTACTGAAGTTCAAAGAAGGCATGAGAGGCAGAATTTGTGGTTTTTTTTTTAACTGAGCCTAAGCATTTGCACTGCATATTTACTAAATTTCAGTGCTAATATTCAACATTGCACTCTCTTCCAATGGGACGATTGACATGTCAAAACAACTCTCTACTTTTCTTACTAGAGGCTAGCAGCTTAAAGTGCCTTAGATAAAATGCCACAAGGTTGGCAGGCCTTGCTGAGTGCTTATTTAGAAACTTCTATTTTAAAAACAGCCTTTTTCAGACTTTGGGGTGTACTGCTCCAGAAGAGGGCAAAAGGAGTGTGGGAAGAATAGTCAGGAGACATAAGCAATCCTTCCTATCCAAAACAGCTCAGGTATCGCATGGGTTAACTGAGGAGAAGAATGGGATAGCAGAGTGTCAGTGGGAAGATTCACCTAGGAGAAGAGCATGGGGCAAAATAGCAAGCCAAACACTGCCCCAGAGGAATGACAGACATTTGAGATTAGCCCAGACTGGCTCCTTTCATCTACATGAGATGTCTCCAAATTCTGGAAGGTTAAGTATGAAAAGCACAGCTGTGGACCAGCTCTTGTTACTATAGATTACACTGGACTACTAAGTCTTTCAGGTAATATATACAGCCTATCACATGTATCAAAAGGAGTTAAAGCAACCAGCGCACATGTGTTTATAAAGCTACACTGAAATATAAGTTAAGCAATTCAGTGTTCCTGCGGAAAAGCCATCTTCAGCCTCCTTTTTCTCTCAATGAATTTCAGGCAGCATCTTAAAAAACAACCTCGAACCGGCATACACCCAAACGTAGCACACTAAGGACAAGTTAAGACCAGTGCCAGATTTACATTACATTTTTCTGTCTCACATGTTGAACAACCTGTCCACAACTCTGTCATTTCATAAATTCCATCCACATCTCCTTCACTCCACCAATAAAAACCATCTCAGCTATTTACCTCCTGTCATTCATCTTCACTCTGCCCTCCATAGCACTCCCCCACTTTAGCATGCAAAGCTGCCCCACCTTGAGACTTCCTCCACCAAGCTCACACACCCTCTGTCTCCCCTGTTAATCTATTCATTTCATAGCAACAGAGTTATACAGTGTTAATTACCACTCTTTGCATCTTGCAACCAGCCCTCATTTTGACAGCAAGAACCACAGTGGATTGGCATCACCCTCCACCCTTTATTGCTTATTCCACCAGATCCGTCTCTCTAGTAGAGCTCGGATGAATCATTCCATATTTAAAGGAACATGTTCAATAATTCAATACTGAGATTAAAAACTGAACAGAGAGGAGAGGAAGAATCAAACAAGCTGCTCTGTACGCTTACCTCCATGAAACCTAAAACAGTTCTTAGAGAAAAGCGGTGAGAGGGAAGGACAGAGTTTGAGCACCAGTTTGAAAAACTGGCTAAACAGGATTTTGGTCATGTAGCTGAGAGTACAAAGAGAGCGAAGAGACATGTTTCGCCAGCAGCAAAGCTGGATGAAAGCCAGCACGAGCTGCTGCGTTTTCTGCAAATGAATCCCAAGTGGCTGAAATGACAGAGCACCCTTCGTGTTGCCTTAACTATAACCGAACAAAGCTTAGAGAAACAAGAAGATTCCTCATTAAGCTCTTTCTATAGCTATGATGCACAAAGAACTAAAATAAACCTCTGGCTATTTGGATATTCCCATTTCCCTAACTAAAAATAGCTCTCATCCTTGAGAAAGGCCACTGCCTCTGCACTGTATCTGTGCCTGGCATGGTCATGAAATACTGAGACAATTCAGTTGCAGAACGCATCCATGCTGTCAACTGAACCATTTCTAAACCACCAAGATACTCAGGGGGATTCTCTCTTTAATTCACCTCTGAGAAATAACAGAAAATTTGGCTGCTTCTTCCTCATCATCCCTCCAGCAGCTCCTTCAGAATTAAAAGCATCCTTGCAATTTAACCAGGTCTGGAATGTTATGCTAAAGCATAACATTAAAATCCAGACAGTAGCTTAGCTTGTAGTCCACTCTTCCGCTAGGCATGCATCTGTTCCCAAGTAGAAAGATGAGTTGTCAGATTTATAAACAATCTTTTTATTCTTTGCACAAAGGATGGTCCTCATGGTGTGGGGACCTGGTTTCAAATCAGTGGTATTGACAGACATATTACTAAATTGCCCAGGGATAACAATTTGGTGATTACACATGAATACATGATCAAGTTTCTGCCGAATTAGCATATGAAAAAGTGCTCGTTTTGACTTCTGTCTTTAGACTCCACTGGGAGGACAAATCACACCTGGTCCAGCCAAAAATTAAGACATGAGACAGACAGATGATACTTGATTTGGGATAAAGCCTATATTTGAACAGGTTTAGCGTTCTAGATCAGTCTTTCACAAAAAACAAACACACACAAAACAACACCCCACAACCCAAAACACACAACTTATTCAGGAGTGACATCTTTTGGTCATTATTAAAAGGAAAACTTTCAGAAATAACCTAGAAGAAAAGTTATTTCGGCTCACCTAGGCTCATATATTCCAATATATTCCCTTGAGCTTAAAGAACACATTACTAATATGTAACTGTCCTAGAGAAAGTGAAAATATACTCCACAGATCTGTAAAATACACTGTTCGAGACAAAAAAAGTCTTATCTGAGGCAAATTAACGTGAACTGCCTACATCTCTTTTGATCAAACCTGGAAAATTAGCTACATGTGGGGTTTTTTTCCATATTCAAGAAATCAAGACTAGATTTCCACTCTGACCAGCGCACATTCTAGTGGGAGGTGTCCCTGCCTATGATAGGGGGGTTGGACTAGATGATCTTCAAGGTCCTTTCCAACCTAAACCATTCTATGATTCTATGATCTCCATGTGAAGCAGAAGCTAGAGATCTATTTTAGATCTCTTTTGCAAATTATTTCACCTACATAAGAGACTTCCTCCAGTAATGAATTATTCGGAAAAAAAAAGGTGGAGGGCAGCATAGAAACCATTATAGAAACCAGGCAGCTCTAATATACAGAGATATATATATATCTCTGTGTACATATAGATATGTTTATGTATATGATTATATGTAGTGACACAAATTATAATATTAAAAATCCCATCAGATCAGTTGAACTTTCACATTTGCACTTCTAACAATTCAGACTTCCTAAATTTATAAAATAATTTCTAAATTTCAATTCACTATATTTCTCAATCTTTTCTTTAAGTCCTGAAATTTTATTAGCATAATGAAGTTTCAGAACTACAGCTTGTAGTCTACCAGATGGATTATCAAATAGAATTTACCAAAACAAGTCAATAATACTATAAGATCTATAGACTCACACATATACAGCAGTGTTTTGTTGTAGAAACAACTGAAGTAGCAACCATATAAAGCACTACTTTTTCAATCCAGAAATATCAGTTCATTCTCATGCATACTCTCACACTTCTCCATATGTGAATTGTCAATTGAAAAAGAGATGTTAATTTTTTCTAATTGCAGCTCTCCTAGCAATGAGACCAAATACTTCACATATTAACACCATATACTACTACTTTGCAATAAACATCACATATGCTTTGACTGAAGCCATACTGTTTATAACCATGTACGATATCCAGTCCAACTTGTGTTAAAAAAAACCACCATCATTACAGATTTGACATTGCTGTAAGTCACATTAGAGCATCGTAGCATACAGCACGTAACAATGATCTGTTTTCTTTCAGGTAAGAGAAGCATGAGAAACAAACGACAAACCCCCAAAAGGTCTCTCTGAAGATTCTCTACTACAAGTTCTGCTTCAACAGACAAAGATATTGCAGTTCTTGCCTCAAAACCTGATCTTACAGAATGTCCTCTACAGTTTATTGCCAGAGAACACCCAAAACCAAATACATAGTTGCAGGTGTGGTTCCTGAAAGGAGATCTCCAGCAGTTGAACAGGCTGCCCAGAGAAGCTGCAGAGTCTCTATCCTTGGAGGCATTTATTCAAGACCCAACTGGACAAGATCCTTGGCAGCCTGCTCTAGCTGACCCTACTTTCAGGTGCTGGACTAGATGATATCTATAGGTCCCTTCCAACATCAGCTATTGTGTGATCCTCTGGTCTCTTGGGTCCCTCTGTCTTGCCCACTCTGCAGTTATGCTGATGATCATTACATCTATGCCACCACAATGGATACATGGTGGGATGGGGATGGCGGTGTTTGGGGAAGGACATGTTGTCTGGGGTGGGGAGGAAATCAAGAGGTGAGATGCAGCCAAATTTAATTAACAGAACTTTTCTGCCACCAAAACATAAGCAAGATCGAAGCACCACTGAAAAAAACCAAACATCCAGCAACCCTGAACTCTCCCTTAAGATTTAAAGGCTTTAATACAGTGTGAGAAATCTCAAGAGTAACAAGCCATGGGTTTGGCATACAAAGCTTGAACACACACAACATAATATGACATGTCAACTTTGGGAAATATTTTCACTTGGACTTTGTGCCTCAGACCCTACACCCATGAGGGTTTCACATTTATTTACAATGCTCTCCATGGGCAGTTTTCTGCTCCTTCACTCCTCAAACCCTGGTGATAATGTCAGCCTTATCCATGCAGTGGAGGAATTTAAAGCATGTCAATATTACTGGGAGGTGCACAGACTGCATTTCAGCAGTATTTACAAGTATGATAACCCTTTATTGTGCTAGGTAACTTTTTAAACAGAGAATCCTATAGTAAGCCCTTGCCTTTGTTCATCTGTTAACTGCTATTCCACATGGCTGATAATGGATACGTGGTGACCTTGTACTGAAATTGCTGTATGGAAAAAAAGAAAAAATAAAAAGTGTAAGCCACAGTAGAGCCACAAGCTGCAGCTAACTTTTTTTCCCTTCTAGCAAAATAGGAAAAATCATTGTATTTAGATACTATTCAGACAAACATAAAAAATAAATTGCCCCTTGGTTTTATTGTTTTGCAGGGGAAACTTGCAGAAGATGAGTGAGGCAGCCCAGGTCCACTCACTAGAAATGTTCAAAAACAATATTGCCAGTTTGATTTCTCCTATTAAGAGGAAAGCAATTTTTTGCTCTACTGAACAGTAATGCCTGAGATTATTTAGTGACTGAAGACTAGCCTGGACAAAAGCATGGTTTTCAGTTCCAGCGTGACACAGACAATATAACTATGCTCAATATGACCAGTCAAGTTACATATCACCTTATGCCTATTGAGGTATATAAACTGTATTAAATAACTGAATGAGTAATCAGTCACAATGGCCACCATAAATGTACGAGAGAGAGAGAGAGATGTACATATTACCAAAAATCAGTCAGAGTTTCTATCCAACTTTGGAATTTGAAAGTGTAAGAGCAGGTTTGCTCTCCTCAGTCTCAAGGAGATGCAGGATGTGGCACTGAGCTTCAAGCACTGCAGACTGTCTTTTCCTCAAGTATATTTTGTTGGTCCTTACTACCTACTAATCTTGTCATTTTTTATTCTCTCCTGAATAGAGGTCCAATAACAGCAAACCAGGTACTACACATCCTGCTGTTTCTGCTGCTGTTCCAAAACAGTTTCCTCTACACTGGGTGTCTGGATAGACATAAACTCATACTGTTGCTTTTCTCATAGAAAGAAACTAATTCTTTTCCACCCATGGCAGGAGCTAACAAATGTAACAGGGTTAAGGTCTCAACTATTCCATGCTTGGGGTTCTGCCATAAAATTCCAAACATCACAAATCTTCAAAAGAAGTTATTAAAAAAACCCCAGAATTATTTTTTTTAAGCTATTTAAGATATCCACTTTTATCTTTTACTTTGTTGGGAAGCTGAAGTTCCAGGAAATAATACCACCCCTGTCCTCCTCCTCATTGTCATCGCACAGGTCACCACAGATTCTCAAGTCAGGAACACACACAGCCTACATACACCTCTTATAATGACTGCAGGAGTTTAAGGGAGAAAAGTGGAAGGTACTCTTCGAGTTTATCACATCCTTTCATTCAACAAAACATAGAAAAGTACTTTAAAATTCATCATACTCCTTCAGAATTACATAGAGGGACTGGAAGCTTTAAGCCTAGGTGAGGGTAGCCCGCAGCTAGTTTTCTGCATAAAAATAGGTTTGTTTAGCATGGTTCAGCAACAGGAAGAATACGAAATACAGAAATGGAGCAACAGTTGTTATGCTCTGTCTGTCCAGTGACAGTTGGCAGAGCATAGAAAACAGACCATCGTGACTCAGGACCGTGACAAACTGTCTTAAGGGTGAAGCTTCCACATTATTTCTCTCTTTGGTTCGTTTCAATTGGGCCTGGGTCTTTGTGCGACAAAGTAAACAATAGCTAACTAAAAGTTTTCATTCTTCCTAGGAAAGAATGCAAAAATCTAACCTTCTGCCCAGACCAAGATCTGTCCAAGCCATGCCACTTGGGCATTTTATGACCATTTTTGATTAATTATTTCTTAGATGGAAGTTTGCAACACCAGATTATTTGCATGCTTTCCAGCTATGCTATCTACAGCATCTAATTCAGGTAATGCATTAAGCATAAAAGGCAAGACCACGGTTCAGGCCATCTAAATGTCACAGCAATCAGGTCACAGCTTTTATCTTCAAAAGCACAATCTGTTTTAATAAGAGAGTGTTGAAATATGCAGAGTACTCCACAAATAAGCTACTTGAAGTTAGCTTTGTGTAAGATAAAGCACCCCAGTCCAGCAACATAAGAATTTCAGTTTCTGGACTTACTTTGCTACTATATTATGTGCCAGGAAACTGCTAAACAAGGAAATAGTTACTGAGACAGAATAACTTTTCACCTTTATATTAACCTGTATGAAAGAGGCCACTAGCTATCAAAAAAACCCAAAATAATGCAAAAAAAGATGCACATCTTGCAGAACACTTTAGCATTTTTTAGCACAGATTGTTCACGAGTCTGTCTTTAAGCAAAAGGAAACTGTAATTATTAGTGATGCAAAAAATCCATACTCTGTCAACCTTTTACCTACATTTCAAGCAGGATTACAATGGTGCCTCACACTCCTCACAGGCTGCTTGCTATCAGCTCAACTCACAGAGCAAGTCATTACAGCCGGAAAGACAAGGTTGAACATACTTTCCAAACTCTAGGTTTTAATTAACGCCATGACTGCAATATTTCCTAAAGTCTTGATTTAAGGACAATATCTCTCTCAGTGTTCTATACCTCCCCCACTCCCACTTACCTCTGTTTCAAGGACAAACTTTCATTAGCAATGTGATCTTTAGCACTGGCTCTATTGACTGTAATGCACGGCACTGCTCTATTTACTCAACACTACCTCATTGTTTGTAGGGCAAGCTTAACCAGTTGTAGGAGAATAGCCAATACCTGCAAAATTAAAGTTTGGGGTTTTTTTCTATTGGGTTGTTTTTCGGGTTGTTTTTGTAGTAATATCCAGGGAAAGTAAAAAGAAAAGGAGACATTCAAACTTATACTGTAAGAATAGCATAGGCATGGAATAACAGCCTTGAGATCCGTGAAGTATCTTTGCTTATATAAGAATACATGCGATTCTTGCTCAAACCCTTATAAATATCAGCAATAACCCCAAACTTTTATAGACTGGCTCTAGTCTGCTTCAGAAACAGGGAGTTTTTCCTTTCTTTTTCAACAAGCTTTCACAAAAACATAAAGGAGAAGTGGAAGCAGATCCCTAAGTCAGATCATTTTTAATCTCTGAAATTTTCAAGTCACAGATAAGGGCAGCAACCCCATGCATCAGGAACTGATTACGTTTGATAAAAGGAAAAATGAGAGTAAGATATTATTATTGGTAAGAGTTTAGCAGTTCTTAACTAAGCAAGATCAGAATTTACGCTTGGCCTTCCAACGGATTCAGACCTGCCCAATACAGAACCAGGACATTAATGGTGACATTATTTGGATGTTGCTTCTGTTTACAGAACTACATCCTCTCTTTCAGGTAGCTTCTTGTTTCCAAAGTGAGTTGATTACGACTGAAAAGACTTGATATGAGCTGTCTGGAATTATGAAGCAAGTCACACAGCTTCTTATGATCAATTCTCAGTGTCTGAGGTTTATAAGAAGAGGGAGTTGATTTATATTTTCTTTTGTTTGTTTAAGCACACCACAAGAGCAGCAGTTTTCTTCTCCTGCACTGCATATTTACATGGTGCCTTTACACATGCTTTATAATAAGCAAAAGTTCATCCTGTAACAGTTTAATTCTGCTGTAAGAAATAACATTGGCTAATACACTCGAGTAATCAACCAATGAAGCAAACCCCAAAACTCTATCATAGTCGTATTCTTGTGACTGCTATGTATTTTCCAGTTTTCAATCTCACGCATCCCCCTCTGATCCAATAGTTATTTGATTCGAGAGGTTTGATGTGTTATACACTGTTTTGTGTCTCTCTTCAGCTGCAAAAGAATCCTAAATTAACTTCCAGGTACACAGCTACAATAAGATCTACTTGAACAGCAAAACCTCCACAGTGGTTTTTGCACTTTTATTTTCCAAGTTGCATACTATAGCTCTGCTTTACTCTTGGTGCAATTCACTGCAACAGAATTACCTATCAGAAAAGTAATTCTACCATAATTTCTGTAAAGACGTTTAATTTCACACATTGCCAATGTCTACACAATTCATTATGATGTTAAAGCACATGCTTAAATTTCTCTAGAATTAGAGCCAGAGAATGGAAACACCACTAATTACGTTTTGATTTCAATTCTGTAAGAATGATAACACAGTTCAAAGATTGTCCTAGAGCTCTAGTAATAGAACATTTTCTTTTAAGCTAACAGGTGTCCAAAATCATCACAGGAGCCAAGTTTTTGCGAAAGAGAATACAACTGTTTCTTAATCCTAAAATTAAGTTTCTTTCCAATATTTTAGTGCTAACACGATATCCATTTCTCAACACTTTTTGCCCTTTCTGCCCACTGCAGCTCTACAAGGGAAGGTAGCGGGGGGAAAGAAAAACTTAAGTATTTTTAAATGGAAGTTTGGGAGAAGTGGCAGGGTTGGGGTTTTTTTGTTTTGCCACTCATCGTGCGGTGAGCATTTAAATTTCAATTCCTAATACCTTTTGCGTAGTATTTATCTTATAACTCACATCTACCTTCACAGCATGTGGATTTAATGAATGAAGGACAGATTAGTAAAGCAGCTGTTTATAAACAAAGAACAGGGCTACTGTATAGAATTATACAGTAATTTATAGTAAGTAGTGAACAGTTTAAAGAAAATCAACACAGATTTATCACAGAAAAGCATTAAAAAATGGTTTGTAGAGTAAACACGACTTCTGATTCAGTACCTTCTTAGGACACACACATGAAGTTGCCTTTCAGAGAATCAATATTTTCCTCCTTTCTTGAAATAAGGTTGTAATTAACAGAAATTGATCACGAAGGAAAACAGTATGATATCTCTGCAGTTTTTATGCAAAGCAGGAATTATTACAAAGAAAAAACTTTTCCAGAGCAGACAGGAGATGGTAAAGACATGAATGTGAGGAAGAGGGAGAATTACTGTTTATGCTTCTAATTAGGAGACATAAAAGTTCCAATTTTAACCACAGAAATTATAAAATAAAACAGGGCTGACATTATGTTGCTAAAAAAAAAAAATCACCTCCAATCAGCATTTTTAGTTTTGGCCACAACACTGCTTTGCTAGCAATATCAATTCCAGCATCTATGCGTCACTCTTAAACCTAACTGTTCAGCAAAGAAGTGCTGCAACACGTTGACAGAAACGTTGCCCTTGTTTGGCAGCACTTAGCTACCCAAGACCTTCTGCATATAACTTAAGGGTGGTGTTTGATTTTTTTTAAAAAAAAAAAAGGAAAAGAAAAATTCCAAGTAAACCAACACACAGATGCAAGAACTGTGCAACCCTTTCAAAAGCTGTGAGAAGAACCAGACAAAATGCTACCACAGGAAGAGGGAAACAGTGGATGTTTGCAGACAATCCAGAGTATCCACACAAAGCACTGCATGTATACTTATTGTCAAAATGTTAGACTACAAATCTTTTATTCCTCATTTATTACCCCTCAGCCACTGTTGAAAACCCTGACAATAGCTCATTAACACATTTTCAGTGACCTTTTCAGTAGCTACTTACAGCAAGCTAGAAGAAAGTTGCTCAAAATCTTTGAGGATCAGGTAATCCAGCAATCTTTGCATTAAAAAGCTTCTACCCTGTGTTTTACTGTCTTCCAATGACTTTAAAAAAGCTGCAAGTACAATTTCAAGAGAAATTCAAGTATTCAGGTATAACATTACAGCTGTGAGAACATCCAAATGTGCTAGTGACACAGTTTTCAAACACTGCACAACACCACCCTGTGGGAAAACAGGTGTTTCAAGCTATTCCAGACAGGTGATAGTAAAGTTTATTTTTCTATATATGCTAATCCACCCAGGCTTGGTAAGAGATTTATTGTTACTGTTTAACTTCACCAGAACAAGCAGCAGCATCCACTATCATAAATAGTCTACTCAGGCTCATCCTCAAACCACTGGGCCAAATTATTCACTTCTAATGAATACTGGCACTTCTAGTTTTAAGAGAAGATAGCCCAGCTAGCCAAGACTACCACATTTTTATGCTTGCAAAGAAAAGAATATGCAGCTTTAGACAAATTCCTTTATCTAATTCTCTGCTCATTTCAAAGTGAAATCCACCTAAATATAGGAACAAAGCAAGGTTTACGAGAATACTCAAGGAATTCAGATGAAAGCATTGCAGCCTTCAGAGAAGCTAAGGTTATTACTTTTCCTAACAGAACATAAATGCTGCCAATAACAAATGCATTCACATGACCTACGTATATATATTCATATATATATATTATACATCTAACAGGGGAACTGTTTCTGGCATTAACTCTTCTCTGTTTCTGAGAGAGCAGATTTGTGTGTTTCAATCATAACATGGTGGATTTGTAAAGGGAAAAATAGCTTGCCTATATCATCAAGAGCAGAATTACAAGTAGGGTTCTGAAACAAGAGTTAGCCATCCATTTTCGTTACTAAAGAAAAAAAATTCCACACTGTAACAGCCTGCAGCTACAGGAAGCATTAGCACATCCTTACTTCCCCACAATAAAGACTGATGATATTCCAATATTGGGTATCAAGCATAATTTAACCAATGCTCTTCTAAGTTTATAAATGGAAATAGGGAGCTATTAGATGCTAATACATAGTAAGAGCTCCGCATAAGGTCACATGCACACAGCACACTTGGCTCTCCTGTAAGAGAGACAACCTGAAGGCCACCTTGTGTCTGTCAGAAAGTCCTCATCGCTCACTGCTGATACCAAACCAAGGCCAGTTTCACAACACAAACTGCTTGGTGGCCAACCTGTCTTAATACCTTTCTCTCCTTTCACCCACACTGCTTGTCCACACCTTGGCGCTATGGCTGCCCTCAGAAAAACTACCAAATCTGCCACACTATACATCAGACAAAACCGCTCCAAACCAGAACTGTTTTTAACTCAGAACAGTGCCCTGCTCCAGTTTAATAGGCAGACCCAAAAACTTTTCTATTGGCAGCATGCAGGTTAAGGAGGTCTATGTAGCAGCACCTAATTAAGTGAAAGGTGCCACTAAAAAGTTTTCATACAACTGCAGCTTGAGAACATGATGCGGGGGCAGAAATACCTTAAGCTGGTATCGCCATCAAACGTGTTGGATCATGAAAATACAACCAAAGGGTGTAGTTTCATGGGACGGGAGCTTGGACAGCAAAGCAGCTTAGAAGTTCCCACCCTACCTGCTCATTTCAGTGATCCTGTTTACAGCACAGCTTCACAAAGAGTTTTACTGACACAACAAAAAGATGGAAAAGTATGGTGCTGGGGCAAGAAAGAAGCTGGCTTCACTGCTGAAGCCAAATCTTGTGAAACTACACCCCGAGTATTTGTTGTGGAGAGAACAGCCTGCTCAGTAACACTTGCCAAAGGTTTGCCAAACACCTGCTCCAAAACTTCAGAACTCAGACCCAGCAAATATTCCAAAATACAAACTCTGTTAGGAGTTTTATTGAGGTGATGCAGTCACCAAATAATCTGAAGTTGGAAGACCAACCATAAGAACCACAAGACTGGGAAGAAAAAAAAAAAAAGCATTTTCAGACTTTTTTATGCAGTCTGAAGGTTCAGAGGTGTATTACAAAAAAATAATAAAAAAATCATTTATCTAAAATGAAGGTGTGACAGCTGGCAAGCGAGCCAAGAAAACTTTCTGCTAGCACTTTGTGAAGAAGAGGCTGCAGAACAAGTTTCTCTTAAAAAAAAAAAAAAGTTGTAACCGGTTTATCAGGTTAGAGGAATTCACTGGTTCTTCCGCCTCTCCCCCCATCCCATTTGTTTCCAACTAACATCATCTAACCAGCTTGTTTCTTGCTGAATTTGTTGATATGTGAGAAAATAAAGTGCACCTGCAGGTCAGCTGGATGATCAATAGGCATCCAAACATGCTTTAGAGAACTGCGAATTTGCTATCACCTGATGAAGTGGCAACCCCTCAGTTTTTTCAATTTGTGCATAGTTTGGGGGGGGGAAGGCCCTGCTTTGTCTTTCTGTGTTTAAGAACATGAATCCAATCTATCATTGATGTATTGGATTCAATGTACAATGTGATGAAAGATCAGCAAAACTAAGATACCCTTTCAAACAATTTAATACTTAAATGTCAATCCATGGATGAAATTTGGATGCTTTCAATAGGTCGAAAAGCAGACCCAGCTCTCATGAGAACCTCTCCCTTTTTATGTATATCGTTCAAAGTAAGATAGTAATTACAGCTAAATACTGCAGTCTGCTCTCCAAAATTATTAGCTCTTCTTAAACTTATCCTTTGTCAGGGAGACATGCAAATATTGCCTTGCAAAAGGAAAGTAACATGTCTTAAGGCAAGTCATGCTGATTCAGCCAGGTTTTCTGTATGGGAAGGATTAAGAAATCCACAACCCTTTCAACTTAGTATTCGATCTTTACCTTAGAACCCCCACGGCTAGAATCAGAGAAGCACATGAAGATCTCAGCTTTTTGATGACACAGTAATGGGGCTGAGAGAAAGGCAAAGTTCATTTTGGTTTTGCTCTTTAAAAGCAAGCTTCCATTCCTGCAAGCTTTCAGAGAGCAAACTGAAAATAATTTTCTCCCTTAAAAGCTTGGAAACTGGGAAACCATAAAGCTCCAGCAGTTACATATATAGCAGTTCCAAATACACACTTGAACAAGAGACCTCCTCCTTACTTTGTTAAAAAAAATCCTCACATTTTTCTAGTTGGTAGCATTCTGCGACTACAACAACACATCTGAAGTCAGCAGCTACAAGTTCACTATTATTGGTCCAACAACAGAGATAAGTTATTAATGCCATTTTGAACTAAATACATCAAGCAGACTGCTTCCAAAGGGCACACATTTTATGACTTCAGGTAACTGTTTCCCTAATATTTGTACATTACCAGGATCTCACCTCCCCACCCAAAGCATAGCTATCAAAACACTGCACATCACCTATCAGAAATTACAGCTGGATGCCATAAATGCACTAGCATCTGTGGAATCGAATGCTTGTTACCCTGGACAAGTACAGTATTTAAAAACTTGCAGCAAAACATATAGAACATACACTGCAACAAACAGCTTCATTATTTGGGGGCACTGTGCTTCAGAACCTCACTTTGTAAAATTACACAGCAAAAATATATCAGTGGGGAACCCTATTTTAGAATATTTCTTAAGACAAACCCAAGTAGTAAGTCATGTGAGATGTAACACTAAGAATATGAAGTAAAATTGAAATGATCATTGAAATGATTTGCTGAAGTGCCTTGTTACAAGCAGAGTAAAGATTTAACCACAGATTACCAGCTTTTGGTAAACCCTATCATTGCTGGAAAGTGAAGTAAATAGTAATAGGAGGCTTTCTGTGGTCAGTGGAAAAACTCCAGAACCACAGTAGCTGATCTACTGTTTACGAATCACAGAATCAGAATCACAGAATGGCTGAGGTTAGGAGAGACCTCTGAAGCACAGGCAGAAGTTACAATCGATTTGTGCTTAGTGATTCTCACTTCCCTGTACACGTAGGGACTGGGAACCCAAGGCAAAAGCCAGAAGCAGGCACTGAAACTTTCATTTACATGATTGAGATGTGTGCTAAGGTGAACGATTTTCAGCTGCATCATCAAATTTTCTACCACAATCGAAGCAGGGTGTGGAAAGCTAATTTCACATACCCTATAACGTTATCTCAAATCAAGGTACAAGTCTACTTCCTTTTCCTTCTCCTTTTCAAATAACCACTTCACCCACCTGTGCTTTTGCTAATCAAAACGCTTAACTGGGGAGGGGGTGGGGGAGGGGGAATCTATATGTGTTGACAAATACTTGACTCATTCTTAAAATACATGATGCAATTAAAATATTTAATGGGTTTAATGCAGAAAAGGACCTACTATTAAAGAATGTGGAATTTTGCTTTTTGCCACCATTGCAAGTGGGAGGATGAATTAATTCTCTCCTAACTCCCATGGAGTCAGGACACACGGAGAGGAGGGGAAGGGGGATGAGCTTAGGAAACTGTGTTCCAGAAGACCTACAACGGAACTGGCCACATCACAACTGGCATCCAACAATTAACAACAAAATCACAATTTAGTTGCATAGATATGCCAAACAAAAAGGAAAAAAATTGTTGTTTTTCAAGAGTCTCTACCCACCTACACACACAGGTAGTATTTCCTTTTATTTGCTAAAGCAGACCCACCTACAGTGCAATTTACAGCAATAAGATACAATCTCTCATAAAGTATTGAGTATAATTAAAGTGTGTCTGTTATAAAGGTAAACAGAGTGTACTAGCCTAAGCTGTTCCAGATGTCTTTAGTGCAAGATCTGGGACAAGATCAAACCTGCAGCTGCACATTTTCTCAGGGGTTATTTTGAAGCTTAAAAAAAAAAAAAAATTAAATCACCTCTTGGTCTTGGACTCTAGCAAAACTAGCAGAAGTAGAATAAACACTATCTGCAGCTAATGTTGACAGATTTTAAGACACATAAAAGTTATACATTTCTATTTTCAAAGATACTTACTCCAGCGTGAAGTGTTAACCATTCAGTATCAAAGAGGGTTAGGACCTAGTCTGCCAAGTTATCTGTGTCACCAGAAGTTACAGCAACATGAACCTGTTCTACTGCCTAAGCAAGTTTCTTGCTGAAACACACCTACGAATGATTCAGACAAGGTGTGGAAAGCCAGTTTTATGTGTTACACAAAAATGCACTATTGTATTTTTCCATTCAAGCACATTCTGTATATAGAAAAGACAGCAAAAGAAAGCAAACTTTCAGGAACTGCATATGTACACATGACTTACGTGAAAATTTTTCAGGTAACCTAGGACCTCTTGAACCACAAGGATCATACAAATTTACAGATTTACTGTCTTAGTGTGCTACTAAGTGAGCCAAAGAGCAAAATACAGAAATCGTAGGAAAAAAAGAAAACAAAAAACCAATCACTTTATAATCCACTAAACTAATTAAGCTTATCTGTAAAAGAGTGATACACAACAAGCACAGCTGATGTTTTATGAACACATAGTTTTGAAGAGTGCAACTAACTTTAAGAATAACCAGTGAGAAAACATTAAGTTTTTTTAATACACGTTATAGGGGTGGACCTGTAGATTAAAACATACCACATAAATTCTGAAAGCTTGATTAGCACTGCTAAATTGAGTAGTGCTCTTATTGTCCTACTTTTTTAAGACTTGAGTAAGAGAAATTTGGAATAAAAGTAGATCCATTAAAATAATCAGAAACCAGACCATCCAAGGACTAGAGCATCAGCTCAAATATTCCAGTGTTGCACATAACTGCTTTAGAATTACAGGGTTCCCATTTCATATGGTTCAGGTCTCTTTTTGGGTTAACTTTAAAATAAGCACAAAAACTTGCTAGTGATTTCAAAGTGAAAGGCAAATTTAAAGTCTATTTCTTTTATCAAACCAACTGAATCTTGTCCTCAGGCTTCACCCTGAACAGCCCCTGCTCCCAAGAGCAGCACCTCACCTGTTGAAGAACCCGGTCCAGTGGCTCAGCTTTGCCCAATCCCTCCGGTGTTAAGCCAGTCACTTCACGACACTGGTCACTTAAGTCCAAATTGTCTGCTTTCACCAGGGATTTGTGTAGTGTCCCTACCTAAAAACATTTAAGAAATGATAGGCAAAAGTGAGGAACAAGTGAATTGGCTCTTTTTAACAATGCGTTCAGACTGCGGAAAAATCAGAAAGGTGCAGTGTCACGGTCCCGATAACAATTGCAATGAGAAAAAGCATTTGTCGATTTCACAAATCGAAACCTTTTGCCTCGGTTTCTTTCCCTCCCGCCCAGGAGAGCCACGCTCTCTGCTTCAGTGAATCCCAGCTGGTTTTCATGTGACGCCTTTTGCAGTTAGCACCGATTTTTTTGCGGGGGTCGTTAATTGCAAAGGGAAGATCACATAATGTTAAGGCAGCTTCCTGAATCTATCCATGAAATTCATAGTCACGTTTGTTTTATCAAAGCCCTTCATTTCTAGGGGGCTCTTGTTTAGCATGGGGCTTTTGGGAAAAAAAAAAAACAATAGAGCGTATTTTCAGATTACCCTAAAATTAAAGGAAGTCAATATTCTTTTAAAGGTNAAAAAAAAAAGGCTCCCGCAGCAGGCCGCAAAGGGTCCAACGGTTACCCTGCACCAGCTTCCAGGAAAGCGTGCACGTTTGGAGCCTACTGAGGGCAGCTTTTTGTTTTAAAGCTTCCAAAGTCCGTAAACATCTTCGAATTTGAAGGTACAGATGTTTTCAGGGGGACGGGGCAGGGGGGTAGGAAGCGGCCAAACTTTCCTTAAAAGTTACTTCTTCCCTTAAAACGCCACAAAAAGGAGGTTCTGGAGCGCCTAACCCGCTGAGTGAATGACCCCCGAGCCCGGGGGCCCCGCTCCCTCCCTCCCTTCCCCTCGGTGCATTTGTGAAATGAACAAACGGCTCCGGGGAGGCGGCGAGCGGGCGGGCGAGCCTGCTCGCCCTGCGCCCGGGGAACGCGCCCTCGGACCGGGTGTCGAAGCCATACCTTCTTGCTGTGTAGATCCACAACTTGCCACACCAAGAGAATTAGTTCCCTCTCATCCGAACCCAGTTTAGCCCCATATGCACCAGCTGTTGCCCCAAACAACACCACCAAAGAGTCACTGTGCGAAGCCGTCATGACCACAGGGGGAAACAACTACAATCAAAAGCAGAGGTCAAAAAAAAGAGAGAAAAAAAAAGAAAGAAAAAAAAAGACACACAAACAAACAAAAAAAAAGAACAAAAAAATCCCACAAGGCTCACCCCCTACCTCCAAGTGATCAAAGGGGAAAGGAGCGAACGAGGAGTCACAATATCAAGAGGAGAGAAAGAGCTCTTTAGGAGGTAAGGGTGTTTGAGACCAAAAAAATGGAGAAAGCTTGCATCTCTACCTGTTCCCGGTGATCTTCTTCCCGGGGCTGATTGGGAGGTGAAATTAGCACGCTGTGGGTTTCTTTCCCTCTGACATCATGGCAGAAGCCCAGCCTGGGCTTGGGCTTTTTTTTTTTTTTTTTCCTCCCCCCCCCTCCGCCTTTTTTTTTTTCTTCCCCCTTCCCCTTCCCCTCTCCTGAGTTACCTGCCCTCGGTGCGGCTCATGTGACTCTAGTCAATCTCCCCGAGGGACGAGGCCATTGGGCCTTCGCAAAAGGTGTAGGAGGGACGGAGGGAGACTCAACGCCTGGCTGATCTGGCCTGATTGGTTTTTGAGGGAGATGAGAGGAGAACTCCCTTTTCTTCTCTAATTCTGCCTGCAGGAAGTGCCTCTACCTGCTTTCAGTTTTGCGGGATCCCGCCCGGCGCTGGGCGCGGGCAATGCGCGCTCCGGCTGCGCGCCCGCCCGCCACCCGGAGGGGGGATTTGGGGGTTTACTTGGGACTCTGTGCACTCAGACCAGGTTCCCTGTCCCCCCCCTTTTTTTTTTGGAAATCTGAGGAATATACACGTACAGTTGCTAAAACACAATCTATGCCTTTGCTTTGAAACGAGCAAAACAAAGTCTTCACCTGCTCTCGTTAATTGCCTTTTGTGCACAGTGTTATGTATGTATTGAGCTGCCAATGTTAATGTATAATAAAAGTGTAGTATTACACGGAAATTTTAAGTAATATTTGTCCTGGTTTTACAGACAGAAACTACTTTGCATTTAAGGCCCTATTCTGCATACGGGTCCTAGCAAAACGATTTTTGGTTTTGAGAAAGGGTGTATCTAGGATGTTCTGCGGAATAGAAATATAAAGCCCTGTATTCTCTACCCTGTAACTGCTCCACAAAGAACTACCCCCTGCGCATTAACTGCAGGCCAGGATCCACAGTTTTTCTCTATACCTCTTTTCTGTTTCACAGGTGAGAATCTGTAATGGGAAAACACCACCTAGTTTAGCTACTATAAAAGTATTCCTCGAAGTACTTCTGCTCCATGGGAGCAGCAATAACTGAGATTGGCTGAGACAATTTTTCGAGACATTGTCAATCTCAAATTTATTTTAAAGCAGAAATGAAAATCAAAAAGCCTCTAAACTCTTTTGGCCTCGTTATTATTTTTCGGATTGCCACCACTGACAAGTTACTAATGATTTTTAAAGGCCAAATGCTGCAAGTTAGAATAGTAATAATTTTTTCTTTTGCTGAATTGAATCTTCAGTTTGCACTTCAATATTAGTTTTGTGTTGAAATACACTTCTCACTGAATGAAAAATGGTGCTTCTACTTAGCTACTGATGTCTAACACAGGAAAATGCAGAGCTGGACATTTAACTGTGAATATCTGATGGTTTTAAATATTAACATCACATTTTCTCTTCTTCTTTTAACACGCTAATTTTACAATTGGTTAATTAGAGCACTTATTATGGACCTCTTTCGGCAAGCACTGATTCACATGCTAACGCCATCACCAAGACTATTTCCATTTATTTTAATGAAAGTAAACTAAAGTTTAAGAATGCTCTCTCCTGTGAATTATCTTAGGATTCACGTATTGCAAGTATTTACCTGGCAGAGGCCATGCAGAGAATTTCGTAGTGCACAGGTGTATCTCACTGAACATTACAAGGCAGTTGTTAAATGCCTCTCAGCTGTTGTCTCTGCTCTCACATGTGCAGCTGCCTGAAAAGCAGTTCTGAAGACCGATCATTGCTGTAGAAAGGGCAAATTCCCAAACGCTCAGAGATGACAACTTTAATCTGTAACATATATATACATTTACATATTCAAAATGTTCTCAGCAGTATGTTTTCTGGCATTGCTGAATTTATGCAACAGTTCTATTTTCCTCTGTCAATACCTGTCTAGAAGCTCTTTGTAGAATAAAAATTCATTCATATTCCTTTTGGTTAGTTATATCCTTTGAACGTAGTGGTAATGAAGCAGCATAACAGCCTGTTCATTGTGTATGGGATGATTCTTATCCCTTAAGTCTGTAATAAGAACCATAAAAATACACCGACTTCAAGTCTCTAAGAACTGTTCCTCTTATCCCAACCTATTCCTCCCCTCCCAAATACATATATCATGGGGGTGTTTTGGGGGGGGTGCACTGTCTACACACATAAATGCAAATACAGATTTTACCTGCAGCTGTGTTCATGGAAAAAATGTACCAGTCTGCTACAGTTTAGCTGCTGTCATGAGGGTGCCATTTCATAAGCCCGATATGTAACTACGTCATCCAAAACGGGATTATAATTAGCAGATTTCTATAGAACATCATACACATGACCTATTCTTGCTCACAAGCTTCAGTGAATAGGCACAGAGAATGCCAATACGTGTGTAATTGTCTTCTAGGACTGGGATTTCAGACATTTTCAAGTATCAGATTATGCAATTGTTTTCCCATTCACCTTCTATCCACAACCCTCCATCCCTCTGCTTGCAACTATATGCATGCAGTTATACCAGTTTCTGCAATCCTACTGATCTAAAAAATTTAAAGGAATGACATGGCATGTTTCCACAGAACAGCAACAGGATCCACTTCCTGAAACAACATGTGGGACAAGCCCTTGTACACTGAGCGTTAGCAAAGTTAATTTGTAACCAAGATCTTGCTGAAATAAAGAGTTATTGCTCACCTTTAGCTTTAATCCTGGCAGGCGTATTTATAGAGGTTCGTTCTTCTTTGTAGGCTCCATACAAGGATAATGTCTCATAAATGTAACTGGGTGGAGAATAAAAGTTTTAAAGATTCATTGTTATGCAAGTTCAGTATTGCGATTATTTTGTTTGTTTCTTTTTTAATCAAACAAAAAGGGAAAATAGAACACTTTTACAGTTAGATCACATGACAACGCTGAACCAGCTCATTAAACGCATTGTGCTTGCAATGGACAGATCTGTAGTGACAATTTCATTCTTACTATACACACTATCCAGTTTCATGAATCAAGACAAACAAAGACCAAAAAAATTGAAAAGAAAACACCATCACCCCCTTTTACCTTTACTACATTATTATTAACGCCCCCCGTGCACTGAATGTCCTAATCACTGAAGTTCTTTTGTTATAGCCTAATAAAAGGAGTATGAAACTTGGAGACATGAGATCTGGAGAAATATCCTGGCCATGTTCAGACCTACAGCAATACTTCAATTACCTTTCAGGGAAGCTAGAAGTCAATCTTCTGTTCCAAACTTGTATGATATTGAAAAGTTATTTGTCTTCCTTATGACTACTTTACTCATCAGTTAAAAGGAAGACAATGATGACGATGTTTAACCTTGTAAAATGGTTTGAAATGACCTGAGAAAAGTGAGCTAATTTTGAAGCTGGGTCTAACTTAAAAATCGGCCATGCTGGTGGGGCAGGGAGGCTGGACCAAATGACCTCCAGAGGTCTCTACTAGCCAAAATTATTCCATGGTTCTGAGAAACAGAGATGCTAAATTAAGTAAGTATGGAGCCTTGGTGTTTATCTGCACAATAAGGATAGTAGTAAATTCTCTGTGTGCCTCAGCATCTCCAAACTGAACTGGCAAAGGAAGTAAAAGATCTGTAGGTGTTCTACAAGTAAATGTGAAAAGACATTTATATTTCATACTCATACAGCCCTTGGCTCCTGGATGGGATTATAAGCAACTGTAGCAATATTTTTTGAAGGAGGAGCTTACTGTAACTCCTGAAACATAAACACATATGTAAAGAATTTTCTGGCATCCTTTCTTTAACAGCAAATGAGTGAGAAAGGGCATGGGAACAACTGCTTAACAAACAGTGTTCTTTGACTGCTGTCCAGATGTTTGGAGAGATCAGATTTTTTTGTCTGCCAGGTAGGTCTGTCATGATTACAATGCAACGTAGAAGCCTTGAAATAATTTCCACTGGGATATTCACAAAAGCTCAGCAACATGCAAAAGTGCTTCAGAAAGGTGGTTTCCAAGGACTGTTGTTACCCTGCAGATACTAGCCCCATCAAGCCATATTGAAAGCATTCACTTAGAATCCTGTATCACTTAGAATTTAATTTCCATTGGCTCAAAGCTAAATTAAAACATAAAATTGGTCATTAGGTGAGATAAATAAAAATGAAATTACTTTCCCTATTTTTTTACATAGCTTCTCTCCTTTATGGGATGACAATCAATCCAGTATCTTAATCCTGCAAAGGTTTTATACATGCTCAGCTCCCACTTGAGTATAGGTGTATGCTGTTTAGCCAAATTTCTCCAGATTACAGGTATCAGGCTTTTGAAGATCTAAGGATTTACTTTTCTATCAAATTTATAGACAGATCGAGCATGAATGCATAGTAGAGTCTTTCATTAATATTTTTATAGACTTACATTAAAGTGAACAGTATACAACAAATACACAGTAAATTTAGATTTTGCTCTCATCAAAAATAATGCTTTCCTTCAAATAATTTACCAAAGTTTTCTGGAATCAGAATAATTGAAGTGTTAGCTGGCAGGGACCTCTGGAAGTCCTCTTGTCCATCATTGTGCCCATAGCTGGACTACTGCCAATGCTAGATTGAACCAGCCAATGCTTTGTCTATCTGTGTCTTGAAAACCTCCAAGGGCAGAGATTCTAAACCTCCATGGATGACTGTTCCAATGCTGCACTGCATTGCTGATGAGAAACTTTTTCCTAGTGGCCAATCTGATCTCACTGCTAAATTTTTAAATAATTCACTGCAACTAGTTGAGACAGGATCTTTAAGCTGCGGTAAGTCAGACAAGCCATGTGATACGATTTCTGTTACCTAATGAGATGAATATGCAAGTACTTCCTGAACCGTTCAATCTACCCTACCCGTGATTGAAAATTTACTTTGTGTGAAGCTTTACTGCCCCTAGGATCCGCCTAAATAAATTTTCATTGCAACTGGTCACTTTTTTACCAGTCTCAGGTATAATATGAAAACAGAAATTCAACAGAAAATATTATTTGTGGCATGTTTTTAAGCAAATTGATGTTCAGCCTTAGATTAAAACACTTCTATTACTAACCCATCCTCTCTTTGTCCACTGGGAGAATATAACAGTTTACAAGTCTGTCAGTGTGACTGCATATCCAACAGTAAAACGCCTGCTTTTTAATGATGAGGCTTAATATAATGAGTTGTTTGTTACATCAGCTAGAAAGGAAAAAACCCACTACCACAATCCTTGCTACCACCACGACCGCACTTTAGCAAAGAGAGTAAATACATGAATTGATAACAATGCAATTAAATAGAATCATCTTATTAACTTTATAAACAATAAAACTTAAAATTACTTTGCGTGTTTAAAGTTCAACAGGATAAACTTTGGTCTCACTCTTGTGAAAAGATCAAGTGGTTAACTCCTCAAAACTGAAAATGAGAATGACCCAATGTCTATGTGAAGTATTTAGTTTGGGCCATTTTATCTTGTATATTTAACAGACCAACCAGTCTTCCAGCCATAGGAATAGCAAGCCAGGAAATCCAGTAGTCCTTTAACTTTTTACAAAAGAATTTTTGTATTTACTCCTTCAATTAATTGATGATATTCAGCCCACCATATTTCCCCCAACAAATGCATTCACACTGTAGATCTAGGAAGTTCTCAGAAGTTCATTGAAATACAAAATCACTGATGTTTCAAAGTGAGACAGCAAAAGTCATCTGGAACTTTGGATATCCAACTCTAGTCACCTTGCATGAAATCATAAAAACCAATTAGACATCATAAGAAAAGTAAAGGTAATTACCTACATCAAGAGATCTACATGCTATACACTACTCTCACTTACTGAGAGCTGATAATCAATTCTGCAATACAGCAGTGATGTAAGAACTGATCATCAAGTGAATGCAAAAGACTGTATACTGGAAGTCCAAGTTGCTCAATCAAAATAAACTGTACGAATCACACAATTAATGACGAATTTATGCAAGTTACATTTTCTCAAGCTTTCCTGACAACTGGCTGATACTGGCGTCATGAGAGTATCTTGGCAGAAATTACTAAGCTCTGGCTTTTTATGCAGATTGTACCACAAGCTCTCAGATGACTTAAAAACCCTGATAAAAAATGAGGGTGTGTTCCTACAATACTTAATTCCCATTTGATTTAGCTGCTCTGATATTTAACCTGTTTCTTCATTATAATTTAATTAAACTTACTCCACATACACATATGCTAATACACATCTTTTTCTCACCACAGTATAAATAGAAGTAAAATACAAATGCAAAACTTAAGCAAAACTTAACCACCTGTTGAAGTACTTAGGCTTTAAAAACATTTCATCGAAGTATTTTGTATAATAAACTGATGAATGCAATCACATGCATCCAAAATAGACATGATAGGAGACCTATCATTCAATGGTTTCTTGTTCTTTTATCTTGATTATGTTTATTTTGCTCCATTTCTACCACCAATTACTACATACTTAGGATCTGACAGGGAGATTTCAAACATGCTCTATGTCCTATTATAACCAAATACAAAGATGGAACAATTTTTCAAAAGAATCAGGCGTCTGATACAACTTTTGTATTTTTGCTTTCACTGTCTTTGCCATGAAAGCACATGGTCTTTAAAAAGCCTTGTCTGACTCACTACTACCAGACTCTGGCAGAACTAATATGCCAACGTCTAGGAAGATTAGATGAGTTTATTTTCTGCTGTACCATTTGCAACTTGGTAAGACAACTACAGTTTTTGCAAAGATAGCTCATTTTTTTTCTACAGCACCTCTAGATGTAATTGCTTGCATGGAAGACTCTAGTTTACACTGAACTGTATTATACAGTTACAGTTATGTCAGTAGAGTTATCAGATTTTCACTTAAATAAATTTCCTTGTTTCTATTCAGCAAATCCTCTCTTCACTTTAACCTCTGAGCACTGTTGAGCAAATATCCTTTGGCCTGATGATGGATTTTATATGCTGTGGAATACACAGTGGAAGTAAGAGAGAAGTAGTCTCCTTACTGATACATTTGGCTGATACTAGAGAGCGATATGAATTTCTGAGAAGAAACATTCTCAAAGAAACATATTACTCAGTCAGTAAATGTATTCAAGTAAAAAACAAAAACAGGAAAAAAAAAAAAAGAGGACAGATCTACCTAGATTCTTCCCTTTGGCATCCTGCAGAAATTTTAAATTTAAGATGCCATATGATGCAATTCAGTGCATTTTATCACTTAATAGCCTCAGAATTGCTTTACAAACACAGATAATAACTAAGCACATGGCAAGCGGGTGCAATGAATTCTGCCCTTTCCCTTCACAATAAGTTGGAGTTGTGATAACATACTATGACAGAGCTGTTTTATAAGTGCCAGTACTGCCACACCTCCTTTCCACAGCCCTCTGCTAATGTAGCACGCCCTTGTTTGACAGGAAATGTCACCTTGTGTTCAGTCATTCCTTGGTCTTCTCGAGTAATTAATTCAATCATAGTGTGACACAAGTAACATACATTAAGATTTTGTCTTTTCTACACTGAAATATATGGTGGTGAGGAAAAGGAAAAGAGCCCTGAGGCATACACAAGAGAAAGTTGCCTGGCACATCCTGGGAGTGGCCACACAGTAAGTAGAGTGAACTTACTGATAATGCTTTGGGTAAAGTAGATGTCTAGGACATAACTTTAACTTACCACCTTTCAACCACTCCTTGCCATTCTCTAGTGCTTTGCCTAGTGTGAGCAGGGAGGCAGAGGAGTCCAAACTACTCCATTATTTTTCAGATAGACTAAATCCTAGTACCCACTGTAAACAAACATACCCCCACTGAAAAAATGGGACTAGTTCAGAGTTGGTTGCGCCTGTCACATATGACAAACTGCACTCTTAAGATGTATGTTTCATAATAAAATATGTTTGACATAAATATAAATTTCAGGTATACCTCGTTCATCCAGTCTCAGCTATTAATTCTCATCCCACCCTTGGCTCATTGTCCCCTCTGATTCTTCAGCACTACTATTTCTGGGGCTACACTATGAATCAGCTTTGAAATACTGACCCAGTTTCAGAAAGCTGGATCTGATTCAGTTAAAACCAAAAAGAACACCACACCCCCTCATTTTGGTAGAGTATTCCTTGAGATGGATCCATTCCCTCATTTGGTTCAGAGGTTGGTCCACAAACAGTTATCCTGGCAAAAACAAGACTCATGGGAATGGGAAAACAAGAGGGGTACTGCTGCCTTATAGTATCATGAATCCATGGCTTCAGGGCACATCAAGCTTTTCTGTGGCCAGTTACTACCCAACACCTACAGCTGTCACTAAAGGCAGCCAGGCTGGCTATCACTGTTACAGATGAGTCACATTGGGTAGCATTTTACACCTACTTTGTACAGACATAAGTTGTAAGACTGTGAAGATCAGGTCTTCTCATCTCTTCAGATCTCAGGACTACTTTCTATCTATGCAGGAATCCCTGTCTGAGGGTGTATCAAAAGCACACTTTTGCCATGTAGTTTCCTGGAGAAGGCAATACTGTCTATAAATTAAATTCTTGCTATCCAGATGAAAGTACCAGCAATCTGCTTTGCCTTGTGTAAAAGTTGAACTTGTGCTGGTCAACTTCCAGTAAGAACACATAATTTCCCTTGGGGAAGACAAGGCAAAAGGACTCAATAACAAAAGGTGGAGATTTTTTTCAGTATTATGGATTTGCTCTATACATCTCAGTGTAGGATGAGCCATTCTTTACAGGGTGATGAGATTTTTAATAAATTATATGGGGCTTCTCCTCTTATTTGACATTGTTTGTGATAAAATAACGTGTAAATTTAATCTCTTTTTCTCACAACACACCTTACAAAAATGACTTTAAAAACACTCCTTTGCATTGGTATTGAAAACACAAGACTTAATCTATCCAACCCTTGTGAATCTGTCGGGTGTAGGGGAAGAAGGTGGAGCCCACCACCTTCAATCAAAGATTAGCCACTTTAATCAAAGAGACATGAACAGCTTGCATTCTCAACTTTTGATTTCCACAAAGCCTGTTTGTTTTACTTAAGGCTAGTTTACTACGCCCCTGTTACCATGGAATTGCTAGGGAGCTAAGCCACACCTTTATGAACATACTTAGCACTTCCCGCACAGTGCAGCCTTAAGAGCAGTCTCATATTCCAGAGAGATAATTGGTAGTTAAAAAGCATAAACAGCTACATCTTAAGATCTCGGCTGGCTGGTAAGGCCAGTGCACGTCACCTGTCTTTGTGCTCTTGTTGAACAGTTCACACAAGGTTTGGGGGAAGTGTTTACCATGAGATGTATTTTTCAAAAGCATTCGACACTTGGGATACTGATAATATGTTTCCTACCCTTTCATCCATTTGAATCCAGCTCTTCCATTGGTGGCTACTTTGTGACTAGAAGAAAACAAATTGGTGGGTTGCTCCCAAATCCCTCTGGGCCGATATATACGCTGTATTAGAGTAATGGCAGGCTGATTGCAGTTCCAGCAGACAGGATAAGGGTTCATTGTGTGTAAACAACCCTCTCAGTGCTCTGAGGCAGCATCATGGTATAATTGCCAGAACACTTGCATCCTCCTTTTCCTGGTTCATCTGTAATTTATATTATTAGATAAAAAAGATTTGTCAGTCCTGTCAATGCTTAGTATTTATATGAGTCTCAGGAAGTTGTGGGGTTGGTTTTTTTTTTAACCATAGTATACTTAAATAAACAATTTTTAAACAAACACATTCAGTACTATTAAAAGAAAAAAAAATCAAAGCACGGAACTCACATCTGAAACTTAAGCTGCCTAAAAATGCCTAAATCACACTGAACCTATTAGAAACCTTCTCACTGATGAATCATCCCCCTAGTTTCACAGATTTCCCCTTCACCCATCCGTCTGATTCAGGATATAAAACCATCTTTTGTGGGTTTTTTTTGCCACTGCATACTGCAAACGGGACTTCAGGTTACCACTAAGTATTTCTTAGTTTTTGTGATGTTACGAATTATAGTAGCTTCTAAGGCTTGGGTGGATAGTAATGATGATTAATAAGATACAGTTACTAGCACAGCAGTAAGGTGGAGTAGGTGTGAGTAATTGTATTCTGTGGGAACTTAATCAGAATCCTCCAGCTCATGGGCCTGAAAGTATTTTGTAATCATGACAATTAAAAGAAAGGACAGAAAGTCAACAGTGTTTTAATGCAAGTTTCCTTCAGGATTTCTTTAAAGAGAGAAAAATATTTACAGGCAGACAACTACAGAAAAATAAAAATTGGGAATCAGTTACTTTATTGTTACTTTTGCTTTTCTGAGAATTAAACCTGCAGTACACATTAGGATGACATAGCCTGAAATGCAATACGAAAGGATTCATACTTTAAGAATTACAGCTTGGTTGCACAGGCCTAAAAGCAGTAGAGGAGACAGACAATACATTTGAGGATGTATATTCATTACTTCAGAGGAACAGAAGTCTCCATAATAGTCACAATATACTACTGGGGAGCAGGGGGAAAGGAAGAGGTTGTGAGCATATACATAATGAAACAAAACCAATGGGTGTAAAATACAGCCAGTTTCATTTATTTGCGCAGTTTATCTGTAGTAGCAACCAAAGCCCCAGTATGCAAACAGCCTGGGCAACTGGGGTGGAGAAATGTATTTCACAGCTCTGCAAGGATTTCAAGTGAAGCAATACCCTTTTACTGGGATTAGTTGCCTTTCTCAAGACTAGGCTCAAAGGGATTTACAAAACCACTATATACACACGCTCGGAGTCATAAAGTAACTTCTTCATTGTTGTAGGGACAATATGCTGCATAAGATAGACTTGTTTTTTCTCTCATGTAGAAGAGAAAACATCCCTTTCTTAGAAGAATCCTAAGTGACTGGTAATACGTAGGTTAAGCAGGCAGGGTTATACAGTCTCGGCTAAAAAAAAAAAAATAAAATCATATGACCACTGACAAAAACTGTTAAGTCTGTTTCAGGAAAAGGGATAATTAAGCCAACAGTCCTGCAAGTCAGGCCCACAGTTCCTGGTTCTTGGGCAACAAATGTTCATTGTCAAGTGCTGCTATTTAATATCAAATTTGCTCTTCAGTCTTTCTTTGTCTTTCAACAACACAATCAAGGCTAGATGGCAAAAAACATTTGTCACATTTCAACAGGGAACTCAGCTTGGCATTGGGCATGATGGTTTGCAGAATGGTTGAGGAATACTGAGGCAAAGGATGTATATCGGAATGCTCTCAAACTTATAAAGCCTCAGTTGCTGCCTTCATTTTTAATGTGAAACTAAAACTTCAGCATGTATCAAGAAATATTAGTACAGGGGTGAAACATTGAGGAGTTTATTTGCTTCACTGTCCTTGAGTGAGACAAAACCCAGTAATTTCAAGAGCATTGTTTCTACACGAAGGAAAAAGCAGAGCTCAGGGATCTATTTGTTTCATTTCTTTAGCCATTTAGAGGATAAAGACATGTACAAAGCTAATTTTGATACTGTTTGAACCATTTCAATTACTTCAACATCAAATTTCAAATAATCAAAATATAACAGTTCAGTTTCCCAATCTATTTCCTAGATCAAAATACATATTGTTTCAAACAAGGTAACATTAATGTTTGGATAGCAAGCTCACCAAAATACATGATCTCATATTATAGACAAATATGTATGTATATCTACATGCACATATACATAGATCCTTTGCTATATATTCATTTTCATTCCTCACCTTTCCGCTCCCTCAGAGTTTTCAAGTTTGAGTCAAAGGCAGACACATGATCTGTTCCCATTTAGCATTTCTGGCTTTCTTAATCTTCCTTTAGTTTATATTTTTCTATACTTTCTCTCAACTATCTGAAAATGCAGAATATTAGCTGAGTATATAGCAACACAGAATGATGAAATGTCTGCAGTGATCATAAGTTTCCCACAATAGTAATACAAGTATAAATTGAATACGTATTTAACACATCATTCCTGACATATAGTCATTACTGTCTTCCCCTTAACCCCCAACGAAAGGAAGTGACACTTCAAAGAAAAACTGCTTTAATAGGGTGAAATTCACACCTCTGCTATAATGCCATTATATACTGAATATTTTTACATTTGATTTGAATGTGACTCTCGGCTTTCTACCAGCAGCACATAGGACTCTTTTTTAGAATGACTGCCTAGGAGAGACATGCTCCTTCCACGTAAATGCTTCTTTATGATACCTTTCCTCCACCCCTGCCAGCAATGCCTTCATGTTTAAATAGCTTCACTCTGAAGGTACTATACCTATGCAACTGTTGCTCCTTGTGTAGCCCTTAATAATTGCTTTCCATCTGGATTATGCTGTTGTCATGTACTCTGCATAAGACTGCACTGTAAAAACCTAGTAAAATGAAGTCCATGTCAGTACAGCAAGGACTACTTCTGAACTGCTTGACTCAAAGAATTTTTTTTTTAATGTTGATTATTAACTACAAGTACGACATATAGTGGGTATATAATCTCTCAACTTTTTTCCTCATTACTCCTTCCTCCGTATACACACATGGCAACACACAGCCGCAGTTGCAGTCCATGTGCCTCAATTCGATATCCTTGATATAACAAAAGGCATGACTGGCAGAAATCTGTGAGGATTCAGAAACTCAGGATATCTGTTCCTACCTGGAAATAGCATGACATATTTTAGCCACAATTCAAAAGACATCTGCTTGACAGGGCCTTTGGAAGGGGCTGAGGATATGCTTACATTGATTACGAATGTAGAAAAGAACTCTGTATGTATTAAGTCAACTCCAATGGCAGGCTTTAGGCCAGAGCTGGATCATGACTGAATTTTTCCTAGGCCATGCAAAGATCCCAAGTGTGATGTAAACCACAGTCCTGCAAAAGATCTCGTATTTCTTACCATTTGTGCAGTTTCTCAAGAAATTTCATTGTAACGTGACAGATGTCAGTTGTAAAGGCAGCATTCAGCACAGGACTAACTTGTCGCATTCAAGTTCAACTATTGCTCCCTGCTAAGCAGACTCAATAGAAGTCAGCAGATAAAAGAACTCCAGTGGGCCTTGTACAAATTCATTTACTAGCCCTGAATAGTACATGTGTGGATTCCTGTTGAAAGTTAAAGCAAGAAAGGAAAAGCTTTATTGCCGTTACTTTTATATAAATTAGTTATGTTATACTTCCTGGACTCTAGATCCATTCTGAATAAAGAATGCATTGCTGGTGTCATGCTTGACATACCCTATTCCTTTGCACTATTCAGATGCATTTTATTCCACCATGGTAAAATATGCAGTGAATGCAGGTTTTAAGGTTACTTGTAATACTTGCCTTCATTTTCATTTTGAAAATTCCAAAACTGTGTCCTTTGCCCATGGCTAAAGGGTAGAATTATATTAATGGAACATAACTGTCATTTAATCTCTGCAAGACCACACACTAGCTTAGGCATGCAGTGAAGTATGCTCTAAAAAGCTGAAATTAGTGTGGGAGGCCTTTAAGTAGACATAATACCATGATGCATTTGTGTTTGGCCATGAAACTATGAACCTCTTATAAGAAATTCTCTGGAATACGGTAGTGGCACAGTATCCCATACCAGTGCTCTGCAGTTACTGTCTTACCTTCAAATCAAATGGTAAGTGCTATCAACTGAACCAATATGTTACTATGGATTTTCTCCTATGGACTCATTCAAATAATAATCCATACTAATTTGTATGCTGTTCAGGCAATAGTAGAAGGATGCAATATTAAGCTGTACCTAGACTACTTTTATGGTTGGATCACTGTGCAGATCAAACACCATTCAGATTTGCAAATTCAGTCTTAAATGACTAACTTCACATGAAGAGATTCTTGCTTTTGTTTGTTTTACAAAGCATCACAGAAGAAATCTCTGCTCAACAGTTGCACAACGTCTTTTGCCTTCTCTTTCTCTTTGCTTCCTTCAACTTAATTCTAATAATTCTCCTTAATGTCTTGGGAATATGACAGTCAAATTCTACCCAATAATTAGACTTTTCCCCCAGGTTTGTGTGTTCTCTGGACCAATTTGAATTTTTTACCCTGAAGAAGAGTATCAAAACAAGTAGATGTATCTAAAAAATATAGAAGGCATGTTCAAACAGTAATAAGTCTCACACTTCATATGCACTACAAAGAAAACCACAGGTTAATAGACACATCCAATTTTAAATATAAAATATGTATGTTTACATACATATAATAATGACATGTGGGAATCAGATACAAGACTTTCATAATAGAGGTGATAGACAGAAGCCTTGAAGAGTCTATGGATATACTTTCCCTTTCCCTTTTTAAACTGGCATTTTTCTTTATAGCCCACCCAGAATTAGGTCAGCTTTGAAAATGTTCTTAGGCAGTGACTGCACAATACACCCAAGGCAAGAGGACAACACTGCTGTTGCAGTTGCACTGCTGTACAGTTTGTCTTAATGAGGCAGGAGAAAAGGAGTATTTTAACTTGCTAGGAAAAAAAAGAAAAAAGTCTTTTATCTTGAATTGTCATTCTGAAAAACCAAGAGGAAACTTTACAGTCCATAGGAACATTTAGCAGTAGCAGTTTTTGTTAACAGAAATGCTATATCATGTATGTTAAATGGTAAACATCCATGTATTTGTTTAGTTTAGACATCATTACTACATTCACCCTTACAGCTGAATAATACGGCATCCACTGCTTGAACAGTTGAACAGCTTCTACTATGTAGATCTGGGTAGTTAAGCAATGATCCAGAAGGCAAACACAATTCAAAACTTAATTCAGCTCTCATGTGGCCCTACAGCCAATCATTTTTCATATTTTGTGTGAATTGTAACTAGTTAGAACAGAAGTACATACTAGTAGTTGGCCTGCCAAAAGCATTTCAAAGATCTATTCAGCCTCAGAGTAAGGAAAATGTTCCCAGACCTGCTATGGATAAAGTTTACTTTGTGAACAGTTTCATCAGCTGAAAACAATAACACATCCCATTTAGTTGTCAGAGCAGAGAGAGCAGCCTTCTTGGGTCTACTGTCAGAAAAGGCAGGCACATGCTATCTACTTTCCTTCAAAGTCACCTGCTTCCATTTAAACAGCCAACAAAGACATTTTATACATCTGGGATGATTTTATCCCTAAAGTACTAGGGAGCATTCATATGATCCTTTCTGCTGTCAGAACTGCTCCTGATGACAGGAACAAAACCAACAGGTTATGGGTGATAGCATATTCAACAGTCTCAGCAGCATTGCTGAGAGAATGCTGGACTAGAGTTTAAGAAACTGATAAAATCACAGTAAACCAATACATTGCTCTGCCACTTTTCATCTTAGTGGGCATGGTAAGATTACTGCAAAACTGGCTGAGGGTATTTAAGTCTCTGTTTTGTTTCATTGCATTGTATTACCAAGGGAAATTTTAAAAACTTTAATACAGAGATGATACTTAAAAGTCTAAAACTTAATGGTCTGGATAGTTATCAGACAACAGGCTCACATGACCACCTTCAAATCTGAATTCCAAACTTAAACTCTGTTCAGAGAAATCTTTAATTTGACACTTACCTTTTCAAGTAAAACTTCTGAACTCAATTTTTGAAGTTAAAAACTACAGCTAAGCTGGTTTGACAGCTTGCTACTGCCAGAAGTGGGAGGTCCTTCTTGTTTCCCCACTCTTCTCTTTCCCAGCTTCATGTATCCCATGTCTTTGTACTTGCTGTGGTTGTGGTCAGACTCTAGCTGAGCCAATGCAACTTGTTAATTCACCAGTAAAACATCTTTTAGTCACCGGGCTGACTTTGTTCTACATGGAGTCTGTTACTGCCAGGGCCTACGTAAATAGAGAGGCATAGAGTCAGGAGTGAGAGTCAAGAGTCTCCCCCTTTCAGCAAACCATAAGACTGGCAAAAGCCATGATGCAACATCCCTCTCATCACTTACACACTGTAAAAAGCTGATTTTGTGTTTGTAACCAGGAGTTTAAAACTTGTTTTGGCAAGTAAATTTTTTGGGAAATTTTCAGAAGCCTCGACTCCCTAACTATCCTTTAGCTAAATTAAGCTGTAGTTTCACAACCTTTTTCTTTTTGGGAGTTGGCTGGGGCTAGAAATGCTGTTTTAACTATAAGCTGCTTTAGCAAGTACCGCCACAAAGAATCATCATGATATTATACCCTTATAGGGTCCTTCAAACAAATATAACATTAGTATGAGAGGTAACGTAAGAACAGGCTTCCATAAGGTGTCATAACTAAAATATCATGGCATACATTATAATCAGTTTAGTACAGACTATATTGATCTAAAGACATAACAGTTATTTACGTCAGATGCATGTACAGAAGGAGACAAAGCAATGAAGTGAGATTAAACAGTAAGCAGCCAAACTCTTCATTAGTTAATGGGTCATGCACTCATAGCTGCTTAGCAGTATTTTGAAATATACACAGCAACTATTTCAGCCTCTGGGTCTTTCAAATTACTTTTGGAATTTTACAGTTTCAAATCTTTTTAGAGTGACAGCTAAAGCACAGATGTAACAGCTGAGGAAAAATAGTAGAGTACTATCCTTAAACTTTTTATGCCAGCAATGTGTGAGACAGAAACTGATCTTGGAGAAGAATGTTTGTTTCCCAGAATATCACAAAAACCTGATGGTATGAAGGACAGCTCTTTTCAACATATCATATGAATGAGCATATGTATTTTGAGTGTTCCCTTTGGGTAGTTCTGAACATGCATCTACAGCAGTATGCACAGACATACCCTTTTGAACAGTTGCTTTCTTTAAGTATAATTTTAGTCTGCTACAAAATGATTCAGGTTTTCAAGAAGGGACTCCAATCTGATGGCTGGAAGAGTCATTTCAGAAACATCCTGTCCCTATTTGTTAGCTAGCTTTGCTCATGAACAAATACCATGCAGCCAGCTTTTTTCCTCTCCATCCCACCTTTTAATACAACAGCAGCCTCAGGCCATCGAGCCTTCCCCATTACCTGTTAATCTCCAGGAAACAGCTTCTTTCTCAATTGTTGTTGCTTAACTAATGCAACATTTAACACCCCAGATGAATCAGCACTAAGCTATTAGTAAGCTTCTGACTCTACTGTCCCTTCAGCTCCACAATACTAAATTTACTGATGAAAGCTTCAGGACTCAGATGACCTCAATTTTGGGAGGTCATGCTAGAGTTCACATTTGCCTCTGAGACTTGTTACCTCTTCTTCCTTTGAATCTGTCTCCAGTTTCTGGTAAATGCAATTCTTTTCTATGATGTAGTTCATTCTGATTATCAGAACTCATGACATCTATATAGTTTTTGCTCTTAGCTGGAAAGGTCCTAGATAATGTTTTTTGAAGTTCAGGGATACAGGGTTTAGTACAATACCTACAGTGATTCTCTGAATGACCTTATTAAACATCAAAATAGAGTATTCTGTTGGTAGAGCCCACTGAAGAAACTGCAGTTCCAGTGAACAGAAAACATTTTCTTTTTCTCATCTGAGCTTAACAAGAAACTCCAGTGGATGATGAAAACAAGACAGAAGGATCAACAGATTTGTTAGGAAACCTTTCCTCAACAACATGCATATGTATTTATATATACTTAAAATGTATATTATATAAGCATATATACACACACCTTTTTCCCCAAGCTGTTATTCAGATGGATGGACAAGGATGACATCCCTTGATGTTTTTTGCTGGAGCTCTAACTTGTTCCTGTGCGTACTTTTTGTTTTCCCCTCAATTTCATCGAGCAGAATGGCCTATGTGTAATAGAAATAGCATCACTCAGCAAGATCTTGTCTTCAACTGTTAATGTTTACAACCAGCAAATAAAATGTCTCAGAAAGCAGGAAAGGAAATCTCCACTTTTTTTTTTACTTCTATTTTTGTAACTCCTCACTATGCCAACCAGGAAGAACCTGTTGTCTTTCAGGCAACTGCTCTAGTAATGTTTTTCTTCAGTTGTACACATGATCTCATCCACCCTCCTCGAGGGGGGAGGCTGTGGGCTGCGTTTATTGAGCAGCCTCTAGTGGTTTACCATAGGAGCTACCCTAGGCTATAACCTGCTCATGTTGCACAGTACTGTCCAGGATGCTCTTGGCCACATACTGGCCTACGAACAAGGACGAAGAAAGACAGTAGAAAGATAAGCCAGTAATATTGATCTCTGTGCCATAAAAGTTAATTTGATACTGAAACATTTACATTGTGGTAATGGGTTACAGGAAATGCATAAAACCAAAGCAAAGAAAGAAGAAAGAGCCACAGGATGTTTGATTTGTCCCAAGTGAGGGGGAAAAAAAAATTTCTGACAGTTATGTTTATCTTGGACTTTATTGTATTCATTCTTCAAAGATGCTACAAATTTCCCATAATAAATAGATACAAGATTTCCAAGATCTCATATTCTAATATGAGTCTTTTAGGAATTCCTATTCCATTCACAACTTCAAAAATCTACAATTTGTGAACCTACAACAATACTCTAGCAGATACAGCAATTGTTCACAGGAAAACTAGTGCACTATGCAAGTCTTTTTATCTGTTTTTAGTCAGAAGAGCTAGGTATTGGAGATGCCAGAGTCACAAGACTACCTTTTGAAATCTTTAGGAGGCATTAGGTGAAAAGATGGAGGCTTAAGGTATGCCTTGAAGATCTAAATTGAGCTTATTTCTGGGAGTGATACGCCCCAATTGCTTACCTTCTAATTACACGCGATGGACTTAATTTGTGATACTGTGTCAGAATTAGTTAAACAGTATCTGAGCTGAGTAAGGCAGGCAACACAGTGCTGCACAACAGCCCCTAAAGAATGAAATTGCAAGGGTAGTAACTCATCTGTCAGCTATCTATAGAGATCGGGTAGTAAATCAGTCCTGTTGCCATTTTTTTTTTTTTTTACATATTCATCTGCGCTGAAGTGGCTGATGCTTCCCTGAAGGAAGAATGTTGTATGTATGAGCAGGATGAGGCAGCACGCAGGAAAGCAGCTGGTAAAAGAAATCTTATGTTTCAGATCAGAACATTTATGGCTGTTTCTTAGCGCAAAAAATGAAGTACTGTGAGCTATTCACACAGTAATCCTTCCTCATTTAGTAGGCAATCCATAGAGAACATTGTACCAGAAAGAAGGCCAAAACCAAGTACACAGATTTCACAGATAACAATCCCAATCTGGTTCTTACCATAGACTCCACTTCTGTTAGTTTGATTTACCTATCACTTTACTCATTCAGGAGATTAACTGTAGCAAGGTGCTTCAGAAAGGTTTTTTTTACTTTCTGCATATACTATATTCACTGTCTGTGCCCCAAGTACACTAGTAGGCCTTAAGTGACCAGACTCAGTACAGCTGAGGCTTCCATCCACATAACATACCCACATACCAGAGCCCATTTCAGCTCAGCCCTGGGCCCCTGAGTCCATCCCTTAGCCATGCTGTACATGTACCTGTGTCATAGGTAGCTTGTCTCTCTCCAGTGTGATCTCTGGCCCCATCTCCGCCTGCTGCTGACTTGGACACCTAGAATAGACCCTGACTTATTAGCTTGCTCACCTGGGACTGTTGAAGGATCACAACCTCTGCATACCCGGGGCAGGTATTGCAGGACTACCCCTTACCCAGCAAAGGGGCAGCCTGTGCAATAGTTACCCATGCCTCCAGGGTTGCTGCCCCCTCCCAAACACATGAAGCATCCCCACTCCCACCACTCCTTGTCAGGGAGCTTAGGCCAGGAACAGCTTCCCAGGCCTGAGGTGAAATAGGGCTCCTGGACCAAGTGGCAAGGGCTGTGGGTGGAGGCCCCAGGTGATGCTGGTCACAGCAGTAAAGGCTTATCTGTGCAGACAGTACTCTAATGCATGGAGGTAGGTTCCATGCATAACTTATCGTTATTCTGCACAGTTGACAGCTTCCCCAGTAACACAAAGTTATAAAATAAAATTTTATAACTGCATTATAAAATAAAAAATAAAAATTAACTGATTTGCAGTTACAGCCTGGGGGCAATGCTCTTTAAAAATACATACTATAATAACCGAGCTCTTCAGCTGTGGAAAGCAAAAAATGATCATCTTAAGTTAGACATTACCACTGACTTCTTATTGTTCAAAATAGAAAATATTTACAATGTGCATTAATCTTAACCATTACAAGTAAAATCAGATTATCAGAAATGTACACTCACCATTTGAATGAAACTTGTCTGAGATATTCTTTGCCTCAAGCTCTGAGGATGTTGAAGTTTGGTGAATAAATTAAACTGTAAAGGGTAAAAAGTATAGAGAAGACAGAATCAGACTCTTCTTGGAGGATGAGTGAAAGGAGAGAGGCACAGGCTGCAGAAAAGGACGTTCTGAGGATGTATTAGGAGATGCTTTTTTTCACCATGAGGTGGTCAAATGTCCAAATGTGGACCCAGAGAGGTTGTGAGATCTCTGTGTTGGAGATATTCGTATCTTTATTGCACAAGCCCTGTGTAACTTAACTTGATTGTACCACAGACCTACAGAGGTCCCTCCCAACCTATACTATTCTAAATTTTTTCTATTAGTAAAATCCATAAGAATGATTATATGCAATAATCTCTGAAGAGTGACACTCAGCTAACATTTAATTCAAAGAGAAATTAACATGTGTAACTATTTTCCTGAAATATTTTTTCTTCCAAAATATTGGAAAAAATGTTACAGTTAAGTAATTTATGACTATAATCTTCTGGGTTAGGAATGAAACTTGTACTTACAAGGTACAGAAATAAAATGTACAATTGGTGCTGTTCTCTTGTGAGGCGGGAGATTACCAGAAGTCATCATCTGGCTACAGTTGTACCAGTGTAACTGGTTTACCCAGTATTTCTGGTTTTAGTTCATATATAGCACTACTCAGGATAATTTTTAGGAGCTCTCAGAGTTCAGGAGTAACAATCAATCTGATTATTTCCAGCAGGCTCAAATGACGTGATCATGTTGTCATATGAGAATAAAATTTGTTGAGGAAAAGACAACTTCTGCGTTTGGTGGTGAAAACATCAGATTATTTTTCTGTCTCCTCTTCTTTGAGGGAGCCAGGTAAATTTCAGGATAACTCTTGGAGAACTTCTGTCACAGGCACTCAGGAACTGGATATAAGACACTGAAATAAAAAATAAGCTATAAAAAAAGTTAAACCGAAGGCCTCATAGGGATGAGCTTTCAATGAGATTAACATATCTTTTAGCTTCCTAAACTTCAGGTTTCCTCTTCTAGAGACATTACTGAAGTGTCAGGATACAAGGAATCAGAAGCAATCACTAACCTTGCTTGTAGTTGAGGCCAACCTTAGAAGCACAAAGTCAGTAACTTTTCTACTTTGGGAAACTTTTTATAAATCTTGGTTTTTGTTTATGTTTGGGATGTACAAACAAAAGAAAAAAAATGTTTTTTCAGATTGGGAGGGTAAAGAGGGGGGCATCATTAAATATATCAGCTGCTTCAGACCCAAAATTAGTTCTCATGATGAAGCCAGCAAAGTTCTTATTTTGTTTCTGTGCGTCAAACATGTCATGAACTACCAATACTCTTTATGTCATAGAAAGCACTCCTCAGACTCTCTAAACCTCTTGCAACTTTAAAAAAACTGCTACTATAGATGTGCTACTATATCATATTTACACTGTGCAATTCTGAGCAAGCTGTAGGAGGGAATATATTTTATGTGAGAGTCTTCACCTAAAGTTTCCTTGAACCTCAGTTAAATTACAGAAGGCATTAATACAAATTCCCCTCATCTGACCAGGAAAGGAACAAACAAGACAATCTGTATATACCTCAGGTACCAGTGCGGGGATCACTCAGTTTGCCTTTGAGCTTCCTAAACCAGAACTGCATCATAACTACTTTTACCTTTCTTCCTGTCTTAGTCCCCTCTTTTCTTACAAAGGATAGTAAGATCCCTTTACCTTTTCCTTCACCAGCCTAAGGACAGAGCTATTTCCTGTACTGGTGGCAGGGGAATAAACCCTCTGGGTATCCAGACAGGTGATGGTGCAGTAATTGGAGACAAGGCCATTCAATAGGAAGGCACTGCTGCTCAGTGCACTGATAACAGCACTCTCCAAGCTTGATAGTCATCCATCTCAGCTAATTTCTAGGTTTTAATTGAGCTGTATAGGAAAAAAGCTTCCAGGTGATTTCAGATTCTCCGGACAATACTGGTAAGTAGAGAAGAACAGAGATTTTCACAATCCGAAGTACTCATCTATATATCTTTTTGAGTATAATAAGATTAGTGTAATCAAGTGTGATATTTGGTCCTTTGTCATGGGTAAGAATTGAATTACTTTGTAATTACCCTTGTGGCCTTCCAGTTGATGGTTTAGAACCCTGAACCCTGATAGAGCAGCTGGGTGTACATATAGATAGGCCTTCTGTTATGTTAATTGGAATAACATTAATTTATTTGGTCCAGATCTTCTTCTGAGATTCTTACATATTAGTCTGTGATGTAAAAAGAAAGAAACTATTTGTCCTCAGTGTAGACAACTGGCTAATGGTATGCTGACAGTGTTGTAGGAGTTACAGACACAGCGTCAAACATGACAAGCTTGTCAGGAATGTACTAATCAGAAAATACTCAGATCCAACACACCTAGACATTAAGAGTTTTTTCCTAGTGACTGCAAGAATATGAAGGAAGTGAAAAGAAGGAAAAGACATAAACCACCTTGAAAATGCTGTGCTATTCTTGACACACAATGCTAGAATTCAGGAACACTGAAAAGAATTCTTTTCTATTCCTTCATCTAGGGCTGCAGCTTTCCTCACGAACATCATATTACAGGGAAGTGGCTACATAGTTTGCTGTATCAAGGAGAGAACAGCTCCACAAAAATCCAGAAGCAAAGCCTGAACTCAGATTAGACCCTCATGTGATCATCAGACAGAGTGGATCAAAGGGTTCTGTGGCAAAACTCCTCTAATTTTACCTAGTATACTCTGCGATCTGTGTTCTGTCCAAGGATTGTGAATCACAATAGCTTTGTAACACAACTGATGTTCCCCATCAGCAGGTGAGCCCTCGAGTAGGGGCAGAGAAGATAGAGCTGTCTAGATTTTATTTATCTCCTCCCAGCTAGCCAGATAGTTCACTAGTCGAAACTTGTTGGAACTGACTTTTAGGTTTTGATGGTCAGTCTCCTGCATACTAGCTTCTCTTTATTAGATTTCTGTTGCCTTTCAGTGTATTTCTGTTACCTTGTCATATTTGGAATACTGAATAATATCATATTACTGAATACTGAATATTATCATGTGACATGATGTCTTGCTAGCCTCTACTCCCATGCTACTGTCTGTTCTTAATAGCATGATCTCACCTTCCCATTGCTTTTCCTTTCTACAGTCCAGGCACAGAGGAAGTTTTACCTATGTGCCTATGCCACAGTGAAATGTGGTCACCCTGCAAGAGTAAGTCAGCTGCCTGGAGGGAGGGAGCCAATAACACAGATATCTTAAGATAGAAAGTGACGAAAAACTCGCCAAATTGAAATTAGAGGGGACAATTTAGGGAGGAAACGTAGTTATCATACTGGAATTTGGCAACGACACCTGGATTGACATTCTTCTTTCATAGGGAATCAGAGACTTTTGATGACTGCAGGGAAGACAAATCTTGGGTTTGCATATTTCCAAAAAGCTGCCTCTTTCATCAGAAGACTGATCCAATATTGTCAAAAAGGCTTTTTTCTCCAAAGTAAAATTGGCATGCAAATAGAAAACCAACACAATTCAGTTTCTTTTATTAAAATACAAATTGGAAAAAATAAGTCTATGTAGTTCTATCAAAGCCATTGTTCAAAAATCTAGAAGCCTATTGTTTAATTTTTACTTTGCTTTTACATAAAATTAAGGTAGTTTTGAACAGTTCTTTCTACAAAAATACTTTAGTAAAAAAATAATTTTCACTAAGATTCTTTTAAAAAGCCTGTAAGAATTGATTTGCTTTAACAGAGGATAACACTTGAAGTTGAAGAAATTTATATATTTCTTGTATATGATAAGAAAAGAGCCGCTGACTGGTCCCTGAGCCTCCCTTCCTACAACATCTGGACAGCTCCTGAAAGTTCCCTTTCCACTCAGCAGATTGCTTCATGACTGAAAACTCCTTATATACCAAACACTGAAACTTTTCTTTCTCCAGAAAACTACTGTTATATAAAAAGATGACTTGGATATTTACAGTAAGAATGGCCAAGTCAATGACAAAAATGTGGGAAAATTGACTCAGTTGAGTCTGACAGGGTCAGATTAGAGCAAACATAACCCCCAAGTCAGGTAGCAAAAGGTTGGTGGGGAGAGGGCATGTGTATGGCAGGGGATGGGAGGGATGGAGCTAGCTGACAAAGATCATCCTCGTCATCTTAAATTGGTCTGGAACTGGAATCCAGGATAGCCCAGGCTACCTGAGAGACCTAGACCCTGACCCAGGATAAATAATCACCTCGGGAAGACAAGGATCTCAATTAGTGTCTTATAAAAAACTAATTCATACATTTTATACAGCACAGTAAACAGCATACAAAAGACTGAATATATATGAATAATGTAAAATTATAATTATAAAATTAATTATAAGGGCCTTTTAATTGTTGCCACTGTTTATGTTTACATATGTAAACTTGGTGCTCTTTTTCTTACATTAACTTGGAAATTTAGTATGAAGGACTTCAGATTTACACAGAAATTTTGGTTTCTGAAACTCACAAACCCATGATGTCTAATTATTTTGTGATGACAGAATGATATACATTAATATGACTAAACTTTTAACATCATTTTTTTCCACTAAAGATCAAGAAAACAAGTCTCGGGCAGCAGGGCTTCAGGCTCGAGGGCAGGCTTTACATTCTGTTCTGCATCACTCAGGGATGTATGGATCCCCATGTACGGCTGAAATAATAAGTATCTTGCTCTTTTAGGGCCATATGTAAAATGTTATTATTTGCTTAGGAAAAAAAATATCAGTTATGTAAAGCAGAGAGCATTTTTATTTGGGAATTTTCTTTGCTTTGAACATCCCACTAATATTGGTGTTACTCCAATTCTACATTAGTATGACAATGAGAGAATGAAACTCAGCACCATCACAGAATCTGGGTTATCTGTCTAGTTTTCTAAAGTGAGATAAAAATAGTATCACTCAAATGTCTTTTTGTTACTATCTTTATACCTGCTATTAAATTTATTGAGATCCACACACTTTATAATGTCAGTATGCAGAACTGGTGTTATTTTCTAATCAAAATACTTTAGGCATGTTTCTTCCCTATGTCCATGTCACAGACGAGATGATACCTGAATTTAACTGAATTACGAGAAGGCAACTGAACAGTCAGATGGATGCATGAGCTTAGGATGCTGATGAAAATACTGTTCCTAGGTCCGTGCCTTACTTCTGCTGCATAGATGTTCTGCTGTCTACGCATCAGCCCCTGACCTACCATAGTTTCAGAATACCCTGCTACAAACTGCAATCTAGGAGGTGATCTCAGAGTGGCTTTGCAGTTCTGACTAACAAAGAAGCTAAGCCTGATGTGCATCCTGCCTCTATGTTTTTTGTAGAGGTTCAGCACAGTGGCTTATGAAGCAGCTGTGAAGCTTCTGAAGCAGTAGCTGTACTGCTGCAATTTACAGTCCAACACACTGAAGATAAGTATCACAGATTTTTGTGTTCTTTAACATGGCAGGCTGTAAAATAAAATAGGAAAATATGTCCAAAAATATGTCCAAAAATATGCAAAAATTCAGCAACCGCTGCATGAATGGCTGCAGCATCCCTGAAGAGCAGCAAGGTGGAGAGTAGGGGTGTGAACACCTGCAATTATCCAAAGCAAAGTGTCCCTGCTGGTGAATCTGAGGTGTCAGTCATCCTCTGAGTAGAGACAGCAGCAGATACACTGGTCTAGAGATCTCATGAGCCAGCTGAAGCTAGGCTGGACCAGATGACCAAACTAAGTCCTGAGGCAAAGCTAAGAACAGAACCAAGCTAATTTCTCTCATTTTATGTCCATATGCACTAGTTTGCATGTAAAAACTAGCGATCATGACAGTGAAAAAGGAAAGCTGTATTTAAAGTCTCTACTTAATAATTCCTCTGGCAACCTGAAACTTTAAACTCTCAAAAGCTCCAACCATTTTGCTCAGTCTGGTTAGGATTCTGACAAAAGATTTTTCAGTTGATTCTCTTAATTTTCATCCTAAATTGACACAAAGGGAAAAGCCAGCTTCATTGCTAGCCTGGCTAAAACTACTGTTGAAGCAAGCTCTTCCCAGCAGCAATTACTCACTGGGACAGACATGTTTTTACTTACAACCTAAGATCCACCAACCCTGCCCCAAGGGGAGCATAGCTACCCCACCTGTCAGCATGCAAATATGTTTGGTATGTTCAGTCACATTCACTCACCGGAAAGCTTGTGATCCCACTAACAAAAAGACGAAGGTTTCTTATTACTTGGAGACACATTTTCAAGAGATCAAAACAGCGGACCAAAGAGAAACTCTAAAACTGTGAAACCAAATTTGCAAGATTTTACACTTCTATATAAGATACAAGGAACTCCTAAAAAAAAAAAAATCTTTTTTGAGCTTCTGAAACCCCACTGCATCCTCAGGCTGTTAACTCTCTCTCATCCAAAATGCAAAATTTTTTTCAGATGACACAAGCTTCATGTTTTTAGATCTTTTCATAATGTTCTGAAATAATTTCTCATAAATCCAGAATAATTAAATAATTTCAAAAGTATTATTTGTGCTAAGTTAAAGAATATTTCTGTTGTCATTGCTTTGTTCTGCTTGTTTCTTGATATCCCAGGCCGGTAGGCTGGGATATTCTCACAAGGTAAGAAGTGCTAGGAAAGTCTGTCATACAAGATCGGGGAACCAAAATGATTGAATATCTGGACTCTCATAAAATTGTGTGATGAAAATGGGATCATGGAACAGATTCCATGGAAACTCTTCACTAGTCTTTTCTACAGAGTGGTGACCAAGGTTTTACACGATTCTTATATGAGCAATGAAAGAGTTCACCCACCAGAACTGAGTGGTCTGCAACACCAAACAAATGAGCTTATGTCCTTTTTTTTATTTAGCAATGTTAAATTTCCCTTTTTAAATTTTTTTTCTTGTTTGCCACTTATCCCCAGTAAAACTGCATATCATCTCCATTCTTCTCCCTTTCTTCCCCAATAAAGATGAGGGGGTACAGCAGCGGGGTAAGATAATACATGCTGTGACTGCAACCATTACTGTTGTTCTTACTATAATATAGTAATCCTGCCTCCCAGCTATGTCAAAACTTGGTTACTGTAGACATGTAGCCTTCACTATCCAAAGCATACACTGTAACTTAGCTTTATCATACATATTTTTGATCCTACCCTGGAGACCTAAATAAGAAAGTTATTTTAAAAGGCGTAAAATTACATTCTTAAAGGCTGAATCTGTCTATGAAGGAAATAGAACATAATCTGTAATAGTCCAGGCTAGATTTAATTTCCACATCCTTTAAGCTCCATCCCTCTACTGATGCTGAAAATCACGGGGCCGGTTCAGACAGATTTTTTTTTTTCAGAAAGAACACTTAAGGATAAGCAATATCTATGAAAAATCTTCAGAGACACAGACTAGATTGTAACCTACTTCATATTTTAAGACTGACTGACAAATTTCCAATTAGAGAAACTTTCTCACTAGCGATGATTTATCTTATGTCTACTGCCTTTCAAACTGGTGAACTGCTATTTGTGATGACTATTAAGCACTTGCTTAAACTTTTGAATGGAGTAGATATAATTCTGAGGGTCACTGAAAAGAAATAGCCTGTGGAACTACACCTGAAAATGTGTACTGTCTATTTGCAATCATACCAAGAAAACAAACAGAATGTATCTGTAAGAAAATCAGGCAAGTAGTGTTCCAGTTCTGCTTCTTTTACCATAATTACCTGACTGATCATCTTGATGTCAATTTACCAGTTACATTTACGACTGACCACTCTTGAAATATTTGCTGCTCTGTAGTGGCTTCCATGGAAACAATGAAGCAAACTTCTATGCTGAAAAAATGTGAAAACAAAAATTTACTTTTCTGGGGTTTGGTACAATGGTTCACACAACTGCTTGTGGGGCTGCATGATGAAACACAGCAAGGAAATGATCTGTGTTAAAAATAACGTTTTTTCTTAGGATACTAGGGGTTAAGATAACCCTAAGAAAAAGGGTTATTTTTAACACAGACAATTTTCCTGATCTGTTTAACCACGTAGGCTCACAAACAGTTGTACTATCACCACCAAGGACTACACACGAGGATAGCGGTACAAGGGCAGCAAACTTTGAAAAGTTTGTCTTTGTCACCGAGAGAAAAAACTGCATCCACCGTCCAAATTCCTTATTTCTTAAGCTCTTCTGGAGACTGACTGTGCACAATCAGTTCTTGCTTTGACAATAACGAGAACACTACCAAAACTAATCAGAACACGCGCAAAACAAATTTATACACTAGTCATATGTATATTATGTTTTAAATTAAATCTTTCCAAAATGCTGTTAAAATCAGTCAGACGTTCTTTGATTTTTCCCCCACCTTATCCCTACATTTATAGGCCTCAGTCAGGTTGGTCCTCCACAGTAGGCTTTCATTTGTCATCCCAATATTTCCAGCTAGACACCAGTTTTTGCTGCTCGTTTATTTATTTACGCCAAAACCTGCCTTTCACACTATCTCTTAAACCTAGAATACCCTGCTCAAATTAATTGGCATTCAACTTAAAATCCACCCTCAAGACATGTTTTTACTTTGATGCTTACAGTAAACTCTCAGTTAACAGTGGAGAGGAAGATTGCAGGCAGGGAATTTTGATACCATAAACACTATTTACTTCCAGCTTCAGGAAGTCTACTAAGTATGCAAATAACTAGACTTGTGGCTCTGTGTTGTTTCTTATTCATTCCATTAAATTAGTTTGTTACAGCTATTGCAATATACTAAATGAAATAAATCTCTGTGCATGTATTAAGAACATGAGACAGCAAGCTGGCTATTGCTGTCTCTCTTCTGTTTGATACTGTGGTTGTATTAAGTAATATCTGGGTGCCAGGAGCAAAGTTGCCTAATTTACACTTATACTCATGGTCGTGCTGTGCTCAATTCACCCTTTTTTTTTTTTTTTCAGATCCAAACTGATTTTAACAAGATTTAGAAGCAAAGTTGTTCTTTTCTTAAAGCTGTTACTGAGATATAGTAAATTTTACTTTTATCTGCCTTACTTTGGGAAACGAGTTGAAGAACCAAAGCCAGCTCTCTTACTGCAGTCCTCACACCATATCCCAAGGGAAAAATTCAGTCATCTGTAAAACAGGAAAGGAAATGTAATAGACCAAACTCTATCAGATCAACTAAGCTTCACCATAATAAACTAATCTGATTCTATATTATACTGTACAAGAAAGAAAATCACCAATTCCTGAATTTTATAAGCAGAAACTCAGTTTATTCCTGATTTCTAATATATTTTCTGTGCATACACAGACGCACACACACTGGAAAAGGGCTGCTCCTCATCCTGTGAATGCATGCCATTTTTGTGTGGTGTGTTAGCAAATTAAAACTCTTCTGAATGTTAATAGATCAAAACAATTCTTTTAGCACTACTATGTCAATGATTAACAATGGAAGCATTACCTATGTACTATTGGCCCAGAAAACATTGGCCCAGAAGAGAAGGTAACTCTCTATGGCTTTTTGCGTGAACAATACTTTGATAAATAGGAGATTCTTCGGAATTCCTGTCTTAGTATACCAGGGATGTACAGGGTCAATAGACATGAAAGCTTTCATAACTTTTCCAAAAGCACTTATGTTATGGTCTACTCAGCAATAGGTTAAGACATAGTTTACAGATAACAAACTTTATTATTGCAGTAGTAGCTTACACAGTGTTGAAGGAAGGTTCACAGTCAGTCACGAAGCAGATTCATTTTGTAGTTAGAAAGACTATTCAATTTGTGCATGATGTCATGCATTTATGGGTATGAAAGGCAAGAAAATAGACATACAAAACATGGAGCAGAATGAATCAGCTCTGTGTCATCATATAGGCTGTTTTCAAATACTATGTGACTCTACTTTCATTTGCAAGTTCAAGTTATGATAGAAGGAAAATTTATGGGATAGTTCTACAAGACACAGACTTACCAGGACTTAGATTAATGTCTCACTGATACAATAGCTCAAACTGATCTTTTTTATCCCTCTTCCAATATTTTATATTGTAAGCTTCTTTCTTTTAGCACCAATATGACAAAGGAGCTGTAAAACCTCTCACAGGGGTGACCTGAATGACTGAAAGCTGTGGCTAAAGAAACAAGGGAGAGAGGAAACAAGAGGATGGATATAGGAGACAAAAAAGTTTAAAAATCACTATGTATGTTGTAATTCTCAGGATTAATATATATAGAGAACATGTTGATACAAAGAACAAAGTACACCAACAGTATCAGCCAAGTAGCATGATGTACACGAGAAAGACAATCTAATGGGAAAAAAGCTGCCACAGAATCAGAAAGCTTTGATTCTACTTCCAAATTACCTACCGTGGTTCTAAAAAGCTCTAAAGAGGTTACTTAATCTACTACATTTTCTTTCTGTAAAATCAGAAAGAATGCTTATCTGATAGGCAACACGGGAATATAAAAATCTGAAGTAATCTTCAGACCTATTAAATTTCATGCACTGATAATGAGATTTACACAATTGCTTCCAAACACATGTTCTCATACAGCCAGCGCACCATATATTTGCTGAGCAGTGCTGCACCTTCCCTTTTCTTCCCTCATCTCGCTGGAAGACAGACACCTCTCAGTCACAATCCCAACCTGAAACCCTCCAGGCTACAGTCTGTTGTTGAGGCACCTGTGCTATGTGATCGATGGCATGAGGACATGCCTCTGTTCGTTTGAGGGGTCTCCTGTTTATGGAGCTACAGACGTAAGATGCTACAGAACTGGAGAAATTCAAATCCCTAGGTTGATGGAAGCATCTTCTGGACCAAATATTTGGCTAGATCCGCAACACCAGGAAAAAGTCAAATCTCTGACTCATCCTATTTGGCAGGGGTGAAACAAATGAGTGAACAAGTTTGGCTTGATAAAAAGTGTTGTCTCTTACTTTTCCTGAGGATTTTTTCCTATTTGCTAGTGATGTCTTGCTCTGTTACAACCTCCTGCATTTTTTTTTCTAGAAAAAAAACCTGAAATAGAAAAAAACATGTAATTGGGAAAATCCCACAAATTAAACGCTACACAGAAAGTAAGCAATTGTAGAGACAACTATGTTGTCAAATAGCAACCAGCATTCATAGCAGAAAATTCAAACAGATGTAGCCAAAGCAACTGCAGAAGAATGCAAACACAATTACGTAGCTAATAATGAGTAATAATGAGAACAAAAGATATATTGTTAATACAAATCACGGAGTGGGTAGGATTATAAACAAAGTCACACAACGAAAGAAAACAAAGTATTGAGTGAATGAGTTCAATTAAAAAGAAATAAAACTAAAAAAGCCCCATGCCTAGAAATGTAAACAAAAGGAGTACTGAGGAGAAAATGTCACCGCAAAGATGAGAGAGATGCCAAATAGAAAAGATTAAGAATGGAAAAAAGTCATTGAGGGCTATAGAATATTTTCCAGCTTGCTCTGGAGGTTGGATGTGGAGTAAGGAAGATGAAGGTGGGGTATTTATACCATAAAAAGTTAAACCTTTAGTTTAAGAAGATACATTGGGAAAGTAATCTTATTTTTTAATATAGTTGATAGACAAGTAAGATCTTTCTCTAAATTGCTTCAGGAGCTACTTACTTCTTTCTACAGGTTAAATAGGGAGTCCAGAGTGTGACAAGTGGCTGAGCCAAATTAACAGGTCTTGGAGGGAGGGAATCCAGTCCTGCCCCCATTTCCAGCTTCTTTTTTTTCCTCCCATATCTTTCTTGTGTTGCCTCTGGAGTTAATCTGATTGATCTCAAGGTCAGGCAACTAAACTCACTAACGTGGCAAAAATGTGCACCTTTGGAAGGTGGGCAAGGATAATTTTTTGCTGTTTTATCAGATTGAACAACCTGCAGTCAGATGAGTTCCAGAGGTGGCTCAAGGTAAGCAGTGGGGTCATGCAGCCAAGAGCAGAGAGTGTTACAGCAGAAGGGTGGAGGGAAGAGAGAAGTCCTTTTTGACAGCATCAAGTTTTTAATTTAATGTAAGATACCTCCTGAAGTCATAGGGAGCCAGTTTTGTAACTTAACCACCTTAGTTAAATACCCTAAGTTATATGTTGGGAGCTGCTCCACTGCCATCATGTATATAGGAGAGGGGCTATTAGTATTCTTAAGCAGTTTTCAAACTTGTATCTTCAGTTTCTCATTTCTTTTCTATTCATGTTAACCAAATCATGCCCCCAGAAGTTTGACTAAAGTAGGATTAGTAATATTGTCAACTGCCAGTCTCTCCTTTCCTATTTTGCTCCACAGCACTGCTTTTTCATTATAGTACTTGAAGTATTATATGCTTTCAAGAGGAAGCTACCATTATATTTGCACACTTGTGGTTTTTATTGCAAATCTCATTATGCCTGTTGGGTTTTATTTTTAATCTCAAAACGTTACATTATGCAAATAGATCAGAATCTGCATTTTCAAATTTTCATTTCTCAGTGGTGTTCACTGTTTTCTTGTTTATAGAGACTTTGGTTATATATTAAAAATTTCCCTGCTTGTTCAATATACCTTACATACACTTTGATATACCTTAGTCATGAATGCTTTGCACAGTATTCAGACTAAATTTAGCCAATTTAATACTAATTTTTTTTCTATTTCTACTATCCTGGCTGCTTGCACCTATTAACTGAAGTTTGAGCAAAAGGTGAAACAAGGATTCTACTGCCTATAGGTACGGATGTACAAACAAACTCCCCCAGGACATGCTAGGGTGTGAACACGCAGCACATCACATGCTTGGCAGAAGCTGTCTGCAACCTGTTCTTTCTCTAGTTTATTATGTTCTATTACTACACAAAAGAGGACTTTATGATACTTTGTTAGCCAACATGAACTTGTGTACAATATATACATATTCAGGCGAGGTGACCATGCTGGACCCTTCTTTCTTAAGGTACAAAATTATTTCCTTCAGGGAGTTACAACTTTTAAATATCTTTAGATAGTACATGCATCTCATATTTCAAACATATATGCACATGGCAGTAGACTACACATGTAAAGAAACTGTTGTAGATACCAGAAATAACATCAGCCAGAGTAAATACATATTAGGAATATTCTTCCAAGAAAAAAAACCAACTTGCAACTAGCTTTCTGTTTAAGATGATTTTTATACTCTGGTTCCTCTGAAAATCTAAACATTCAGCACATACTTAATGTTAAGCTTGGGAGTGGTCACATTAAAGTCAATGAGAGTAAATAATGCACACAACAGTTATGCAGGAACAAACTCCTTGCACAATTAGGGATTTTCCTTGCTTTTATAACATATGCATTTGGTTTTCTTATAACTTTAGTAAAAACAATGTATTTATCCTGTGAAAAAACATGACACTATGTATGCAATCTCGCCATACATACAACAGTGCATGTGCACGCATACAGGCGTGTGCATGCAAACACAAACTGTTATTTTACACTGATTGGTTCCTTGTGTTGATTGAGCAAAAGGTGAAATAACGATTCATTAGCTCATTAAATCTTTTCTAAATATGTCATCTTCCCTGTATTTTAGTGAATATGTGAATATTGTAGGTTATAAAAGAAATAAATGCCAGAGGCAATGAGATAGGCATGTTACATAAAACTGAAAGCTAAGTGAAAGAGCTATGTGTCATCCGTAGCATCCGCCCAGTTCAACACACTGAGCAACAGGGTGAAAAATGGAGAGCTGTGAAGGCATGAATAATACGTCAGCAAAATTAGCTTCCCATTGGATTGTTTTTTTCTAAATGCAATGATTCATACAGGGCAGTCCAGCTTGGAGACAATATTTAAACTCCTGAAGAAAGCTGTCCATGACAAATACCTGAAACTAATACTTGAGATAAATATCTTGTAGACTGAGAAAGAAATCCATTTTAGATGGATGTATAAGTGATGTAGCGTTCACCTTCTTTGGCTTCTCTGAAGTATAAGCTGCCTAAAATTAATCTACAAAAAATCTGTCCTGTACTATCGTGCTCTTTACATCTAAATGGAAAATATATAATCATAGAATCATAGAATCATAGAATTAGTGAGGTTGGAAGGGACCTTTAAGATCATCAAGTCCAACCGTTAACCTACCCTAGTAATCAATTTGAAACGTAATTTTAGAAGCCTGATGTTAAAACAACAAATCATGATACAGCATACCAGAAAATACACCTTCAGGAAGTAACAATCAGGGATGATACAACAGAGGTCTTCAATATATTAATAATTTTAAAAATAAAGCTTGTATTATCAATGAAAAATGTTAGGCTTCATAGTGCATTTCTAATTTGTTACAAATCTGAGTCTACAATGTTTTTTTTGGTTCTAGTCTGAAACTAGAATAAAAAACCACTCATTTTGTTCTGTTGGCTTCTAAGACATCTCAAGGTAGCCTCTGGGCTCATTTCTAAAAGGAGGGATTGTATGTGATAGAAATAAAAAACTATTTATGTATGATCTTCTCTGTAAATGTAAGAAGTAATACCCTGGGGTTCCAGTCAGACCTCTGAGACATGTTGAAATCAAATACCTAAAAAGTAGGTGTTCACTCTGAAGACTGTTATTTTTCAGTTTCTACAAAATGATTTTTCCAGACAAAAATTCTGCTTGAGGTAGCTGTGTGACTATATAATTCTTGCTTTTCTTTAAAACTTCTTTAGAGACTTTAACAATCAAAAGCTAGAATTTCTGCTTTAATTAAAATGTCAGAAGCATTGTCTGTAAAGGCAATTATTTACATACTTTATATATACTTTATATATATAACTACACAAACAAACTATACTCTGAGAAAATGTTAATTTTTAAATTTTAATGTATTATTTTAATGGAACTTTCTCTGTTATTATTTCTCCCTTATTCTCAATCCAGGAAGCCACTTGAGAAACCTTCCTAAATTTAATTCCATACTAGTTTAGGAAGTCTACCTTCCTGAAAAATATCAATTCTATAAAAAAACAGCAAAGTCTTTTAATAATAACATTTTTGAAGTATTTTGCCTACCTGTGCTGTATGTTGATAATTTTGTTGTGAAATATTGTTACACTTTTCTAACTCTTAACCCGACACTTGTGAACCATCTTCCAATTTCCTATCCATAACCGGGGAGTAATAACAGCACAGACTAGTACCACAAATAGCACAGCCCCTGTCAGCTGCGCAGAGGGTTTTTGCTTGCACACAGGTCATCAAGGCAGCATCTGTAATCCATTCTTACCTTTGGCTTGCATTTTGAGGCATGATGGAATTTCTACAGAAATGTTTTATATTAAATACACAACCGAACTCTTTGTCCACAATCATCAACCATCTAAAGGTTCCAGGAATGTGAATTCTACTCAGAAAAAAAAACACAAACAAAATTCTTCTTCTGAGATACAGGTAATACTGGGGCATTAAAAGGAGTGCCCTCCTGACCCCCAGCTTATGTCCTGAGGCAGTAGGTAGGGTTACTTCGTATCATTGCCTTAGCTTGTATAACAGGTCATAAAATTATAGCATTTTAAAATTCTCACAACACTACTTATTTCCATGAACACCTGGAGCCCTGGTTTCTATAGGCCAGTTATAAATTTAGCAGAGAAATATTTCTTTACTTTCACTGCCTTTCTTACTATGGCATCTCCCCATTTTCTTGTTGATCAAATGGAGTCTCCTCAATTCTGTTAACCACTGCAGAGAGGCAATTCTCCATTTCCTGAGCCTCTTTTTATACAGGTTAAAATCCTTCTTCCTTAAAGAAAAAATATTTTTATGCTGTATTGGTTTATTTGCTATCATGTAACCATGTAACATAGCCAAAGTTAGTGTTTAAACATCAGATTTTAGAGATAGATAATTAACTGTTCAAGGCAGTTCATGATGTTATAGAAAAAGAGATAAATCCTTAGGTTTTCTTGCCATCGGATTTTTTAGTAATTACTATTCCTTTAATACAGGTCTTTGAAGAATTGAATAAACAACAATATTAATCAATACATGGGAATTTGCTAGCTTAAGAGGCTAATCTTTATCTGCTGATTCAGACAAATCAAATTGGGTTTCTTCTTTTTTTTTGTTGTTGTCCACTTTACAGAAAGATACTGATCTGAGGCATGTTTCCACATCAGAGATACAGCCTGTAGCAGGGATCAGAGACACCACTGTACTTCTCCTTAAGCAGGAATGATGCTGAGCTACTTTGCATGTGGGAAGGGGAAGAAATAGAAAGAAAAGGAAGTGGTTTTGGCCAAAGCAGTTAAGATGAAAGATAAGCCTATGTTTACACTTAGCCTGAAAGTACAAAACTTCACTTCCCAAGCTTATCAATGCGTTTAATTTTGCCTGTAAATGTAGAAAACAAGAAGGCAATTCCTTTGTGAACAAAAAGTAATGGCAAGGTGGGACTTTTGGGGTGTATCTATTCGCCACTGTCTCACTGTTACTCCGACATGCTGAAAAAGAGCTAGAGATGAGTACACCTGAAATCAAACTCACCGCTGCAGAGCTGGGGGTCTGGCACAGGGTGAAGCCACGTGGGCAGCTCCCCAGCCTGGGGTGGCAGGGTCCCAGCTCCTTCAGAAATGGTGTCTCTAAGGTGTTGTAAACATTTAGGAACCGAGCAACTATAATAGCAGCTGAAGCACAGAAAGGGGTATCATCTCCTCAAATGTAAGGAGGAATGTGTGCGTGAGGAAAGTGTAAAACAGACCATGCTGTCAGGCCAACTCAGACTAGAGGCCTGCTCACCTCCTGCAGCTCCCTCACGGCAGGAAAATGCTCTCTGGATTCTTAAACAGTTTCATTCCCTTTGATATAGCTTAATACTTGTGGATAACACCAGTAATTTAAAACAGTATAATAGCATCACTACCTCTCTGTGAAACTATCAGTGTGCCTAAAATTATTTATGTGTGTAAAATTATATAGCAACAAGGAAACGTGTACTTTATAGCTAATGCAATATGAATTTGATGCTTGGGAAATGCATCATTATGTTTCTAAACACATACCAAGCATTTATTTTTTTTTGTTACTGTGCTCAGGACGCTAAATATTTAACTTTATTCAACCAATGGCATTCACCTAACTGAAATGAAAGATCATATCACATGGCTAATCCTACATTTACATTGGGCTATTTAATCATCTGGTTAACTCCAGTCAAAGTTCAGTGATCCAAAGCAGGTGAAATTCTCAGTGCAGTTTGTGATAACATCTTTGTGATCAGAACAGCGTATGTTTTCCAAGCTCCTTCGCTCATAGAATTTCCATGTATTTCTAATGGTGAAGAGTTAAGACTTAATTTTCTGTATCTCAAAGGAAGTAAAATACCTCCCTGTATTTCAAACACAGAGAAACTGTGATAAGACTTCAAGACTTTAGGAAAGAAAAAGGTTTAGCTGTAGGAAGAAAACTCTGAAGTTCTTACATTAAACTTCTTCTTCAGATATAATACTAAATTTACATATAACAAATATCAGTGAAAAAGTGGCAACCCTGAACTGTTAAAGAGCAAAAACAACATAATTTTTTCTTTGAGGCTCCCCCTCTATACAAAGTTGCCCAACTTAAACCATTACGTAAAATGGCAATTGAGGCTTATGGGCATTATTCCATGAATAATTTGCATTATTTTGTTCTTGTTCTTTGGTGTTTGATTGCTGCTGAGAATCTATCATGTCCCTGAGTGCACTAATAACCCCTTAATGATCCTGATCAGCTCCACCTGAGGTCTCCACTCCACAGAACCTGCCTATATGTCCTAGAGTCCATATAAGCTCAGGCCTGGCCCTCCAGCTCCCTCCCCGAGCTATGCTGTTAGAGTGCCTGTTTTGAGTTCTGCTACAGCCATGCTTGGCCATGTACCTTGCTGATACAGGCCCTGACCTATGGATCGACTTCCTGGCTTGACCTCAGCCCTGACTACGCACTGTGGTCCTGCTTGGTGATCACTGGGCTGTGTCTGATACTGGTTATGCTCGATGGACCTGATCCTGACCCTGACACACAGAGCAACTCCCTGGCTTGACCCGTGGACCAGCCCTGTCTGCATAACAAGAACAGGACCCCTGAGTGAACCCACAGAGAAAGAAAATCTTCAATTTTCAAGTTACTCTAGTCATCACAGCAAAGCAAGGTGTGTAATGTAAAATGGCTGTTTTTCTAGTGTAACATATAATGCAAGTCTTGGGGTAGAATGGATATTTAAAGAAAGACATAGGCAGAACCCTTCAATTCATGAACTCTTCTTCCTAGAAGTGCTTACAAGAAGTTCTTCAGCAAAATCAGTTTCTTCCGATTCTGATCTTTTTAAAAGTAGGATTAATCAATTAGTGTAATGCTATTCAATGTGACAAATGTAAGAGGATTAAGCAAAGCCTGGTTTATAGACAGAATCTAAAAGCATTACATACAGAAACTAAACATTGCAATAGAGAAAAAGGGAATTGGGAATCAAATCTCTGATTTTATTTTCTGTTTTACTCTTAACAGTTCTCCTTTTTTCTTAAACACAAAGTTTTTGTGACTTTCTTACTGTGCACATCTTTAAGATGGCAAAAACTATTCCTAATTTTATCACAATGAAGTCAAGACCTTCTGAAACTTTTTGAGAGTACCTCAAAACTACCTCAAGCCTAGAAATCAATACTATCACCTGGCATGAGATGTGAGCTACTCAAGTCAGGGTCTAGCTCAACATGCTTATTGATGGTTTTGGGGAGGGGAGTCAGTTTCAGCATAGGCGTTTCATAAACTGGCATGAGGTAATTATATTCTGTCAAAAATTCTCAGCCTGCCTAATTTATGCAATCTTTCAAATAATATGGGCTTGGTCTCCTGAAGAGTAAGAAAAGAACCAACTAGATCACTCTGAAATGAATAGCACTTGGATGCCTAATATACTGTTGTGGTTTTTTGTGAACCTTTCTGTCTCAATGACCTGAACCTTAAAATATGGTTCACAACTAAAACAACAAAGTACCTCAACAGTTGGTTCAGTGACTTTATTATAATTAGGCCTAACTTTTTTAAATGGAAGAGCCACATGGTGGCAGAAGAGAACAAGGCATGTAAAAGATTGCTATGCTAAATGCTTCCTTCAGTTTTAACTACAAAATGCTCCCTTTTACAGCACAGCTGAAGGTTTGTGGATGTATTTTTATGTCTAATGGACACATAATTCATTAGCTACAATGTTTAAAAAAATGTCCATGACTTCTAAGTTTCTGATACTACTCACCAAGTTCAATAGGGGATTATGCAGTGACTGTTAATATTACAATAACTGTTGAAGTTATGTAGTACAGTTAGGATATGGAATAGCTATTTTCCTATTGTCACTCTTATGGTAACACTACCAGATTAATGACAGGCCATAAATGGTGCTTCAAATTAATAATTCTCTGAAAATGAAATATTTAGCCCTTCATTTTTTATGTAATGTGCTACATCATGAACAGGTCTGCTATACAAAAAATGGAAAGTTAGATTTTTCACTTTAAGATCTACTGAGAGCAGTACAAACTACTAATCCTCTGATTTAAGACCCTCTGGACACACACTTCACTTTAGTGTATTGTGATTATGGGTGTCCATAATGTTTCTAGACGTTTCAGTACTGTTAGCACTGTTTTCTAGCTAGTAGCCAATGGAAATAGCGAAGCACTTAGTTGTATGCATTGTTAGTACTTACACAATTGCAGCCAAAACTGAAGCATAACCAGTTACCTTTGCAATCAAAATGCAGTTTAGGTAGTTGATTTCTATTAAGTTAAGAATAAATGGATTTTGCAGTTGTAGCTCCAAACTTGAGTTGTGACTATTTAGCCTAAACTGGAAGACTTTATAGCATCCTTTCTATTAATTCCATCACTTAAGTCACTGACTTTACACATTCCATAAAAATAATTTTCTTCTAATCTGAACCTTTTTTCAACTTAAATGCATCTAGTTTAAAATGCTGAATCCTTACTAAGAACCACCAGCATGACTTTTAAAATAATCGATTTAAGGGGAAAGAAGACAGGAAGGAACCAAACAGCATACAATACTATTATCTCCATACTTGTCAGTGCAAGAATTTTCTTAGTATTGTAAACAGCGTTGTAAAGTTTCTGAAATCCTGATAGCCATCATCATAGCACTGGTCACACCCAACTCTTGATGCTAACAGGAGCAGCATAAGCTGCTCGCCCTCTCAGAGGACAGGGTTATGTCTCTCTAACCTGTGTTTTATTGGATTTTTTTCTCTTTAACCTATCAACAGTCAGTGGAGATCTAGCTGAGGAGTTTTCTAATAAAGAACTCTTTTAGTGATTAACTGATCTGACGAGAAAGCATTTACAAAAACCTGAAACTGCCTTGCAACATAACAGTTCTCACTTCCCTCTCTGTTCTCTCTATACTCAGCTTTCATAGCTGAACTTCTCAATTTCATTCTAAGGCTGTATTCTTCTTAATAATCTTAACTGACTTATTTCTCACTTGCTTTTCCACTCAAATCAAATATAAATTTTTCCTTACTCTTCCCTTTTCCTTACACATGCAGAAAATGCAGTAACACAAGGGTTGTAGGACATAAAGCCAGAGAAAAACTTCACCATTGTTAATATTCTCTAATTCTGCATCTTCTAAAATATTTATTATGTATCAGACTCTTGCTTGAATGCGAAAGAATTTGCATGTCTATGTAGTCTCCATGCCATCTGTTAGCTTCCAGATTCTTTTACTCCTTTCACCCGAGTTCTGCATGCAAATCTTTTAGTCCTGTTTACAGAAATCCTAGCAGTTCCATAACTGCAGTCTTAACTGTCTTCAAAATGTCTCTTTAACTTTTGCTCTACTTCTTCCTAGACAATGTGCTGATTTTGTTAAAGAAAAAAAATAAATTTTCTTTAGTATAATGCAGTTGCCCTGTTTCTGCCTGTAAACAAGGATCTCTGTGATTTCCCTTGTTACCTCTTAAATTACAAGTTGCCTCTAAATATCCACAAAGTTCTACTGTTTTAATCCAGACCTCTGTAATAATTATTTAACGATGATGTTTATAGAAAACTTTTGATGTCAGCAGGCAACAAAAGGTGTAAGACTGATAATTTTTCTTTGTGTTCTTTTTTATCCTTCTTGTATATTGATTATGCATGAACTAAAAATACTTCAGGATCTCCTTCAATCCTTTTAATACAGCATGAATTCACTTTATGCAGCATGATCCTACTACAGTAAATGTGATAAATTCCTGATGTACACCCATGGAATGTTCACAGCAAGTTTCAGGCTGGGTAAGACTTTAACGCTAGAGATTACTGTTAGAAGATTATTAATTTTTACAAACATGAGAAATTCAAACCATCTGGTCACCACCTAGTACTCAGTGTTCTAAGCAGTGTTGCATCGATTCCACATAATGTTCCCAGTACTTCAGTGTAATCTGAGGTGATTTGACTCAGGTGACTGAAGTGGCCCTTTCTTAGCTCAGCCTTCTTCCTTGCTGTGTCATGAGAAATAGCTGGACGCTGAAACCACAGAGACAGACTTCATAAACAAGGACGGAAGAGTTAGGAAGTAAGAAAAATAAGAGGAACTCAAATGAGAAAAAAACTATTTTTTTTTTCTCAGAAGGGTCCGAGTGTCTCAAGAGTTACTAGCAAGACTGCTCTCACCTCCAAGTCACTGCTTTGAACTAGCTTGAACAATCAAGGAAAGTCTTTGCTTTTTATCAATCTTCCAATATAATCTATAAGATGGGTACATAATGTAGTCAACAAGAAGCATGAAGTTTCACTATTGTAAGATGCAGCATTGTGGACCAAACCTATGATAGGTCTTAGGTTTGGCTGGAATTCAGTATTTTAGCAGATGAGAATATCTACTGTCTGTTGGCTGAATGGGCCTATTTGAATCCCTGTAATTATGATAGAGCACATTAGCATAGATGAAGTGGCAAACCTTGCTGCGTTGATAGGCCTGATGTTCAGCTGTTAAAGGAAGAAGCAACCATGTCATCAGCTTATACTTCTACACTTTTATGGACCCAGTTACATCATGGCTGTGTTGCCAAAAATATTAAATCAGAGGTTTTTTATCTGTGCATACTAACATTCGCAAGAATTAACTGCTCTGTAGAAAAGTGAAATTAGTTAAGGTTGCTGTTTTAGCATCTTTTATCACTCCTCAAACAGCCTTCAAAAGAAACATAGTTCTTAAAGATGACTGACTACTGGAGGCAGCCGTCCAAGGCCATTAATATGAACACAGGAGGACAGTTCTAGCTCCTTGAGGGACTTCAAGTAAAAAGCAGTGGAGAAAATGTGAGAACTGAATATTGAGGCAGAAAATTCATGCTGTCTCCTGTCCTGTCAAAGCAGAGAAGTAGAATATAGCCAACATGCTGCTTTTTGGCCTGTTCACCATAAGAAACATTCTCATTGTTTAGTTAACTTAGTTTAGGTCTCTATACTAATACTGTAATTTCAGTGGAATAGCAGCACCTGGTAGTAAATGATTCTGAATCCTCAGAGTAACACCTTTCAATTCAAAACTGCCTTAACTAATCGTTTCATTATTCCCTAGAATGTATTTACTGATCTGTGAATGTTACTGTTCCCTTTTTAAGATTCCTGGATGCTAGGTAGTATGCAGCCTGAGCAGCAAAGTTTACTTGTCTGTGAGTGACAGGATAAAAAGGAAAGAAAAAAGGTCTGACTCACTATTCCTTACCCATTGATTTTAAAAAAACAAACAAAACCCAAACACCACTGCCGTAGGAAGTATTGCACAGACTAATATCTGGTCACTGATCCCTTTATACTCTGTCTTGTGTTAGGCATAGCTGAGCATAAGGCACTTAACATGCAGTCAATACTCCCAAAATGCTTGTTGAATAGCAAATAGCACAAAAACCCCTGCTTCATTCATGAGATAAATTATACACACACAGAGATGGTTAGGGGTTTTACCCAATTCCTAGTAAGAAGATTGATTATAGCTAGGTATAGGGCAAAAACTGATAGAAGGGAAAATTTCGGTCAGGTAGCTTGTCCTAAGATTTGTCTGGGTCTTTTCCCAACCTGTGAGTTGTGAAATGCTTGGCTCCTCATGGCCTAGAACTCCAGTTCAGGTGCAGTGCTCATGTGCTGCATATCTCTTCATCTGTTCTGCGCTGGTGTTAAATAGTGAGTGACTCCTATCTCAAGAACATATTGGGAAATACAGCTTCACTTTTTTATGCAGCAGATAACTAAAGTTGCTGTTTTTATTGTGAGATAATGTCACATTGTGTTATTGAATATACTAATAGCAATTAAAAAGCCATTAGTGGGGTGAAAAAGGCGGACGGGGTAAAGTCTAAGGGATTTCATCTGCTGCTTACTCTTTGCTGTGAACAAGGTCTTACTAAAGATTTATTTACTTTAATTTCAGTGGAGTCCCATTGATGGAAAGCCCTCTGTGGCACGGACTTTCCTCCTATTGAGAAGAAAAAAATTACTTTTTCATAACAAGCAGGAATAACAAATACATATGCAAAGTTTAGAGAAATATTCTTTCATTAACAGGTAAGGACTTTACTTCCCCGTGTTTATTTCAGTTTACAAGCTAAATTAATACAACTCAAATATCCTTGCTTGTTACATAATCAGATTTTGAAAATTAAGTCCTAGTTAGTATTTGTAATTTCTGTGTAAAGATGAGTAACATAGCTACTTAGCAGCTGTCCAGAACAATGTTTTATTACAAATCATTGACGTAAAAATAATAAGAGAAAGCATAAAAAAAATGTTAGGCACAATTGAAATAAAAAAACTTCAAAAGCAAACACTTGATGGCATGCAGTTTTTTCCACAGTGAATTTGTACACATTCACAGAACTAAAATAAGGTCCTTGCAAGAGCTAAATTTATTGGTTTCTTATGGCAAAGTCCACTCTATTATACAAGAGAACAAAAAATAATGCTTTTATTTGCAAGGTGAAGTTCTTATGGTTTTTAGACACTTTGTACTGCTCCTATAATTTTCTTACACAAAAAATAGTACCAAGGATCGATCTCTCCCTCCCACCAGAGCCTAATCCAATTCCTCCATAATTTGATAGACATCTTGGAAGCTTAACTGAATCAAACTTTTTGAGGATACTCATTGTATGTATATCTAATATATCAATAGTTTAATTGCCACTGAAGTATGCAATGTATTTGACATCAAATATAGCATGAAGTCTGTAACTATGTTTGCCATACAACACAGAATTCTTGTACCTCCTGTTTCTTTCTGAAGGCATGTCACACTCCACATTTTACTTGTTAAAACCTATTAACACAAGATAATTCAGTAAATGAGCTTGACTGTGTAAGCAGCCCTTATTACTTTCAAACCTAAATAAAGCAAAGAATAAAAATAGCTTTACATTTTCAATCAACCCAAAAGAGCTTTATGTGTAGTTAATATACTTTAAACCCATTCTTACCCATATCAAGAATTTGTGTGCTCTCTTAAAACTTTAGATTATATAAGGATTTTTGAGCATCTAACAATTTTTTTTTCTGAAGGAAAACTTAGTTTTAAACTTTCAAAGCTTCTGTTTTCCACATACAGTCCTTTTCAGTTTTCTGCACATAGACTTTCTCGAAATCACAATTAATTTTAATGGAAAGTAAAAATGCTGTATTCCTTATGCTTTAAGCTTCTAGCCACCTTGCTGAGGTTCTCAGTACCAGTGAAATAGTGCTAATTTTGTGACATGGATACTAACATAGGAACTGAACTAGGTTGCCAATGCCAATTCTTTTACAACACACAAAGCAAACCCTAATAACTTTTACCTGCCTCTAGTTTTACCTGGACTGCTTAGTAAATGAAACTGAGAGTATGAGGAGAAAGGACTACTGAAGGAATGATACAGAATCACATTATTCACAAAGCCTATGTTCCTTGTTAGAGATTTTCTGTGCTTACTAAAGTATCTTCTTGTTTGGTTACAACCAAATTTTTTTTCTTGTCTTCCTCTGTTACAGTCTGACTCATCTGTTCAAACAGCTTTGATATCTTGGCAAATCTCAGGTGATTCTGAAATCTTCGTGCAGCAAAAGCATAAAGTAGAGGATTAATACAGCTACTGATGAATACAAGTGCTCCAGAGATGTACACTCCTCTGCCTACAATTTCATCCAGTGCCAAAGACATTTCCTCATTAGAGAGTTCTATCTGAATTGAAATAATATCTAGGATGTTAAAGAGATGATGAGGGAACCAGCATAAAATGAATGCCACCACAATGCTGGCAATGAGCCGTTCTGATCGCTGCTTCGATTGGTAAGTCATTCTGCTTATTCTTCTTGCGACACACATGTAACAAGTGCAAATAATTAAAAAAGGGATCACAAAACCTGCAAGAGTCTCCAGCAAAAGATATGACACTTTCTGTCTATTAGAAGAGTAGTTGCGGCATGTGCATAGTAGTCCACCGTTCGTTTCTTCTGTTTCTTGAAATGGAATGACAGAAATGCCGAAAGCAATAGACAGGAACCAAATAAGGAACATGATTAAACAAATCTTTTCTTTTGTTTTGTATCTTTGAATTGTGAAAGGGTAATACACAGCCATTAACCGCTCCAAGCTCAGTGCTGTAATTAGAAATATACTAGCATACATGCTGCAGTAAATAATGAAAACCAGTATTTTGCAGAAGATGACTCCAAAAACCCATGAGTCAGCAAAGGAATAAATCCAAATCGGTAAAGTAATCAGTACAAGGACATCTGCAATGGCCAGGTTCAAGATCAGCAGGACTGAAGGAGATACTTGCTTCATTTTTGTGCAAACAGTCCAGATGACGATGCAATTTCCAGGGGTCCCAACAACAAATGACAAGCTCAGTATTATGCAGACTACTGACCTCACAATATTCCACGTCGAGTAGGTACTGCTTTCCTCAGCTTGACTCATTCTGGAAATTCTTCAGTTGTTCTCAGTTGCCAATATCCTCGGTGCTTTGGCACTCTGCTTTTATTCTGAAGGTGTTAGTGAACTACTTGGAAGTTCTCTAACTGTTCAGTTCTGTTGACTAATATGGCATATGAGCTCACATCCTAATGCTCACTCTTACAAACATCTGACCACATATGGCAGTTCCTGTTGTTTAGGAAGACAGTGTGCATTTTTGCATACAAAGCAAAAATAAAAATACAGCGTAGCACCTGACTTTGCTTTTAGTTATAGATGCATCACAGTCCAGCAGACTTTAAAGTATGGCGGTGGTCTTTCAAAGCGTCCCTATTCAAAGAAGCTTCCTACTTTGACAAAGTTGCTGATCTAATCAACAGCTATGAAGAGAAAGAAACCCTCTTACGCTATTCTACTCTTGTTTGTATGAGTGACTCAACATTTTATTTTATAAAAGCCAAAAAAGAGGGGTGGCAGATAAACCACAAATGTGCATTATATGTTTGACATGAAATTCCATTCCAAAGCATAAAAAATTATTGTACTTACTGCCTTCATGTCATCTTTTTTAATTCAGCAGAAAAGTTGATCATGCTTTAGAAAAATGCTGGCATAAAGGGAATCAACATTTGTCCTATAGTGAGACTGTACTGGTACAATAAAGTGGGTGGGAGTTGTATTTCTAATGCTCTGGGAAACGGCAGTATTTTAGCCAAATAACCATCAAAATGGTCTGGGTTATAGGAGTAAATGCTCTGTGTCAGAGAGAAAATATATTGCTGCTGTGCTAGCAATGGGCTATGACTTTACCTCCTAGGAAACCTGGTAGTCAATGCAGTATTCAAATCCTGTGTGGATCCTAAGTTCATCAGTGTCTGGCCAAAGAATATGAAAATATTTTGTTATCCTGATGTGAAAATATCTTTTGAAGTCCATGTCTAAAAAGTTAAAGGAGGAACTAAAACAGCAGCACCAACAGAAATGCTTGAGTCACAGAAGTGAAACTGGAAGGGTGTTTTCCATAAAAAAAGATGCACAGAAAAAAGGAGTTATACATAGCTCGCTCTCTTAAATTTAGGACTGTGATACAGATTATTTCCCTAAATGTTGAGGCAGAATTTTACAAACCTGGCAAACGTAGTACATAATACTAACTTGAAAAGTATCTTTCACCACGGAAAAGGATTGCAACACCACCACCTCCAAATCAGCTTAGTCGGTTTTGATCTCATAAGAGTATAACGAGATCAAAAGCAAATCCAGAATAATTCCACTGAAGTCAAGTATTATATCTTCAAAATACTATTTGTGTAATAAAGATTTTAATTTGGATTTAATCAGATACATGATTCCAGTTCCTTTTATTTTTAGCTACATGTAATACAGATTGGGTAGCGGGAAAACCCAGATCAGCTGTTTGTATTCTAAAGGGAGTTTCTGAAAACCGCTTGTAAAAATCTACTAATGAAAGGAAGTGCTTGGCAATGTCTCTTCTTCTAATGAAATCACCTTTGTTCACGTCATTACTTCTCCAGAAGTAACTTTGAAAGGGCTTTATTGCCAGTGGCATATCTAGATTGAACTAATTTGCAGATTTTTATTTATTGAAATAAAAAAAAGAAAAAATTCAAGGAGAGATGCCCAGTACCTCTGGGTTCTTTATGTTAAAGTCTGAATCTAGATTATGATTGTTATCACATGCTGATTATTAAGAATTTGACCTGATCTGCAGAAGGCCCGGGTGACTATAAGGCTACATAACTAAAGACTCTAGATAGTAAGAAAGCTATACTGATTACTAGAAATTCTGCTTAACTGAAAGGTATGATAATTGCTAAAAATTCTGTGTAACACTAAGCTATGCTAGCTGCTAGAAACAGCATTGTTATTGTAGATAACAATAAACTAAGCTGATAATTAAAACACTTATGTCATAATAAAGCTCTAGTTACAACTACAGCCCTGTAGCCAGTCCTTGTTCTACCAAGGATCCCTAAAAGAACCTGTGTGTCCCTGTAGCATTGGGTGACATCTCTGTAAGATTTTCCTCCTTAAAACTTTACTCTTGGTGGCAAAGAGCAGTTGTCTGTACAACTGTTGATTGGTATCAGTATTAATACAGTTCTAATCTAGTGGCAAATGGATCTGGTTGAACTGAGGCATCAGTCCTTAGATTTTTTCAGAAACATGTTTCTCTACTTCAGTCAAAGTTTGCTTGCAAGGTGGCCTCTGCCTCTGGCTGTATCTTTCATTTAAACAAGAAAACAAATGAATCTCAGAATTGCAGCAACAGCCTGGGATTTCTGTTTCAAAAAAGATCCCAGAGAGGTGTTGAAATGCTAAGACTTCTTTGAGTAAGACTCTGAAGACAGCCTATTACACTTAGTATCACAAATATTAGAGCTAACATTAGCTAGGGAGCATGTTTCTGGCGAGCTGTGTGTGACTGTTGGATCACTGTGAAAACTTCAGATTGTTTGTAAGCTGTCTTTAATTTTCTCTAAAAGTGTCTGACTTATTTGTCAAATTTACACTAGTAGTACACCTTATGGGAAATTTAACAAATATTTAGGCAAGCAGTGTAGTATGTTCAATAACATGCTAAACACAACAGTGGCTAAACAACTCAGTATCTTACTCATCCTAGTGACCAAGTGTGGGTGGGGCTTTTAATGGCTGAACATGCAGTTGGACTTCTGACCTCATAAGCTCTGGTCTAATTCTATTAACAGCAGTGAAATTAGGCTGCATTTCTGTGTTAAAAAGAGTCTGTCTATGAAGTTTTTTGTGCGCATGCATTTTATATGTAGTGCAACAGTTAAGCCATTAACATGGGAAACTTTCTGTTTACCTTTAGATTGGCAAATAGCTTCTGAAAACTTTCCAAGCTCAAGAATTCTGTGCTACTGCGAAGAAACGTTTTTTAATAGAATTTGCTTTGGCTTGAATATTAGGGGCATGCTTCATCCATCCTTCAAATTATTTATTTTTCTTTGTATGTATGCATGAGCTTCCCTCTGGTGGATGGTCTGTAATTTACACTAACACTGAGCATTTCCAGACAGCTGTGTTTGAACCACTAAATGTAAATTATAATTGATATTTCCGGCTTTTGCATGGTTATTCTGAGAATCAGAATTTCACTACAAGATGCTGAGAGTCTTTGGGTTAACAGCCTCTGCTCAAAGTGCATCCACCCCTCCATGCAGTAAGAGCATGCCTGTAACAATTTACAGGGTAGCTGATGCATGGGAAGTCTGTACCGCATAACTTGTATAAATAGCTGTACCAAAAAGAATTTAAAAATCCTCTCAAATTTTTGTCTTCAGAAGGATCCCCTGGACGTTTGACTTAGTAAAGTGATGTAGAATAATGATCACCAAGTACCACGTATCTGCCGAGACGCTGGAAACTGATGTTAGTAACCTTGTTTGCCTGCTAATGCTGAAGGGAAGAAGTTACCAGCCTAAACCCTTCAGTTCTTCAGCCTTGAAACAAGACAGTATTTGCATGATTGGTATAGCTGTCTTACAACAAACTCAGTTCAATGGCGCTATTAATGACAATGTAAAAGTGGCACACTTAGCCTTGATCAGAGAATTACGGGCTAATTCATAGCTGACCTAAATGTTGCCTTCTTGATCACAGGAGGGTCTCCTATATAAATGGGATTTCATGGTGGTGTGCAGCAGCTAATAATGTCTCTGCTTGGCAACTACTGCAAAGGAAAGTGCAGTGTAGGAAGAGACACGTAGCAGACATTTCTAAGCTCTTGCAAACACTGTTTGTGACAGCAGCCCATGAGGTAGCAAGTACAAATGAGAACACACTCAGTGCTTCTTTATCACCAGGGAAAATAATTTACTGAACAGATACCCTAGGATCAGTTCCAGAACATAATAAAAGATGTGTACCTTGCACTATAAATAGAAAGTTTGAAGTATTCTTTGATGCATGCAGTGTTGTTAATCAGTCTTCTAACAATATTACAAAATCAGATCCCTTACCCAGCTCAGTAGCAAATAACAATAGTTTTATATGACTGGCCAGAGAAAAGATTTCCTGTTTATGTTCAGTGAAAACTGCTTTAGAACTTATGATAGGAGGAGTGCTTACAAGGCACCTGTTGTACGTGCATCAGTACATGCTTACATATTGGTATCTTTCTTACCCTAACAGAATGATCACAATCAGAACACGTTTCTAACAGTTGTGAAACTATTCAAGTATATGGTGAAATACTTTCCTTGTACAACCAGACATACAGGTTCATGAGAGTAGAGGTGCTAATTAAGGTAGTGAAGAACTATATTTATAATTCAGACTATAAGCAGGAATATGGACAGCAATTATGCAGAGATTATGGAAAAACTTAAAAATATCTTTTCTCAACATTATTATGAATATATATAGTTTCAATTTCCTGTTATTCATAGCACATGCTTTCAAACAGTAAATGTATAGATTTGTTACAATTTAAGGTGAGACTTTGGCCTGTTCTACATCAGCTGTCACTAAGTTGATATTTGTAAGTATGCAAACTGTTGCTAGCTGAAATTCTTACCTACACAAGCATATCTGTCACCCCAATTGCTATTGGGTAAATCAAATACATTGTTTACATACTCTTCCTTTTGAGTAATAAATTCGTGATGATAAATACTGCTTGGACAATTTTCTGCTGGAAGTTACTTGATTTTTCTTCATTGTTTAGCTAAACCTATTGCTATTCCTACCTCGTTTGCTGAGATTCCTGTAAATATTGTCTTACTATAGGATCAATGCCTCATTTTGCTTTTCAGCAGTGTAATGAAAGCAAGTCTTTAGCAGTGCACCTCTTAGTGAAGGACCTCTGATTAAAAAAACTCAAACCCATACTTTGCTATGTATGTGCTGTGCCACAGATGGTAGCTGTTTTTCTGCACATAAACCAGGCATACACCATTTCCTATAGTATACTCTTTATGTAAAAGGATTTGTCCATGTAGTTATGTATTTTCAACACAGGGCGGCACTGGGGAACCATCTATTGTTTTTTTTGGTTAAGACTGGAGGCCATGGAGTATGTGTAGCCTTTCTCTGCCTGTAGTGCATGGTGTTCAAGGCTGAGACCCATAGAACTGATTCTTTTGCATAAGAAGGTTAGATGATTGTGACTTAAATTTCAATAGATTCTAATTTATTGATAATTTATAGATAAAAATCACAGTGTCTTTTCTGTCTTGCAGATTATTTTCTAAACACTCATATTTCTAGCTCTCTCAGTTCTGTTTTGATATATGTCCATTTCTAGTGTTGTATTCTGCTGTAACTAATATAATGAGGGCAGCTCCCTCCACAACAAAAATAGCTTGGAATCCGATTTAATTTTCTATGTCTCTGAACTAACAAAGTTTGGAAAGTTTGGCAATGATATTAACAATTGTTCTTTCGGTGTAGTTTCCATTAGTGTGTTCTTGTAGTCTCTTTGAAAAGCAGATCAAATTACGATCTCTCATGTTGTGAAACAACCCTGCTCGGCAGATTAGAGCAGCTTCCGAGTCTTATTTAATTCCTTTAATACACAAGCATTGAGCCACTAGCTTGGGCCCTAGTGTGACATAAAGTCTTGGTTTTGTGGCCTTACATCAGTAGACTGGTTAACTGCGCTGAAAGGAGAAAGATTGTACTAATTTTATGAGGAATACAAGGACTTTCTCCTGCTCTGTAGCAGTTGCCATAGGTGCGTTAGCTAAAGAAACTTGTAGAGGAACGCTTACACCGTCAGTCACTTAATAATTAGCATACCTGGTATGTTGATCTGCATAGCTAGAGAAGCTAGCGCATGGTACTGTGCTGCTATTCAGCATGATCTTGTCCAAGCATTCTTAATCTGAAATAAAAAGTAGTCAGGATTGATTCTGAGATGCTGCACACAGCTACAGTAACAGCTATTTACTAAACACACAAATAATATATTGTACAGGAAAAGTGTAAGATACAAAAATACGCAATCTTCAGGAACAGGTAATTTTCTATCATTCTGTAATGTGATCTATTGCTTCTGTAGAATTGTTACTTAATATTAGAAACAGCTGTGAATAATGATGACTTCTCCATCAAATGAAGCAAGTGTTTTCACTGGCAGAAAGTGATAGCACCATTTTCTTACTTGAAAATCTAATTATTTATGGATTTTAATAAAATGTAAGGCTAATAGACTCTAAAGTCATCCAATCTTATTCTTACATTTGACTCATGAGCCTAATAACATGATCTAGGTTTTCTTATGTTGAGTCAGACCAAAAAGTCCTTTCAGCCCAGTATCTTGTCTCTGCTGGCAGCCAAAAGCAGGTACCTAAGGAAGAATATACAAACAAGCCATGTGTGACTACACTTGCCCCACATATTCTCTGGCATTTAGCCAATTACAGCTGAGGAGTTTCCTGAGCCAGGTATGGTTTCTGTGTTTAATAAAGCTTTGCGGACATTTACTCTGTAGACTTCCTAAGTCTATCCTTGAACCCATGTAAACCTTGAGCACTGCAGTTTTGCCACATACTGTGTGAAGAACTACCTTGTCTTGTTTGTTTGTTGGTCTCCTGTTAGCTTCATCTGGCTCTCCACAGTTCATATGTTGGAAGAAGCAGTGAATAGTTGATCCCTGTTCAGCATTTCCATAGTTCTTATTTGATTAAACCCTACATCTGCCAGTCATTTCTTATTTTCAGACTGAAGAGCTCTTGCATACATAACCGATCCCTATATAGAAACGATTCCACAGTTTTCATCATCCCTGTGGCCTTTCTCCTTTCACTCAGTTCTATATTCTCTTTGAGACAGAGGAACAGACTAGTTTTGAAGTTCAAGAGTTCAATTAAATGGCAGCGTGCTGCAGAGGGAGAATGAAAGAAACCAAGTTACACAGAGGTCTAAGATCCCTCATCTCAAGTCTGTTTGTTTCACTTTGCTACAGTGTAAAAAGGAGGACAGCTTGGCTGTCTATACTTAAAACTACTGCCAAAACTGATCTTATTTTTTTTGAAAATTGGGGATTAGTTTAGTTTGCATTCAAACCACAAAAGTAATAACTAGCTTTTTCCCCTCAATGCCAGTCTGTCCTCTAGCATTTAGAAGACTTTGTTCTGAATGTCAATGTGTCATTCTTCCTTCATTTACTCCAGATGCTCCACAATCCTAGAAATCCTCATGTGATGCAATTATCTTGTAATCCTTAAACCATAGGTTGTCCTCTGTCTGGTAGAGCTTCATATCTCTGCTGTGTGTCCTATTCTGTGCTTAAACCATTAAAACTCAAGTATCATTTAAATATGCCATTGTTTGGTATCTTATGAAAGGCAGTTTTAATTGTGTGTTATTTTTTCTTGGTAGCTTTGTGCCTTGTTATGCCTATCTGTGTGGGAAGCATTTAGTCCTCAATGGTATTGAACGGTATCTCTTTAATAGACGTTCTTTCCCTACACAGCAAACGCATAACTACTTTTTTTATGACTGCTGTTCTCCTGTCTTTTGAGTTGCTATGTATTAACAAAGTTGTGTGGTATCTGACCACAATATTGCTGAAACTATTGCTATAGCTCCGCTGCCTTGGCTACCCTCCTTATTAGCTGGATGTACTTCATGTTGACATAGCAAAATGTTTGCTATGTGCAATATATCCTGACACAGAGTGCTGGTTTTTGGCACATTTTGAGGTCTGTTAGTGAGTGAAAAACATACTACATAGTAGGGAAAATATGGCTAGGGCTCTTGCTGCTGCTGCTGAGTATCAGTTGATCAAATGATTAGGGGTCCCCCCCATGACAAATCACAGATCCAGTCACAAACTTTATCCAAGTTCTAGTTCTCTGATTCAGGTTTTGAACAAAGTTAGGCTGAATGTACAGTTTAGGAGGTTAGCTAGGTTATTGTTTATCATCATGTAATACTACCTTCTATACAAGGTTATACAGATATCAAGAAGACAACTCTAAAGCATACAAAACCAGAATTTAAACAGACATTTAAACAGAACTTAAATTTTGAAAATTGTTAGCCTTTCTATGTTATCTGAGAAGTCACCTTCTGTAAGCAAAACAGAAAAAAATCAGTACTGGCTAGCAGCTTGCCAAAATGAGGAAATATCCAACAAAAAAGAGTAAGATAGAAGCTTTGAGAAAATTGTTTTCTCCAGCTAATCAAGGCATCTTTGCAGCCCACAAACACAACAAAACTGTTTTCATGAGTTATGTTAGGATGAGGTCCAAGTAGCAGAGTTGAAATTGCCTCATAATGATATATTCCTTAACAGGAAATCATGAGACCAATTTATCTGCCACATGAAAGCTCATACATTTCTTGCTTTCAGCAGAAAATCTGTTTTTATTTTGCATGATAGCAGTACCCATTTTCTATTGCTTCTTCGGCTTGTAATCTGAGCAGCTTCCCTTCCAGCTGCCAAACACTGATAGCCAAATTACTTTCACTGTACCATGAAGAAACTTTTAGAGTGTTATTCTAGTAACATATTGGCAATGTATCATGATAGCAATATTTAAAGGTCCTCAAGTTGTTTATAGCATATTAATTAAAAAAAAAAAAGGTTGTTCCACTAACTCAATTTTCTTAAAGTACTATGTCCAGACAGTCTTTGGAAAGATTCCCCTTTCTAACATGTCTACAAATGTCTCTAAAATATCATTTTGCAGTTTAAAACGTGACAGGTTAGTTCACTGCCCCCTGTTCAAAATGCCCTTCACTCAGTGCTAATCCCAGAAATGGGTTAAACGAAATGGTGGAATTTTATTAGAATTGTCATTTTATATTTTTCTTGTACAATTTGCTCAATAGAACTATCAGAATAACTGTCCTGATCTATGTTTGATCCTAGCTATGATTTGAACAAAAGGATTAGAATAATAGCCTTCTAAAGTCCCTTCCAACCTCAATTTTCCTATAATTATATTTTTGCACTGACACATTTGACACAGCCTGACACAACGCTACTTACAATGCTGCTGATTAAACCATTTTCCCATGATTAATCATTCCCAACTACCTTTGTCCCTCAGTCTAGAAGGGAACTATGTCCTTACAGGAATCATCAAGCAGTGCTTTTAAAGTTAACATGCCCAAGGGATGGGATAATAAGCGTCTGTGCACAATTTAGATGTGTTTGTAGGCTATCTGTCTCTTTCTTTGGAAGTGGTATCAGCCAGACTGCAGATCAGGCATTTATTTTTAGATGCACTTACAATCAAAATTAAGATCTGAACAATTTATTTTGTTAATCTTGTTAATTTTGTTTGGTTTTTATGTTAATTAAGAAACTTTGGTAAAATTTGGGTCTTTCTTATTTGGTTCTTAATTGTAGTCAATATTCCTACTCATATGTAGTTTTTAATGTGCTAATCTGGATTTAAAGGATAGAAAATAAGTAGGTGGTCTCCGTATGCTACATCTCCACACCTAAGACGACTGTTTGCTTTATAAGTACATCTTTTAGCAGGATTGTACACACGTTTCAGATCCAAAGAGCCATAATTACAAAATGAAGGAAAAAAAAAAATCTTTAAATATCCCTTAAACTCAGTTAAACTCTCATCAGTTCATTTTTTAACGCACCCACTAAAGAGGAACTCTCGGATTGTTTCTTATAGGCTGAGGGGAAGTCTCTCAACAAATTGATCAGAGTCAGATGTTTTTCCATCCTTCAGTGTTTGAACAATTTAGCACTGAAAATGAGTGAGTGAAACCTTAATGAGACTAGATAAAGACCAACATTCCCCTCAATAAATTACTAAATGACCGACACCGGTTTCAGTTCTTCTGGACACACCTGTGTTTCCAGAAATGGATTCACTTTTGTCAGTAATCAGTTGGATCTAGTAGTAGCAGCGCTGCGTCTTTTCAGAAGTAACCTTGAGCTAGCAAATTTCCTAAGCCCTATATTTCTCAGCAACTCCCCTGACACCCTGCCCAACTAGGATACCAAAAAAGGTGTGACACTGGATGAAATAGCTTATTAAACAGAAGGATAGTGGTCTCCTTGCCTTGTCATTATATGTGGGCTAGAATCCTGAAATGCTGCCGTTTGACTCATGCCACATGACAAACAAGATTTCTTCTGCTTTCTTTGACAAGTACGTCACTGTGCCTTAGCCACTTTACAGTCTTGTAAGACATGTTAGCTTTACAATAACAGTATGCTGAATTATGCTTTTTCTCCAATTCTCTTCACCTGAGAAGTATCTTGCCTGCGGATCAAACCCACCTCATTAGCTTTCTACTTCAGAGGGTGCAAACAATTTCTCTGCATAGCAAAAAATGTCAGGTTCTACCACTCCTGCAACGTGCTGTGAAGTTGATGTAATTTATGGGAACTTGTGCAAGACATAAGCTGTCCCTGAGGGTTCAACCTACCCAGTTTTCATCACAACACAGATTATATTTTCAACTCTTTTCCTCATATATTCATCCTACACAAAATTGTATCTCCCCTTTCCATCTTCCTGTGCCGCCTTTTATTTTTTTAATTCCATATTTTGCTTAGCTTCAGTTTCAAAACTCTTCAGTGATCCAATGCCAAAACATCAACTATGAGTAAATCTTGAGTAGAACTCCCAGTACCTTAAGTCCCGGCATTCTTGCTAAAAATTTCTCACTCCCAGATTCTAACAAAATTCTCTTTGACTGAGCAGGAATTCTGCAATTCAGCTTGTTAGTCATTAGATCCTGACAATTTACTATGAAGCTCTATTACGGGGATGGTTTACAAATACAAATTGATTTGCTTCAGCAAAACATGAGCCAAAAGAGTAATATGATCCCTATTATGCAAATTAAAGGTTTGAAGATAGGAGAGATGACAGCGACAGAATCTATTAATTGTGGATATCCTACCTCGGGGAATGGCTAGGCTCTGATGTTCTGGGTTGATATTTGTGTAAGCCTGCATTTCTGTACCCCCACTATCCAACTGTCCTCTTCCCTTCATTCTGGCCCTGTTCTGCACTGTAACCAAATTCAGCCTGAGACTGAGGAGCTGATTTCAAGTCTTGTTTACTGTCTTAATGCTAGTGAGCAGAAGCACAGGGAACAATTTGGAAGTGAATGTGAAGTGCTGAGGAAGCAGCAGAAGGGAAAGCCTCTTTGCAGCCCCAGTTCATTGTATTCTGGGACTATGCTACTACGCTTATACCCAAGTACAGCTTGAGTTTAAAAGTGCTGTTTAACAAGTGTGGTGACTTTCTAAAAAGTCTGCTAACCTGTCCAACAGTGGATTTAAAAAATATCTTTGCTAAAGGTAAGAAATCAATACCCTCTTTAGGCAGTCCAGAAGTGGAAATCTCATCTGGCTAATTTAACAAAACTGGGCTATAAATTGAACTGAATGTACGGTATATTTATGGAATTGTCTATATTTAAAGTTTTAATCTGAAGAAATATTATTACATAATCCAGTGTTGTTATTTTAAAAAAAAAAAGCTCCTCCTTCAAATGCACACGTGGCTTTTAAGCTAAATACATGTTTATGACTGTCCACCTTTCAGGTCAGCTGCAACACGTAAGTATTATTACAGGTCAGTCACAACTGCACTAAACCCACATAGTAGTATAGTTATGCACTAAACCCATAGTATAGGTATGACTAACTTCAGCTGGGCCTCAAACCTTTCTTGAGAAAGAAGGGATTAAACTTGCTTTTTGCCTTCTGAGTTGAGTTTTAAGGGCTAATATTTGTTTAAAAAAACCCCAAACAATTATCTTGATCTTTGGACAGTGAAGAAAAATCATATTGGTATTGTATGATTTTATTTTAGTGCTGCTTTTTTAAAATAAAGTAATCTTTAAACAATGGCCAGGATTCCTACTGATGTAGGAAAACTTAGAAGGGTAAATCTGTTGTGTCAAGGAGCACTGGAAATCTTTGTGGTACAGACAGAAGAATTATTAGGGGAAAAAAAATTCTCAGCTTCTTTAAAAAAATCTGTATTCTGTAATGAAGCTTGAAACTGAACAAGTGTGCTTTTCTGAATGTGAACTTTATGCAATCAGACTACTTGTGGCAAACTAAAACAAAAGGTATCACTCTAGTCTTCCCCAAGTTCCTTATACCTGTGTATATGTTAGTTTTGATCAATGCACAGGCTTATGGAGATTTCTAGGTAGGCCTGACTTCTTCTCTCAAGTTGATTCCTTTCTGGCCTTGGACACAAGTTCAAAATTGTGCATATGAATATAACTTAAGTTATGGGCTGGTCTGTGATGTTTGGGGGTTGGAAGCAAAGAAATGTCACAAATCTGTATTATATCTTCCAAAGACCAAGAGAATTTGGGGGAATTCAAGAAGAGATGTCATACTGACGTCTACAGGAAAAAATGAAATGGGCAGCAGATGCTGTCTATACATTCAGTAACAAGGAAGATGATTAAAGCAAATCACTGCAAATTGACCCAAATATTATTTTTTATATACATGATAATAAGAATCTTATTAAATCTTTTACCTTCTTTCTTGTCTAAGAGGCTTCTGCAAGTGTCCATATTTCGCTATTCTCATTTTCATTTAGTTTGGATTCTGGGTCTCACCAATTTGTATTGGTGCAAATTCAAATGCAAAAATTAGGATGGCTGGTAAAATCTTGTGAGGTGGTAAAGTTAAGATAGCATGTTCCTGAAAGACATGACTGATGATGACTGTGCTAACATATTCTGAACTTGGTAAATTCCTGAATGAAACACATTAACAATGGGGAAAGTGCTGACACGGGCTTCTGCCTACAATGCACATCTGTGCCAACACTTTGGTTGTCTTCACATCTTTCTTTGAAACTTGCTGTTTTTCTACTAGTGTGCCTAGCTCAGCACAATCGTGTTTGGGGGTATTTGAGCCAACACAAACACTACTTAAATGGTAAGGATCAGAAGCAAACAGAGAATTCTGTTCAATCAAATAAAAGAAGTTTAAGCAAATATTAGATTTCTGGAAAGGATTGTTTCTTTTAAATAACTAGTGTGCAAACTCATATCCAATTCATGGTTTTTGTCAAGTTGCCAGCGCAAGCCCTCAAGGAGTCTTAAACAAAGATAATGTTACTGATACTGTAGTTTCTGGTGTTTAACATAGTTTATTTCTGGGGGTTTTTTTTGAAAGAAGTAAATAATATTTTCTTAGAAGACCGATTATGCACACTTAAAAAATTCTCTGTGGTGGTAACAAACTGGCCTCTGGAGTATGGATAGTGATTTTTTTCACGTCATATATACACGAAAAAGGTGCAGTACTGCTTTTATCAGCAGTTTCAACTGCAACAACTTCCTTTTTCATTTATAGGCAGCTTTGGATACAAAATGTGAAGAAAGCAATATATAACATGTACTTTGTCTAATAATAAGCTTGCTGGCATTTTACTGGCAGTTCAGACTTGTAGTTGGTTCTGTTATTTCTTGAACTTGCTTTGGATGATGACTAGTAGAATTCTGTCGTGTGGCTACACAGGGTCATGTTCTGGAATTGCTGTTAATCTACAAAAGCCCTACTGTCAAGTCATTCTTTGAGGAGAAAGAGCTGGATTGCCCTTCTAACAAAACAGGACTTAGAAATAGTTTCACTGACTCGATTAATAGCAGGGCATCATGAACTGTAAAGCAATGCTAAGGGACTCTTCAGAGTGTCATGGTTCTTCCTGCTTGTTGGTGCAAGTGACAACAGGCCCAGGCACTCAGCGTGAAAACAGAAATTTGCTGTGCATATTTAAACAACCTTACAAAGGCAAAGAGCTTAATTTACTTTGATTTTGAATGTGAATGGTCCCAATCTCCCAAAAGGAGACAATAAAAGAAATAACTAACATACCTTACCTGATTCATCACCTGAAAGACCGTTATCTAAAGAGCCTGGGTTTGCAGAGCAGGAGGAATAGCAATTATGTGCTTAGCAGGCTTTCCATGAAGAATAAGATAGAAAGGTTTTTGGTGAAGTGTGAAGATATTCTCAGCTGCCAGAACAGCACACAGATTTTTAAGAGAAATATTAAGATTGGTTTGAATTGAGTATGGAAATGTCTGTGTGACATCAGGAGCAGAATCAATAACGCAAGGGTTACAAAAACAATACATATGTGGACGTAAATAAGAGCAATCAAACTGGTAAACACTGACAAATGCAGTGTTTACATCAAGATCAAAAGGTCTGTGCTCTGAAATGCCTACAGCAGAAGTGCCTTATCAGCAGAAGACCTGTGTTCTGGTAACAGGAAGATGGCAACAAGTTTACAGTAAGTCATACAGCCCATTCCTCTTTCTGTTAGTTCAGCAGGAAGAAAGACAACAAGCAGTGTGTTTGACCAAAATTTACAGAGGGTGAAATAAAAGACAGAGACAAAAAATCATATCATAGTAACTCACTCCTAAAAGGCATAGAAAATCTGCACAGAAACTGCTTTGCTGCTACCCAAGGGAACTCAAGAGATGTAGTGAGGACTTGACAGCTGGCATTCCTTGAACCTCCTGTCATAGCACAAGTGATCCTGGCCTGACTATTTGGATATGTGCATTCTGGAGCTTCTGAGGACAGTGGTATGAGAAAATGACTGAGAGTGACTGAAATCTGATTTCTATAAATATTGTTTTACCCTTCCATAAGGTCTTCTGCTGCATTTTGTAACATTTAATTCCTACACCAGGATCAATGTTGCAATCAGTTTTACAGTCATGCTTGCACACCCTGTAGTTTGTTTTAGTAGGGGGTCATTTCAAGCCAACACTTGCACCGTGACTAAGCACCTGTCTTTGGGACGGGCCTTTGGGTTTATTGGATGTTGACACCTTCCCACTCCTTGTAAATATATAAGGTGTGGCAGCTGCCTTCAAAAAGGCAAGTCTAGATTTAGACTTAGCCTTAGCTTCCTTGAGTGATTTGTTGCATTTTCTTCCTCTCTTATTTCAGGAGGAGGAGGAGGAGGTGTCCTCCTCCTCCCATGTCAATGCCAAGCCACTCCCATCACTTTTCTAAACTCCTGTCAATAGGCTGTGTATCTGTTTTACCAGATTCTGCCTTCACGCACAGACCTTTTTGACATGTCTTTCTGCAGGAATTACAAATATTGTTGAATACTGAATTCAGTGAGGCGAGAACAGCTTCAATTTTATACCTTACAGTGCTTATAGCTGGTAGGAGCTACCAGCTATAGTCAATGAGAAGCAGTTTTCTACTTCTGCTTGTCTCTCACTCCCATATCTTAATTTGTGATATTGTTCATGTGTATTCATATCATTCACGTGATATTGTTCATAGTGTATTAACCATTCAAGGTAGGACCATTTCTGAAAATTAGTAGACGCACTGAGGGATGTAGGAAGCTGTGAAGAAGACACTGTATTGCCCTTGTTGCAAAGTAACCTTATCAGAAATAGCTTTAGCCTGAGCATGAACTGATAACGCCTGGCTCGGAAAGCGTGTGTCCACAGCAGTCGATATATAAGTGAACCAAGGAAACCTTGTCTTGCCCATCAGCACAATCATGACTGATCATGAGATGCAATTACACTGGTTCCAAGTACCACTTTTTTCTCCATTTAGCTTCTGCTTCTGTGGGTACCATTCTTCCTCCCCCTCCACAACGAGACACCCACCAAATGACGTGTACTTCAAACTGAGCACATAGCTCCTACTAACTGGTACTGCCGAAGCACAAGGCCTTATATCCCTTGTGGTTTAAAATTACTATAATTACAAGTGTACCTGTTCTTGTTACATGTATAAAGGCCTAATGAATTTTTTTGAGTATTGCCAAATGCCTGACTTCAATGATACTCTGTACCAATTAGCTGTCCCATTAGTCAGGCGGTGCCTGAAGTACAGCTATGCCCATAAGCTTTTATATCGGATGCCCAGTCCCTTGACCGTGTAATACTAAAATTCCCAGCTCTTCTAAGTATTTTTGTTTTTCCTTAAACCATGCTGACCACCCCCCTTGCGCGCTACCTATTTTTACACACAAATAGGCTTGCCCCTTACTTCACTTGCAGAAAAAAATCATCCCGATCGCACAGCTGTGGACGTGAGCGCTCCTCCCGCAGGTTTCCCTCCCTAACTGCCTGCTGCCAGCCGGCACCACAGGCCTCAGCCCGGGCCTGCGGGGTGCCCTACCTCTCCGCTCCGCCTCACACCGGCCAGGCCGGGGCCGCGGCAGCCGGGGGCCTCCGAAAGGCGGGGGGGGACCGCCAGCTTTAGGGAGGTTTCTGCGGGGCTGGGCGCCGAGCAGGGCCAGGGGTGGCGGAGGCTGCTGAGGGGAGCGCCCGCTCCCGCCAAGATGGGCTGAGGCGAGGCCGCGCGGCGGCTCGCGCTCTCCGCAATCGACTGGTGACGCCTGCGAGGGCGGGGCAGGGCGGGGCGGGGCGGGCCCTTTTGTGGCCGGGCCGGGCGGCGGGGCCGCACTCCGGTGGCGGTGGCCCCGGCGGAGCGACGCGTCCGGTGCGGGGTTAGCGACGGCGACTCCTGGCTCCCAGCCCCGGGGTTATGCGCTGGGGCGATGGTCCCGCTGGCCGGTGCTAAGCTCCTCCCGCGCCGGGGAGGGAGCCCCCTCCTCAGCCTCCTTCTCCTGCTGCTGCTCTGCCCCGGCGGCGGCTGCTTGGTGCGCCGCCGGCCCGCGGGGCCGCCCGTGGTGCTGGGTAAGAGCCCGGGGGGCGGCGGGGGGACACGGCCGTCGCGGCGGTGCGTGCGTCTGGCGCCGGGGGACCTGGTGGTGCCGGCTGCCTCTGCTGTCGTTTCCCACCTCCTTCCCCGGCAGGGAGGCGGCGGGAGGCCCGGGGCGGGCAGAGTCCCCCCCGGGCGCTGCCCGCGGTCTCCCGGGTGTTTGGCCGAGCGCCCCGGTTGCTGCGGGGGGGCGCCGGCGCCGGGCACGGAGCATCTTCTCCGTAACTCTGCCCCGGCCGCAAGAGCTACGAACGCAGGCCCGGGTCGGGGAGGGCACAGCCGCCGCCAATCCGGGGTTGTCTGTGCTGCTCGGTAGGGACGGGGAGAACAAGGCTCGACTGAATACGTTCTTAGCTCGTTAACTAAAACCAGACCCTCGCTTCTCAAGTTTTGACTCTACGCGAACCTTTCATAAAAGAGGTTGGAATTGGATGTGGAAAAAGGAGTGCTGGGGTGTTGGAGCAGTAAAACTGCGAGTACTTTAAAAATAAATAGGCTTATCAGCAAACCTAGAAACGAATATTGATTACTAGCCTGTGGTTTCACCTGTTAACACAAAATAGTTTATACCAAATACGTAGAGAGTATTCATATCATAGTTACTAAGTAATATTTGTTAGATGCTTTTTGTATCCATTGCAAAGAAGAATAACAAATAAATTTTAAATGTTTTAATAATGTCTACTGAAATTGTAATTCTTAAGCATTCCAATAGGTTAACTGCTTTTGGTGATCCTAATGTCAGTAGTCAGTCCAGTGAATGTATTCAGTACGCTGTGTGTTATTATGCAATTAACCTTGATCATAAATGTGGAAGCAAAAGTAAGAAGATGGGAAAAAATACTGGGAAAATTATAATCACTGGCATGTGATTCAGTTTAAGCTCCACTTTTTTGCAATAATTTAGGGTCTGCTGTTGACTTTATTACAACTCTTACAAACTTCTGATATAAAAGGGTAAATGCCAAACAAGAACTTTTTAAAAGATGCTGTGTATCTCTGGTCTGCCATGTACAAATTCCCAGTTCTTAATAGATGGCTGAACTAAATGAGAGGATGTAGATTTGGAAGAAGAAACCGCAAAAGGATGTCCTAAGAGGCTGGAGTTAAAATGCGAACAAAAGTTCTTTGAGTTCTGCCTGTGAAGGTTAGAAGCAATCTCTTACCCCGTCTCTCCACTCCATACTGCTGGGCTTTAGCAATAAGCTTTGGCACTTATTCCAGTGCAAGCTTCTTGATGACAAAGGTGATAGCGTTTTAGTTGCTGATCTAATATTTAACTCCAGCTATGAAGGAATCAAAGAAGATTTAAAAGCAATTGGGATAAAGGGATAGTGATTATAGAAGCATGGAGTTACTACTGATGGCTCTACTGTAAGTATATACGTACCACAAGGATGCTTTTAAAACCCCTGGCTGACCTACATCTTGTTTTCCTATTTCTGGTGAATACTGCATGGCTGAGTGCACATTCATCAGCGAGTGGTTTAAAAACCAGATTTTCTTGCTGTTAGAGTGTATTTTCATCAAACACTACAGAACTTGCATCTCTTACTATTCTAGTCAGTGCCCGCGTTTTAAAACTTGCTGTTTTCTGCTGCCCAGTCCTAACCTGTCCAGAAAGTGAACATTCAATGGGTTTTAACATAAATAATTTTTCTGGGTTTGTATGTTTGAGAAAGTAGGTGCTCTTACGGAATGATTTGCTATAACTTACTGTTGTAAAATACCATGTTTTCTTGATGTATAGAAAGAACTCGTTGTAAAAACACCTGTAGTAAGAGCTTAGCTTCCATTAGACATGACATGGACAGTGAAGGTCAAACAAATAAATGAGAGGAAGGAGTGACTGTCGGTCACTCACTGGTTCTGTATGAAATGTTCTCATCTTGATTCTAGTTAACTTTTCATGACCTTTTCTTCACCCTTCTTGCGTATGTGATGTGTTAAGATAAGCTTTTTAGGAATTACTGTTATGAGGATGGTAGAAGGGTTTAGGGAGGCATTCTAAGTGCTGGCTTAGCACAGGTGTTTGGGAGAGGGAAGAAAAACACACATTGCACTGGAACCACAACTGCAAAGGGAGATTGAGAGGTGTACGCAAGGCTGCGTTATACAGGGCTATACAAGCCTGAGACCCTTTTGGAGCCTGTACGAAAGGGGGATACAGAGTTGATCCTCCTGATCTATCAGGCTGGTATCTAGACCCTTAATTCCTCATATATGTTCAGTTTTTAAATATGTTTTTATCTTGTAGTAAATATGGTCTCGTGATCTAAGCATTCACTCTTGGTCTGTTTGGAAGTTAAAACCCTTAAGCAGAAAGGGGAGTTAACAAGTTTGGTGTTGTTCTGTGCAAGGCGAGTTGGCCACCTGATCTTAAGGAATAAAGAAAGAAGGAATGTTGTTTAAAGGAATGTTGTCAACATAATGATCACTTCATAAATGTTTTAGACCAGTGATGGTCACAAGACACAGTGTAACTTGCTCTCAAATTTTTTGTGTAATAACCCCACTTGCAGTTGCAACCTGTGATTACCCAAGTAACGGCGGAGGAAGTAGAGCAGTAGCTTGCAAATATGGGATGTTGCTTACATATGGGTAAAATTGTTCTGCTCCCCAGGAACTAACAAAAATACTGCTTCTAGGAACTGCAAATCTGAATACAACTTTGTAACTGTTGGCTGTAGTTATGGCAATGGATCTCAGATTTGTAGAGCCCCCTAACTGGCTGAGGTGAAGCGTGGTCCTGTGAAACAGCTAAGCCAATCTACCAGCTCATTAGTGCTCCCCCAGCTTTCCTTGTGCCTGCTTATTGCCCACTTTGTGGAGTCATTTATCTTGCTAAAGCGTGAGAAAATTAACCTGTTGAGAAATAAGTGATTAATTTTGTAGTTTAATTACCTTAATGGAAGAGCTGGCACAAGGAACGTGGAGCGTGGCACCACTCCATTTGGATTAGGTTATTTTTTAAGCTGGGCTGAGCATCATCAAATGGTGCCTTAGTAGCAGGAACTACTATGCCTGAAGATCACGTTTGTACATACCAAGGGAGCAAGACCAGGGACCAGACTGACATGGGTAGTAACTGACAGCAAAATACTTCAATGCAATTGGCTCAATTTTCCCTGAGATTTAAATAAAAAAGCATCAAAGTGTATTGGTATAATAGTGGCACTAAAGAAGAAACATGAGGTAAAAGTCAAAATCTTACTTCCAGAGTCCTGCCTGAAGGCTTGATATCAAAGACACAATGCTAATTAAAATGTAAGGTGATTTTCTTGGAGTTCCTCTCTCAAGTGTTTTTAGGGAAAGGCCAAGTACTTAACATACCGAGTGGCTTTTGTGCCTTTTCTAAGAATTTCCTATTCAGCCAGGACAATATATTCATATGGGAAAATCTCCTCTGCTCTACTGACAATATCTGTTAAGTATATATATATTCTGTGCAAGTGCTTCTGGATATCTGCTTTATGTTTACATGCAATTATAATATTTTTGCACTTCTCTTATCAGTTTGGTTATATATTCAACATGCTTGTCTCCTAATGCTTGCAATAAGAAGTTCATTTATTTTGTGGCTGTTCATCCTCCTTCATTTTCTCATATAGTCCATCAATAATCATTGCGAACTATCTCATGTCTTATCAATTTTGGGAGCTGATAACCTGTCCTTATAAGATCAGCGGCGGATTCACTGAACTCTTTACCTTTTACAGCTGACTCAACACAATTACTATATCAATGTTCTGATACCTTCTGCAAACAACTTGTTAGGTACTTGGCTAAAGTTTTCTAGAAGGACACCTAAATGAAGTTTGTTAATAATTGATTTACATGCAAAAGAAGTTTGTCTGTGAATTCCTGCTGACTGCTAATTGAGGCATGCGTGTTTGTATGGTCAGCTGGCTAGATGTCAGGAGTGACTTAAATGTTTATGCCTCATGTGATCTGAGGTATCTGGGAGTATCATGTGAGATGGTGTTTGCTTTCTTGTTCCTAATTTTAAACACAAGCCTTTTCTGTGGCAGTCTACCATTGAGTCTAGAGATACTTTGAGACATTCTCCTTGGAGAACTGTGGCCAGAGTTTAAAATTAATTTCCTGGAAAACTTGGTTCATTTTGAAGGAAGGCTGATTTATAGAACCAAAAAGAGAATGGTTATTTGAGGAAATTATGCCAGTAAAAACATGATAGTTGGTATATATCCAAAGGTATTTGCATTTCAAATAAAACTAGTAAAAAATTACCAATTGATTGCCTCTTTGCCACACAAACAATAGCCACCCCTCCCACTCCCCCTGATATTATATAGGTACTATTTTTTCTTTTTTCCAAATGAAATTTAAAATCCCCCTATTCGTGGCTTTTCTTGAATGTTCTTTTCTCATTGTTTCCTGAGCGGTATTAATGCCAGTCACTTTCCAGGGTGCAATTTGCTTATTATTGTCTTCTACTGGGAACTGTGAATCGGTCATTAAGACTGAAGGATAGCGACAGGCAGAAGTATCAGTGTATCCTGAAGCTAGTTACTGTAGTTCCCAGACTTGGAAAAGTCTGTAACCTCTTTTAGACTCTCAAATGAAATTTGTAAATGTAGTTTTGTCAGGGCGGTTGAGACAAAAGAAACCCAACAAACCAGCAAAGGACACTTATAATACTGGAAGAGAATTTGGCTCATTGATGTAGTAGAGTTCTGTTTGGATTACCATCTTTGTGAAAAATGATAATATGCTAGAACTGATAAATCATCAAATCTGATGGAAACACTTTTTTTCTGCTGAATATGAAATCTCATTATATTTCCAAATGTCACAGTTCAGAAGTCAATACATGTATTTCACAACTGCAAATTAGGGAAGCAAGGGTACTGCCTGAGATCTTTTCTTGGGCGTCCAGTTTTAACTAGTGCCGATGTACTTTGCAGAACTTCACTTGCCAGTTATTTTGTACAGTTATGGGGTCAGTCTTGCTTTTTAAAGCCTGCAGAACTTTCTATAATGTTTCCAGCAAAAAGGCTTAGAAACTACAGATATTGGTAGATGAGAGGATGAGGAGAAAAATTACTTTGCCCACAGATGCTTTATGTGTATGGTCTGAAAGCAAAGGGAAATGTGTTTTTTCTACTGCTTTCAAATTCCATCACAGAAAATTCAGGATGGTATGTCTTTGTCCTACAGAATTAATCTTCAGTGTGATCTTTTTTAACCTGTTACTTATCAAAAAGCCACTAAGAAGTTCTCCAGCCAAAGTGGAAATCATTAACACTTAAATTGTGAGGGGTGAGGACTGAAGAGCTTGCATCTTTCTTTCCATAATCTGAAAAATCAAAATTTGCGTTTTGTTCCCTACAGTTTCATCATGAACCTCATTCAGCTTGCAGAATATATTTCAGAAAATAAAACACGAGTTGTCAATTAGTGATTAGCAATTGCATTGTTAATATGGAAATGTAAACCTGAAGACACCCAAAATTTTTTTTTGTTTTGTTGTTAATCCCTGCTTTATAAACAAACAGGCATCACACCTGTACGTAAGACTTTATTTTTTAACTGCAGTACTGTATCTTGGCAGAGGTGGAACTTGTCCCTTCTCTTTTGTAGTATTAAGTACAAAAGTATTAAATAGTATTAAATAAAGTATTAAATATTAAATAGTATTAAATAAATTACCGCTCTTCAACTTGTTCCTTGTTATCCCTTGGGTAAAAATTAGTATGTCATGTTTCTCAGCTTCTGCTCTGAATTGGACACAGGAGCACAGCCTCTATCCTCAAGAAGCTTGAGGAGAAAATATCTTAACCAAATTAAACTTGCAGTTGATCTAAGATCAGTTCATTAAGTCCAAGTGAGACTTTCTACAGTTTCCTGCTTTCAGTACTCTTGTTGATAAATATCTCTTGATTATAATCTTAAACTTCTCAGTTGTGAGTCTTCCTACTCTGAGCAGGAGTGCTTATGATTATTTGAATGCTGGTTGGAAACCTCAGCAAGTTCTTAAAACTCTGATACTCCAGATGTTTGTCTCAGTTTTTGAAAGGTATCTTTGCTGGAAGAACATGATTTTTACCCAAGGAAATGAGATTCCAGGGCAGAACAGAATGTCACTCTTCTACTTTGTCTTGCATTGAAACTGACGACAAAATCAACCTATTCTGTCCTTGGCAGGTTTTCTGCTGAAACTGGCCAGCCACGAATGATTGATATAAATAGAATTACATTCTGTTCCTTTTCTAATTGAGAGCACTGATACAGCACAGGCACGAGACGGTGGAACAAGCTGTTGCCTTATAGTTCTATAAGCAATAACTAAGCATTTTGTGAGGTTACAAGACTGAACTTCAGTAAACTCTTTCTAGGGTGTGATGCAATAGTATAATCTCCCTTACTATGCTTTCCAGTATATCAGAGTCCTTGAAATATGACCTAAAATAAACTGTGGTCAGCTACTGGGTCTTTTAACGTTTCACTTAAGACTGCAGAAATAAAAACACTAAAAGCCTGATGAGAAAGTAGAGGTAATTAATAAAGAAATTGTGAGGTATGTCTTTTGTGGTGGGTCATAACCTGCAGTGGCTGAAGTTTGTAAGAGTGTGGTTGTCCAGGTCTATATTTAGTCTGAAGTTCTGTCCTTTTTCAGTTCTGCAATAAGTGTTTCTCTGAAAGCATATCTGGCTTTTGAGTTAAGTCAGGTGTTCCACTAAAAGATATGATCTCTTTCTTTAAACCACTGCTAAGTATCAGTATTCTACAGAATTTAAACTGTTTTGGTTAAATAATTTATGGAAGGGGGGGAAGCAACTGTATGGGTAAGACTGCATTAAAAAACTTCAAAATTAAACATTGATAAGTAAATAGGATACAGTTATGCACACCCAAAAAAGGTGTTCTGAAAGGGGCGGGGGGAACCCTTAAGAAGTGCCTAACTCATAAATTTTTCTAATACTTCAGTAACTGAAAAGTTTCTCTTTGTCTTTCTGATTCTTGAGGAAAAAAAATGATTAAACATAACAGAATGCAAGAAGTTTCTCTGGAAACTTGCTGCTGAAAATTTTAAGAGCATTTTTTAAGCTTAGTTTTAGTTCAGAAATAATATTCCTGTTTCCATCTAGTGTTTAAAATAAAGGACAATAAAATTTTATCAAAGGAATACTGGCATTTAGTATATGCCTTAAGAACAGTGCAGTTCAGAAAGGTGCAAATCCAAGACCCTTCCCTCCAAGTACTACTGATGTAATGTATTAAAAAAAAAAGTGAACATCAAAAGTGTTATTGCATCCAAACTTGAATGGAAAAGATATGAAACTATGTATTTGGATTATTATGCTAGCCAACTAAATCATGTGTAGCAAAAGTGTGGTCGATGGTAAAGAAGGGAAAATAAAAAACATAAATGGAGCTGCTTTTACTTTTCAATTTTTTTATGTCAAATTGATAGTTTGCTTAAAGAGAACAGAAAGACTTGCATGTGCTGTTGTAATACTGTGAAGAAAAAATTATTTCAGAAAGATTCGGTTTGCACTTCAAAACACAGATAACTTTGATAACGTCCGAGACGATCTGTTTTTCATACCTGTAGCCTAAAATGACCTGTTCCTATATAGTCTGCTCTTTGAAGTTAGGAACTCTTGATCCAGAATTATTCTACATGGTCATTCCTCAGCTAATGATTTTTGAAAACCTAAATCTTTTCAGTGGAAAATGTGCATGCCGTACTCTGTTCTTATGTAATATTTTTTTTATCTAGTTACAAAACTTAATGATATCTCTGGATGCAGTGATACTGCATAGAAGGGCTATAGTATTAAGATGTGTGTATATATAATGTAAAATGTTACACTTTAATTTTAAGTGTCTCCTTTTTATATCTTTCAGTTCCGGGGGACTTAGGTAATCAGCTGGAAGCAAAGTTAGATAAGCCATCGGTAGTGCACTATCTCTGCTCTAAGAAGACAGACAGTTATTTTACACTCTGGCTGAATTTAGAGTTGCTTCTGCCTGTCATCATTGACTGCTGGATTGATAATATCAGGTAAGATCAGACATGTTGCTCTCCGCAGTTATCTCCTTTCCTTAGACTGACATGCTTTGTGCAGAACAGCCACCTTAAACTTTCTTTTCTGATTCAAAAGCAGTGAGAGAAATGACTTGGACTTCTGCTAGGTAGAGTAACAGGATGAATCAGAAGCTGTGGTTCTCTTGCATCTGAGGTAGCTGTTCATCACTGATGACAAGCAAAGGTTCTCTCAGTTTCTTCCACTTTTTCTCCTATCCGTTACCCAGTGTTGGTCTGGGTACTTACCAGACACTTCAATAGGCTTATCTAAAGCAGAACATTTTCTGCTTTTTTGATGAGTTACTGAAATTTTGATGAGGCAAGGGGGAAGGAAGGACATTGGGCAGCGCAGAGGGGACAAGCAGGAGGAATGTGAGCTTGCACTTTTGCTGGCCGTGTGTCATTAGAGAGCAGTCTCAGGGGCAGCTGAGGCACATGGGGTCCTTCAAGGGCAGACTGGAATTCTCTTTCCAGAATTATTTTGGTTTTAAACATTGCCTAATTTAAAGCTTCCAGCCTATTTCATTGTTCAATCTACTTCATTAATGTTCCCATAAAAATCATATAAATATCTCTATGAAAACAAGAAATATTTAGCTCCTGCAATTTAAAAATTGCATTGGCATGTTGCTCTTTTATGTGAATATACTAAGCTGTTGTGTAGGTTAGAAAGATTTTTTGGTGTGTAAAGTTTTGAGTATCAAGTCAGATTCTAAGACTCCATCCAGGGGTAAAAACTTGCATTCAGAAATGGCAATTGTATTCATATGGTATTAAAAACAAACAAAGCCCTAACAACAACAATAATAATGATTAAAAAAACCCAACCAACCCTGACCCAATGCTCCAGATTCTTCATATCTCAAACTGATTTGAAAAATACCTACAAAACACTCAATAGCTCTATGTGTTTCCTGAGGTACCAACTGTTATTAGTCAAGAAATATCAAGTACTCCCTTATGCTAGTATCGGTGTTCTAGTTAAACAGAAATGAATTATTTTTATCTAGGAAAATTTTTCTGATATCTGATTTTACAGGTATTTTATCTTTTACTGCCAAATTCTTACATTCTTGGCAAGTTTTTGCCATTATATGGCTTAATACAAAGTGAAATGGTATAGAGCTATATAAAGTAGCTTATATTCTAAAGCTGAAGTTCAGCCACAGTTTGTATACTCAGTTTTATAGAGAAGATAAGCCTCACATTTTGCATGTAAAGCATTAAATTAATTAAAATAATTGTTTGCATTGTGTAACCTCTTAGCCATTAGAGTACTCTTATTCATTTTTTTTTCTTCTGGGTAACAGCACTTAAAGTTCTTGTTACTGCACTCAGAATGTAAGACCCAAAGTAGCTGAGAGTTGTCATGTGGTAATACGACACGTTTCATGTTTTTCTCTCTCTTTTTCTCCCCCCAGGCTGGTATATAATCGAACAAGTAAGACTACAGAACCACCAGATGGAGTGGATATCAGAGTCCCAGGTTTTGGGCAGACATTTTCCTTGGAATTCCTTGACCCAAGTAAAAGGAGTGTTGGTATGTATAAGCTGTGCCTGAAGTGCCTTGCCACTTGTAGGAATTTTTCTAGTGTGTCTTTACACGACAAGCTACTGATATGTGATTTCAATTTACAGTTCTGTTTAGAAGTATAAAATCAGATTGGTTTGTTTGTTTTTGCAGTAGGGCAGCACATGGCTCACTTTGCTGTTAAGTGTTTTCATTGCACTGTATTGTTTTGTCTGTTGATTGCCTGATAGATTGAGACAAAAAGATTCTGTGTTATTTAGTCTTGTACCAAAATTTAAGTTCTCTGGATGAAACTTGAGTAGGCACTTTGAAGACACTTTTGGAAAACAAGAAAAGTTGAGTAGAAAATTCTGTGCCTGAAGCTTGACAAGCAAAACCAAAATAAAAAACACTTCATTTCAGCTTAGTTCTGAATAAGATGTTCTTTGGCCTTAAAAATGAGTTAATGGGCTTGGGAGACACAGTACCACACTCTGTAGTTCCCTGTCTTTTGTCAGTGTCAGAATAACTAAATAATTACATTTGTGCTGCAAAGGATTTCTGCATTAATGTGTTTGCAGGGTTTTTTTGTTTAGTGTTTTTGTAGAAGTCATCTTTCAGAAAACACTGCATCTGATAAGCTTTTGTGGAGTTGTGGCTGAAGACTTTAGTAATTTAATAGTCAGTAAGGCACTGAGCTTCACAAGCTTCATAGCATGGATTTCTTTTTCTTTTCCGTAGGGAGCAATCCTCAGAAGGGCAGTAATGTACTTAATGATCTTCACTAGATGACTCTTATAACTAGAACAGGGCCATATGCCAATGTTTGCTTCAGGGACTATGTGATAAGTGTTCAAGACGAATGAGTGAGGTTCTGCTCAAAACTTAAATATGACTGTGATATTCAACAGGATGTTTTGACACTTAATTTTTCAAAATGTTACTAGGTGCATTTAATTGTGGTAATACTTACACCTTACGTGTCCAAGCTTGTAAAATGTAGCATCTTTCAATATATAGCCAGTCTGCAAATGTTCCCCTTTGCTATTGAAGCGTTATGTTCAGTCACTTAAGTCTTAGTCTACTACCAGATAAACAGAAAAATAGTTTTGGGGCAGTTTCCAGAATTTTGTCCTGGGGTACACTGTAAGCATTTATTTCCAAGAATGAATGTTGGTGAAGTCCAGGCCAACCTTTATGAATGTATTACATACCCTACCTGAAGTTAATTTGCAATCAACAAAAGCTAGGACTCTAATGTAGTCATTCTGAGGCATAGTCTTTACAGTTCAAGGGTAAGACATGTTTGTGCTGAGGAAAATTTATCCGTTCTGTGTATGCCACGTTTTGCTGCCACACTTGTTTGATAGATCAGCCAACTAGTAAGAGGTTTTAATAATGGCATTCTCTCACTTGTGGGGGAGAGTGAGCATAACTCACTTTAATATGCAGCTTTCTAGATTGTCAAAGACTAAGACTATGGTTTTAATGTCTATATATATGGTATCAGCGATAATGCCTCCAGAACTTAGTTTTTTCATGATAGTGTCTGACAGCTGCTTCTAATGCTAATCTTTTCACTGTTCTGTTTCTCTCTTATCTGGTTTTTACAGGCAGTTACTTTTATATGCTGGTGCAGAGTTTAGTAGATTGGGGCTACAAACGTGATGAAGATGTAAGAGGAGCACCTTATGACTGGCGAAAAGCACCAAGTAAATAACATCGTTACTTGAACAAAATTTTGACTTTCCCAGCTAGCAAATGTTTTGGGTTTCTTCTCCCACCCCACCTGAACAATTATACTTCAAACCTTAATTTTGACTAGTTTTTGGAGCCTGGATACACCTGGACCCAGATGAAAGCTCTGTGGTGTGGCTTCTTTTTTTGCTTTAAAATCTTACTACATAAGAGTGCTTAAAAACAAAATAACAAAAAACCCATGCCACCAAACCACATCCCTACAAAACCACCCACCCCTCCCACTTAATACTGGAATTTCTAAGTTCTGCATTATTAATTCCACAGACAGTTCCAAAACATAACCTTTTAAAGACTTGTGTTGAAGTTCAGCATTCACAATTAGTAATTATAACTGTGTAACCTGTGTATGTTTACTTTAGATGAGAATGGAGACTATTTTGTGGCCCTTCGCAAGATGATCGAGTTAATGTACGAGCAGTATGGAAGTCCTGTTGTCTTAATTGCCCACAGTATGGGTAATATGTACACCCTCTACTTCCTCAACCACCAGACTCAGGATTGGAAAGACAAGTACATAAAGGATTATGTGTCATTAGGCGCTCCATGGGGAGGAGTGGCTAAAACTCTCCGTGTGCTGGCTTCAGGTAGGTAATTTGAGGGTGTGGAATGTATTTTGTTAGCAGTGCAAGATACTAACTAGACTGTTAACTGTAAGACTGGAGGATAAGCGTTTAAGTTACTGTGAAGTTAAAAGTAATTTTTTCATAAGTGATGGCAACTTGATGTTTCAAGCCTTCTGACCAGACTTCTTCTTTAAGTTCATGGGAGTGGTGTAAGTCTCATATCCCTTAACCAGGAGCTGTGTCCCCTCTTGACCTCTCCTAACCTCTTTTTTAAGCACATTGTTGTGTCATCTGCTGTTTGGCCTGATGTCTTCTATTTCTGTCACTTCTGCCTCCAGACTGATTCAGTCTCAGTTCAGTATTGCAAAGCTAATGACTCCATAGTTTCCTTTGATTAAAGATCACACAGCTGCTTGAGGTTAACATTAAGGGAAACTTGTAGACATGGTGGTGAAGTGGTGCCCACAGCACCAATGCCTGTTGAAAGCTGTAACTCTACAGATAAGGAAAATGAATCTTTGAGAACTTGGGTTTAGCTTAGTGGGTATGCCTGAGACCAAAAAAGTTGCCTAAAGCATAACATATTTCACTAAGTAACTGCAAATGGCTGATGGAAAAAGTTCATTTACCCCATCATGTGATACTGTAATTATTTCATGTGCTTTGGCATTTAGTTCATGATATTTCTGGCTTGGTTTTTTAGCTTGTTTCTGACTTGTTAGCTTTGGAAATCACTATCTTCTTCTTAAACAAAGCTGACATCAGAAACTGGACTTAATCAAAATGCAGAACACACAGCAAGTGCCAGCCATGCATGAACAGATCAAAGAATACTTTGCTTAGCAAAGGCATTTGATTCTGAATAGTAGCGCACAGCTCAGTTACTAATTAGAAAACTTAAATTGGATGTTTGTATTGAGTTATGCATTGTTAAATCTATTGCAATAGCACTGTAAAAAATTATTTCCCTTTTCCCACAGGCTTTGTCTGACAAGTTTGCATGCTGCAGAAATGGCAGGAAGTGAGCAATGTTAATATCACCTTCACAAAACTACACCCAATTATACAAAATTCCACAGTCCCAGATTTCTGTTGGATTAAACTTTTGTGCTTCATATCTTGTTTATCCTTTAAAATGCATATCATCCAAAGTGGCAAGCTATATAAACGGATAATGTATAGTTAAATTTGTACTAAATTTCTACTAAAATGTAGTCATCCTTTAATCTGTGTGTCTGTTGTATTAAAGTCCATGTGTTAGAGCAGAAATTTAAGAATCATGTAGGAAAGTTAAATGGGCAGAACATAATAGCAGAATGCGCATTTTTAGGCTAGTTCCGGCTCAAATATCTGTAGTAAACTACCACCATCAGGCATTAACACTTGGATTACATTAGTCTATTAAAGAGTTTTGAAAATTGACATTATCAGGGTGTTAGTATGCAGAAGAAATGTTGCTTTAAAGAAAAATACTGTGTTGTTGCAGGAAAGACAAGGCAAACTATGAATGCATTCTTTCTGTTCCCATTCCTGTTTATAATATGGTAATGGCTAGGAACTTCATGTCAAATCCACAGTTGCGTTATCAGAGTGGTAAACAGTACACAGGTGGAATTATTTTCTCTGGATCTTCTGTGATACTTTCTGCTACTTATTCATGTGCTTTGCAGGATCAATACTTATATCATTACAATTCCAGTGCCGATTAAGTTGAGGATGTTCTTCCCACTCCAGCAAGCAAAGACACAAAGTTCACTGTGGTGGTGGGTTTTGTTGTTTTTTTGTCAGCTTGAGGTGCTAGCAGTTTCTTCCTTAAACCTAATATTTTGTTCACTATAATGTCAGTGAGTGTTGTGCCTGCTGACTTAAGCATGGTCTTGGCCATACAGTACTTCTGCACTTCAGAGAAAAGTAAAGGATTTGATAAGCGTTTTGTAACAGTTCTGTAAGAGAAGGCTGGAATGGTCAGGTTCTGTGTTTGATTATTCTACTAGAAATAAGTTTTGTACACAATCCATTCATTGTTCAATTCAGAACTCGGGCTTTCTATGCTGAAAACTGCCAAGTAGTATTCAGTAGCTTAGTGGCGAGTGTGCAGTTAGTTATTTATACCACACAGTAATATCAAACATTTTTCAGGACCTTTATGATTCTTGCTGTGCTCTTTTGAGTTTCCTTTTTATCTCTTTCGGAGTTATACTACCAATGTCTCCATATAGTCCTCCTAAAGATGGCGTTGAAGACTGTGCTTTAGGTCTCCTTGCTGAAGCAATAGTGCCACCTTACGGAACTGAAAAATACATTTTGATGCTATTTCAGGAATAGCGGTTTGGGTTTCAGTGTTTCAATTTTTATGTTGTGGTTGACGTGCATCGCTGCATGCTGTAACCACCTGGACCTAATAACAGAAAATCTGATTCAAGGTTCAGCTGACAAAAGAATTGAGGAGTGCTAGCCATTGTGATAATGGAAAATAGGTCTAATCAGACAGTCACCATGAAAATAAACTCAGATCTGTCTCAGGGATGCTTTTTTTTTTTTTAAATTTGCTTTTACTAATCACTATATCTGCCATTTATTGAGCAGGTTTTAATAATTGTTCTTGCATCTTCACAGAAATTAAAGTATGAAGAAAGATGCATATAAATTATAACTTAGTGTTAGTTTGAGCCATCTTTTGGAACAAACTGCTAAGAAATCAAAGGACTTGACGTCTACAAAAAAAATCTTGGCATGTTTTGGTCAAACACTAGTTAGAGTAAGCCTAAATTTGGTAAAATGTAACAATTTTGTGGTTTATTGGGTATTGGATAATTTAAGACCTTTACTGATAATAAGCTCTAGCTCTTGAGATTTATATTATATTAAGAAAATACGATGCCTTAGAAAAGCTTGGCCAGCTGAAAACATTTCCCAAGTATAATAGTTACCAAATGGTCTTTCAATAATTGTTAGTTTTGTCTGTTCTCTCCTGGCAAGCATGTAGTTTAGGGTACCAGAGTTGCTAGAAAATTAGTGCTACGTTGGAGAAAACCTGTGTTCTGATCAACACAAGTATTTTAGCAGTCTTGAAATGCTGACTGGAAGGGAAGATGCTGATATTGGCGATTTTCCCATGGTTCCCATCAGAAGCTAACAAGCTCTAGCTCTTCTTTTGCCGAAGTGCTACTACTGAATTGGTCACCGAGTGCGGTATTCTTACTTGATAGCTTAAGCAGAGACAGTAATACTTGCCATACAGTCCTTCTGTTTATTGTTGCCATACAGTCCTACTTCTGTTTCCTTTTATGACAAGTTGTTTTTTTGGGTAACTATTAAGAATTTGCCATTTTCTGTCAACTGTAGGCATGTTCTGGTAGGTTTCGTTACAAAGGGAGCGCATAAACTGGTAAAATGCTATGCCAAATGGTAAATAAATCATATAGTAATCTTTATAGCTATCCTGAATGAAGTACTGCTACTCTGCTTCTTTTGAATGTGCAAAACTCTAAACGTTTTGTTAAGCATAAAAGTCTCTTCATGAGTTCTTACATGTGTGTAGAAAGTAGTATTTATTTGTTCTTTCAGCAAAAACATGATCTAGGTACCAGAATCACTGTAAAACACATTTCCAGAAGAACACATAAGACCAAACTTGCAAATGGTATACATAATGCCTAATAAAAGATGATTTCTTACTTCATTAATATAGGAAATATTTTCTTCTTTAAAAAGGAGCATATTGGAAAGGCAGCAGTGTTCTTGGTTTGTCAGACATCCGTTCATCAACTTGTATTTAAATTTGTAAGTTATTAGAAATTAGTTTGCAGAAGTTAATTATCCAGACAATCATAAATGAGGAAACACTTCTCAAATTGTCACTGTAAGCAAAGGGAATAATATTTTTATTCGTGTTATCACTGTGAGAGGTAGTAATTGCTGCTGGTTGAGATTCACGCTTTGGTCTGTGTATAATGAAATACCACTTTCTTTTTTTTAAGGTGACAACAATAGAATCCCTGTTATCAGTTCACTCAAGATTAGAGACCAGCAGAGATCAGCAGTTTCCACAAATTGGTTGCTCCCCTACAACTACACATGGCCTGCAGATAAGGTCTTTGTAAGCACACCTACAGCTAACTACACTCTTCGGGATTACCGAAAGTTCTACAGGGACATCAATTTTGAAGATGGCTGGCTCATGAGACAAGACACTGAACCCCTGGTCTACCAGATGACACCACCTGGTGTGCGCATACACTGTCTTTATGGTACTGGCGTGGAAACACCCGATTCCTTCTATTATGAAAGTTTTCCTGACAAAGAACCCAAGATTATTTACAGTGATGGGGACGGTACAGTAAACTTACAGAGTGCCTTGCAATGTCAAAAGTGGGTGGACATGCAAAAACAGGAAGTGGTGGTATTTGAGCTTTCAGGAAATGAGCATATTCAAATGCTATCCAATGATACTACTATCTCCTATGTGAAAAAGCTGCTTTTTGATTTGTGATACCTTGTGTTGACAGTTATTTTCCTCACCTGTGATGCCTTCCCTTAAATATGGGAAAATGCCTTTTAATCCCTTGGTATTTAGATATTTGAATTATTTATTTTGTGGTGTTTTTTTTTTAAGGCTGTGTTGAAGAAGTTGTTTGGTGTCCTAAATGATCGTTTGTCTCTGATTTGTGTTAATGATGCTTCATGGTATTTTCACATTCTGCAAATTTGGTCAAATATGCATTTTGGTGCCTCTGGTGTTGTGTCCAATATTCATACAGACTTTCATTTGGAGATTGTGCAGCCCCTTGCACATACTACATAGAATCATAGACACCTGAGTTCCTTTGTATGGTCTTTGCAGGGTTTGGAGTGGGAGGGCTAGGAAGGGTTGCAATTTCAGGTGCCCATAAAACAAGGGAATGATATTAATTTGGGAAGCACAGTAAACTTTTTGAAGGGTCTTGCATATTCTGATCCACAGTTCCCAGTAACGTAGTTTGTAAATGTGCATATCTACTAGGTAAGATAAGGAAGAGGTCTGCCTGGTACTGTACACCTTTGCCATATCCAGGCTTTCTTTTCTTACAGCTTTTTGGGGAAAAAAAAAAAGATAGATGTGCGAATTACTTGAAGCTGCTTATTAGGTACCTTCTTGGGTTTTTTTAAAAAAGGAAGAAATTGTTGGCTCATCAGTTTCTAGAACCTGATTACTTACAATCTGCAGTCTGAGGAATTCTCACCTTGTGCTTTATTTATCAATGAGGGAAAGAAGCTAAACAGTGGTTGGTGCTTGCAATAACCATAGCTGTGTGGAGTAGCAGATAAATTAAAGCTAACTGAGTTGAATACTGGCAAACAATCCATACAGGTGCAGAATTGCGTTTCTGGGTGAAAAATTATCTCCTGTAGTGGAAGTGATAATGGATGGTGGGCATTAATTCAAAAAGAAAAGTGAACTTCCTGAAATAGGGTGGGGAATGGAAGCCAGCATAATACAGTATGAAGTGTAAACCTTTTTCTCAGTCAAATACTTAAGCTCTGATCCAGTTCCTGACCAAGTAGTGATTGGAACAATATTGCATTCAGCTGAAAAGAAAATTCACGTTTTAAGACTAAAATTCACTTCCCATAGATTAAAAGTTTCATTATTGCTGTTTCAAGAAGTTGGGACACGCTGTTCCTTAAATGTTTCTATAAATTGCTGAATGTGCAACTCTGTTCATTTCCTACAGTATTGTTTTACTCAATGTTTAAAAAAAAAAAATTCAACTCTGAATGCCACAGAAATGATAGCCTAAAGGCCCTTGTATTTACAACATTGATTACAGAAGTGCTGTTGCAGAAATAGTTTCACTTCAAGATTCTCTTTTGCTTGCTTTAAAACCAGTCACCCAGTTAGACTGCACTTAGTTTCCTGAAAACACAATTTTGAATGCTTTCAAAATGCTAGGTCCTCCAAGAAAAATGTTTTTAAGAGTTTCAGAAACTCATCAGAACTATTGAGGATTCATTATTTAAGAAACTGAAGTTGTCTAAAGGGTAAAGTTTTTAACTATTTTGGTAGCATGCATAAAATGTTTGCTCTCTTTAAATGTATTGGTAAGATGTGTTGAAATGACAGGCATGAACTCTTGTTACTGTAGAATGCAAACCTTTTGGCAAAGAAGGTAGGTTTAAGGCTTTAAGTTTCAATCAGAAATGACTTGTAAATCCAGAACAACTTGAACTTAGGTCATGGATAAGCTAAATATCTCCCTAGGTTTTAACCTCCTTATGTAGCTGCATTTTCCCCCTGCATTTACCCGAATACCTTTGTTGAGGGAGAGGACACATATTCTTGATGTTTAAAACAGAATGTTTATCTTATCATCAGTTGCCCAGGAACCTATAGTTCAGCAGCAATATTGCCTACACTTTTTCAGAGTAAGTACTGAGTTGCCCCAAGCCATTTGTAATTGGTAACTGTTGACATGATAAAACAAAACAACAACAACATCCCCCCAAAAAAGTCCTTTAGCCAAGTGTTCTATTTTATGCAGGGCTGTCAGCTGGATAAGCTTCAGGCTTGTGTTCCAAGACTGCTCAAAGATAAAGCTCTTCCTGTGGTCTGACTCTGTGGTCTGATTTTTGAATAAATTGCTACATTACTGGTTTATAACAGAAAGAAATCACAGAAAATAGCTTATCACAATCTGTATTTCTTGCTGAAGTAGAATGCCTGTTAATAAGCACTAGAATGAGTGGAGCTGGAAGCTGTATTGAAGGCTACCAACATGGGCGTCAAGGGCTGAAAAAAATGAGAAAAGAACATAGGTAAACAGTTCTTAACCTGATGTGGAGAATTTTTCTAAGCTTCATTTAGATCCTTACCCATTAATTGGTGTTATTTTCAGTCCCATACTGAGTTTAGCTTCAGGGCTTTTTGTGATTTGAAGTTCCAAAATACATGATTCCAAAAGATGCCCTTTCTTTCTTTTTTTAATTCTTTTTTCGTTTACTACTTTTTTAATATTACTTCTTGTGCCCCAAAAGAAAAAAATAAATCTCTTATTCTTTTCTAATGTTGGCAGCCTAGTACTGTGTTTCTGAGATCAGTTGACTGTATCTTTTAACCTAAAGATTTGTAAATCAGCTTTCCGTTAGTAGACAAGCCCTAGAGTGTCTCTTTAAATAAACTTGTGTTAGTTAACCTGGTAAAATGAAGCGGACAATTTTTCAGGGCTTTTTGTTTGTTTGTGTTATGTTGTTTGTCACTATAAAGCCATGTTGTGCAAGAATGTGGTATCTGAGTTCTAAGTACTGTGCTAGAGCAAGCACAGTGCTTCTGGTGAGACTTTGATTGGATGTGACGGGTTCTGCAGACTATAGTTCTGTTTTATGTCCAGAACTTATGATTTTGTACCAAATAATCTTCAGCATTTTCATTTTCTTGCATGTTAGGATGGAGTTCTCATTGAAAAGTGAATACATCAAGTAAACTGCATTATTCTAGTCGTTGAAACTGAACCACTTCACTCAGCATGTTGAGAAGTGCTTACTCACTATGGCATGTTCCTCTACAAGGCAAGAGCGTTTAGCATTACTGTTACAGGCCTGCTAGAGCCATGTGCACTTGAGCGTTCTAGATTCTTGTGGGGGGAGGTCTGAAGAAATAAATCTTTAAGGAGAGGAGAACGTGGCACTTCCTTAAGAGGAGTAGCTCAGGTGCTTTGCCACACCACGCAGTTGAAATGTTTGAATTTACCGACATATCTTTGTTATACCTAACACATCAATCATGTCTCTCTCTTTCCATAATTTTTACTTGGTTTTATTCTTCCAGGATATTTTCAGTAACCAAAAATAGTCTTGAGGACCAAATGTGTTTCTTATTTTTGACAAAATGTATAGAAAATGCTGAAGGAGCTTTCAGCTGTCATTGTAATACTTCTGAAGAGGTTCAGAGTCACTATGTGATTCTGTTTAAAAACAGAAGGCTTCAATAACTAGCAATAATTGCAAAGGACTTGCAGACCAAAGGAAGTAATGTTTGGTATTAAGGTAGTTCTTGGAGCACAGTGTGTTCAAGGCCCTCTTAAATTCAGGGAATGTTTGGCAATGACTTTGCTGCTCTACACTTAACAGTATTTTGTATGGAACATATTCTGAGACCTAGCATTTTATATGCTCTTTTTGTGTATGAATGCATTCAATAGATTTTGGATATTTTATTGTCAAACTTTGATAATGTAATAAAGTTGATCTAATACAGCTTGTCTCCTGTTGTGAATAATGTGTTGTCTCACTGCTCAGATGGAATGTCAACTTGTTGCTAGTTTTCTTCCTCACGGATTCTTGGTGTCCTATTTTCTCACAGTAACTGCTGCTTGGTTCATCTTCCAAATGCACCTACTGTCTTGTGGTATATTTGGAGTTCTCTGTTAATTGTTCTTGAATTTATGGAGATAGACTGAGATTACTCAGTTTCCTTTGCTTCTTTCTTGCTCATCTCATATGAAAAAAAAGCAAAACACAACGGTTCTTGGGATGCCTCATGCTTCTGTTCAGGTAATCATTTTGAAATTAGTCCCTCAGTCCTGAATTGTCCTAAATGCTTGCAGTTGCCTTTATAATGTTGGTTTCCAAACTTATCCACAAACCCATGCATGTTGACCATACAGTTTCATGGTTGTATGAAACAGTCTTTTTATAATTAAAAACCGTGCACTGTGGCTCTGAAGAAACTTGAATGGTAGACAATGATTCTGTAGGGTAAAAAACGCTGGAAATTATTTCCCTTATCAAAGTAATCTAAAAGCCAGTTGAGCAAGCACAAGTCCTCTGGTGGTTGGCCTGGATGCTTCACTAACCTATAGTTCAAATGATTGCTTGTAATTATTGAGAAAGAAGGAAGAAACGATAAAGTTGAAACTTGCTTTGTGGGGGCTTTTTTTAACATGATAAAGACTGTTTTACAAGATGACTGTTGGTGACTGCTGCTCCTCTCTGTGCCCTGGATTCCTATTAACTGGCCATCTTGTCCCAGTACAATTCTTGTTTGTGCATTCTTCAAGGTTCATTGACAACCCATATAATTGTAGGAGAAGGGGGAATGGAGCCTTCCTCCAGCTCCCTATTGAAATGGGGAAAGTCCTGCACTAAAGCAGTGTCCTAGTTCTTGGAAGAAGCGGGGAAGGCTGAGAGCACAGGGAAGCGGGGACAGAATGATAATGGGGCCTGGCTAGAGCGATGCCAAGCCACGGTGTCCTGTGTAATGCTAAAATATCAGTATAACACTGGTGCTAGCTCAGGTTGTGCCTCTGTTAAATAACAAAGTTATAGTTACATATTGCCTGATGCTGCTTTGCTGTGCTATCTGAAATGCTTACTTTAATGATGGAATTACAGTTTTCAGAAATTATGTTGGCTTTTTCTTTTGCTTTAATTACAGTTTTCTTCCAAAGTTCTACCTTAATAGTTTCTTTTATTTTAAGACTAATTTACTTTGTAGTCATTCAGATCAACAAATGAGTGTTAAGTGGAATGTTTTGTTCCTAAATCGGCATTCTTCAGGCAAAAGCAGAATGTAATACAAGCCCAGGAAACTGAAGAAATTCATATGCAATGTTTTACTCAAAATATTGGTGTTAAGTTTGTCTTAATGGTTTGTCTATATTGATGTTGCTTGCCAACTTCTTGTTCTAAACCATGCAGCATCTGAGCAGAATATACCAATCCTGAACTCTTCCTTTGCGTGTAACAGGTGATCACTAATTTTGTGTTAAATAGTTTAGCAAGTTACCTTCATTTCAGGTTTTAGGGATTAGTTCTCAAATATTTGAAGTTTAAGTTATTCCCCCCACCCCAGCAGATTTGGAAGCAATAGTGGTATCATATTAGTACTTCTAGCACTTTTGCAGATTCTATTCGGTTTGTTACCAGTTAAAGCACATCTTACCACTTACAGTACTGTTTGCGCTTTCTGAGCACTTAAAGGTGTTTGTGGATCAGTGTCACTCTCAGCTAACGATCATAGAAAATCTATTATTTCTAGAATGATCTCTGTGTACTGGAGCAAATTATTAAATGTAGGTTTTAACCAAAGACTGCATAGCATGCTACTGGGGCTGTTAAAGAGCTACTGCTGAAAATCTGGAAAGGAGCAGGTAATTTTAAATGTTAAGGTACTGGAAAGCCAAATTTATAAATAAAATATTTCTGTAGCCTTGTAAGTTGTTACAGAGTGACTAATGAACTACTGAAGCTTTGTACTTGTGTTACCTGGATACATAAACACTTGGCCCAGTTACAAAATTATTTCTTTTATGTGAAGGAAAGCAAATTCTGTGGTGTAAAACAAACAAACAAAAAGTGAGCTGTCCCCTGTTGTAGAAAGAATGTTTAGCATGAAATACTGAGGGGGGGAAAAAAACAAAACAAAAAAAGGTTCAGAAGCTAGAGAAAGTGGAAAAGTACAGTAAGCTAAAATAAGATGAACAGCAGTGACATAAAGCCCCTAATGAAATTTGAAAACTGAATCACTTTAGACTAAAAATGCAAATAGAAAATACATTTTGATGCCTTTGACAAAGCAATCCAATTAGAAACTTTCTTTTACTGATTGATAATTATTGAACAGCCTGATTTATGCAATGACAACTAGTTTTAATGGACTTCATGAATTTCAAGTCACACATTATGCACCTTATATATCAGCCTGAGTTTGACTACTGTGACTTGAACAACTTAAAAGTCTAGGCTTTTGCAAAACAGGGCCATCTGACAGAGTTAACCTGCATTTGTGTGAACAGCACTGAGCCTCACTAGTGAAAAACACTTGATGATTCTGCTAGTCTGTTGACAACTGAATTAAAAAAACAAACCAAACCAAAACCATAAAACATGCCCCCCCCAATCCTTCAACAGTATCTGACCACATCTTGAATGTCTTTTGATATGTGTTAAGAGAACCAAAAATTAGTTATAATTTTCCTATCTATCTGTTACACTTCAACAGCATTCCTATCATATGCACCAAAGACTACCCGCCTCTGGAAAAAGTGTTACCCAATCAGTCACTGTTCCTTACCCAGGCTTCCCAACCACTGTTGAACTGCCCATTCCTGCAACGCAACGAAGATGGTGGGGCCTGTGTGATTGTGCCCAAGAGATCTTTTCTTTATGCTCAGTTTCTCATTCTGCCTTGACTAATAAATACCTTGACGGTAAGTTACTCTTTGTCAAACTTGAATATGGAGTTAACTAATGCAGTGGATGTCCAAAGACACAAACTTTCAAGACAAACAGGTTTTATCCCCCCTCTTCAAAAGTGGTAAATACAAAAGGTCAGCTGTACCCTCTGAGGGTATGGATCTGATAGCTATCTAAGACAAAATAAAAAAGAATGTGTTGAACAGTAAAGCAAAACCAAAGTAATCCTTGATTTTTGTCTGTAATGAAAGCTTGGGGGGAAAGAGCCTAAGAAGTTGCTTCCAGCAATTTTCATAATAGTTGTAAGCCTGTCTTTCTGGTAACTTGCGGCATTGCCTTGAGCAGAACTTGCCCATCAGTTTTACTTTTTCCTGCTTTCTTTTAATTCCAAGGCTACATAAAACTTAGTCAATGTTTGTACAATGCTTTGGAATATGATAGTATACTCACTTTTATACACTGAACAATCAAACTACTCTGCCTTTCTTCCCTCAACTTCACGCAATTGTAAAGCTTGCTTACAAATTTTGAATTTTTAACAAAAAGAAAATGGGATGTTCTTAGTCATCAAAGGCTTTTGAGCTTTATGTGTATTCATTTTAATCTTCTGTTTTAAACATGAGGGATTAGAAAGGTAATGGATTTTTAATGGGGAGGAATTACTTGAAGACTCGGTGACATCATGATCTTAAGGCTGTAACTGCTTCATCAATTTCTCATGGAAATTTTTAGAAAGCATACATCTACTTTTCTGGAAATACCTGGGAAGTTTGGAATTCAAGCATTGGCAATAGTATTTAAAACCATAGCTTCCCTCCTGGGACGCACTGCTGCTTGGGTTTAAATTCTGTGTGCCAGGGACTCTTTTTTTGCCATCAAAATCGATATTGATTTCACTTCCGGGAAATAGCCATAGGATTGTAAGCGTGTTTTTGTAAAGATGAATGGAACTCTGTTTCATGCAAACTTTGGCTCTGGCTTCACGGTACAACTACCAAAGAATCCACTAGAGGGAGGCGTATCTCAACAAATTCTCAGGTGTGGTGCCCTGGCAATGAATGGTAAAGCTTGGTCACAGCAGTGAAAGTGAAGGAGGAAGAAAAACATACCCTAGTGTGACGGCATCAAGGAAAGTTATTTACCTGACCTTAGTCCAATATATTTTAATGACAAATGTGCGGCACTGTCTTTCTACTTCAATCTGCCCATTCTCCATTAGAAAGGAGTGATATAGGAGTACACAGAACACTTTGTAAATATCGGAGGAACTAAGGTAAGTCTGAAGTGCCTCATGTCCTGCAGAAATCTCTTTCCTGTACTGAAACAAAACATCAGTTCCTGGGGAACTGAATTAAGAGGATTAGCACCTAGTTTGTTCTGATGCCGTTTATTCCAAGACGTATCCTGGATGTGAGCCACATTCAATAATATGAAAAAAACAGTTCTTGGGAAAGAAATATGTTTGTGTAGACTTACATCTTTTGTACTGGTAGACATCTTCGGCAGTCAGTAGCATTAGAGAATTGTGAGCCTCAGATAATCCGAGGGCATTAATATTAGTTATGTTTCACATCTCCTATAGGTTTTGGGGTTTTTTTTCAACTTGCATTTCAGTAGCTAGAACTGACCAGAGGGTGCTTTTAATTCTACAATGACTGTGATGCTGTATTTTTCTTAAGCAGTTGGGAGACGAAAGATGGAAGACTTAATGAATACAACTATACTTGGCTTTTTTTGTTCTCCTGGTTCAGGCACATTGTGATTTTCTTCCCTAAAACTTTGGTTTATAGCTTTGCTGTACAGGTGGGCTAGTTGAATGATGACATTGAATGATCCTCAGAAACCTGACAAGAACTGTGACTTGTATGGTTTGAGTTAACATAATGCATACTTTTATGATCTATATTAAAAATGCAGTAGAGGGCAGTAGTATGTAAGATACAGAGGGTTTTTTNCTTGGCTTTTTTGGTTCTCCTGGTTCAGGCACATTGTGATTTTCTTCCCTGAAACTTTGAATACTTTTTGGTTTATAGCTTTGCTGTACAGGTGGGCTGGTTGAATGATGACATTGAATGATCCTCAGAAACCTGACAAGAACTGTGACTTGTATGGTTTGAGTTAACATAATGCATACTTTTATGATCTATATTAAAAATGCAGTAGAGGGCAGTAGTATGTAAGATACAGAGGGTTTTTTTGGTAATGTCGAATGGCATCTGTATTCATTTCACCTGAGAAACCCATGGTTACAGGAAAATAAAGACCTAAGTTTGATATCCACAAAATGTTTCCTGTCCTGAAGCAATTTTTCATATGCAGATTCTGCTTTTGGAAGGACTTTAAATAGTAAAGCAAAGATTGTTTTGTCTGACATAAAAAGCATGAAACTTCAGCTCAATTCAAACTCTGAGTAAAAGAATCTGAGTCATGAATTATATATCCAATCCCCTCACATCAAAGCACAAATTGGTCACTGCTGTCAGAATTAAGAGCACTAAGTATTGTGGCTGCGCACAGACAAACAAAGCATATATCTCCATTGCTGAATTTTATAGGTCTGTAACCTGTCATTTGGACATGTTCATCTCTAACAACTACTCAGAGTGGATGTATAAATATACTTGGTGTACAGTACTATGATGTACAAAACATGTATTTTTAAAAAAGTGCTGCAAATGCTACTCGATCTGTTTTCCTAATGCACTGCTGAACAACAGACAAATCTTGTACCTCAAAGTTTTCACTTTGCTTGTAACCACTGACTCACACCTAGTAACCTTTCTGGGAAGGCAGAATTATTGACCAAGCTGCAATTGCATGTGTAACTAAAAATGTCACCTTATGTGAGTAAAGTGTAAGTATTAACAGAGTCATCAAGCCAGATGGTAAATTCAGCTGCATGAAAATGCTGTGCCTACAGGTTAAGTATTTTCTTTATTATTAGTATTTTTGAAACTGTGCTGTGTCTGGGATAGTCAAAGAAGGATTCTAGTACAGGTCTAAGCAGTTTGATTAAGATGAGCCAGGAACATTGCTGTTATCTTAGTTGTGCTAGGAGATTCTTTGTCCCTGTATAAAAAAAGGCAAGATAGAATATAGGAAATCTCCCTAAATACTTAAACTATCATAACCGGAGCAAATTAAAGATGACAGGCAAGGGGCAGTTAATAAGGGGTCCCTGCCTACCCACATGGCAAGAGCATCCTTTCACAGACCAAACCAAAACATGTACCTGTAGGTCCCAAAACACAGATTGGTAACCCATGCTTTACACAGCTCAGTTGTTTGGAAGGACCTTTAGAAGGTGAAATTGTGTAGTGGAGAGTTAAAAGAGATTTTACTGAGGGTAAAACGATAAAGCAAATAATTAATAACCTTTGGTACGTGTGTGAAATCCTTCTGTTGTACCTGCTTCAGTCTTGAGCTCTTGCAATATTTCTAGATGAAGGCGAGTACTGTTGTCCCTATTTGACACAAAGACACAAGTAAGTTGGTCACAGTCCTTTAGGCGGAATCTAATAGTGTACCTTTAAGTCCAAAGTTAGTGCTCCTGTCATTAAACCATCTTCAGTCTAAGAACAAATCAGTTGCTAGAGAATAAGGGCAAAGCTGGCATGCTACTCTTTCTTTGATAGAGGAAAGAATACTTGAGAAAAATGTAGCGTGTGAATGGATGAATTTTCTGCATAACACATTCCTTGTTAGTAATTTCATCTTGCTAAACAAACTCTGCTGAACAAAGCAGTTAATCCCATGTGAAGATAACGCATCCTTGATTTTTCATGTACTGGTAAGTATTGCAGTATATGTTACTTCACATTTTCTATGTTTCCATTATGTTCGTTTGTACTTCTATGCCAGACTATGACACAATGAAGAAAAACATAATTAAAATATTATATAGTATAGAACACAGAAGATAAAACAAACAAAAACCACTCCATTAAAAGTTCTTCAGTCTAGTTTTGGCCCCTAGTCCAGTGACTCAAAAACTCTCCCCCCTGCCTTCAATTCAAGCCTTTTTGACCTGGTTCTTGTCACTGAGCCCAAGCTTTTTTCCCCTGCTTAAAAGGTTAGCAAAAATTCAGGACCTTAAGCTCAAATAAACCTTCCTAAGCCAAACACTGCATGAAAATCTTCCACACAGACAGAAGCAAATTGATAACAATTAAATGTTATGCACAGTTTCTTTTTGGAGAGAGACCAAATGCTTCAATAACGGTAAATGGAGTTTAAGAAACCCATGTTTTCTTAGCAGGGATGCCTATGCAAAGATGGAATTTAGCTCAGAGCTTAATGGTGTCAGGAAATCAGAAAAGAAGCAACTGAAATGTCAGAAAGGCAGCAGGAGGAAGTAGGAGGCTGGGCTGGTAGAATGATGTCTGTCAGGCTATGATGTATTTGTATTTGCTTTTGAAATCTACTTCATCAAAGCAGAAGGAAAATTCTGACTCTGAGGGAGATAAGGAAAAAACAAGTAGCTAGCTGGACTGCAGTTACTGGTATTTGGCTGTCCAACATCAAAATCTGCTTAGCAAGTGCTAATTTAAAGTTGTCTGGGCTCTTAACTGGAGAGCCCTGGGCAGCAGAGACTGATGGTGGATTGCTGAACAGTAAAGACTGAAGCTGTCTGGGAATCCTGAAGTTACCACATATTTGCACAAGATACTTCTATAGATCATGTGCTTCAAGAGCTTCCTGTGAGAAGCAACAAAGAATATGGATTTACATGTGGAGAAAGGGAAACTTAATGAGACATAAAGTTTGCTATCTCCATCTAGCTAAAAGCAATTTTAATAGAAGGCCCTGAACTGTGTGTGACTTCCACACTTCAGAGACCTCTAGTATTCATGGTGGCTAGCTTGCCTAGCTCTCATCTCTAGGCTTCAGCTCTGAAGATGTCTCAGATTCTGAGCTAAGGAGTTGAGACTCACCTAAGGGTCACATGCCTCAGTGTATTTTGCCAATGTTTTCATGTCTTCTATTTTAAGAGCACAGACCACAGTTTATTTCATCTCCCAGTTCAGACCAGCCTGTGCGATAAATTCAAGGTCATCACATTGTTCCTCATTCATCTGTCTCTATTATTAACTTTCTGAGGATGATCACTGATTTATTACCACTGAGTACATCTGGGCCAAGAACATAAACATACATGACAGTAGTAGACATCTCTAAAAGAGGAATATTCCCTAATTTAAATAAGTTGTTGTCTCTGTTGCAGCTTAACAGTAGAATAAAAAACAAGTTCTATCATGTGTATTTCATATGTTTATTACCAATCAAGAAGGATTCAATCTGTAAAGTAAAATTTATATCTTTTGGGATTAAATCCCATAGAGTTTAGGTGAGGAAACAATTGATCCATAGCAAAAGTTAAGAGATAGTTTTACCTAATCTATTCTCAATAAAATCCCAAATTTTGTTAATCCATAAAATGATGCTGTTTTTTCAAGGTAATAATGACACCTGTCAGATGCGTGTTCACATATGACAAAGTAGTAGAAATATGTTTGGTTTTTTCAAAAGCACAAAACAGTGAAGCATACAAGAAGAAATACCACTGCTATGATTCTCCACTCCCAGTCCTGGTTAGGTAGATTACAAGTCTATTTAGTTTTTCAGCTAGATACAGGTTTTGTAATACTTCCTAAGGTTTAACATAACCATATTTCTCTACGATGAAGCAGCCATAATTTGGGATCAAAGCCTCGATCTACTTGAAAAAGTCTTCTCAGACTTATGCGGGGCTGTTCTTGGGAATAAGTATTTAGTATCAGGCCCTTAAGACGCAAGATACATTAATGTAATACAGTAAGATACTATGTGCTTATTCCTTTCAGAAAGGTTTTTGTAAATGCTAAGTGTATGTTCATCAGTATTTTTTTCTGAATGTTTCAGATCAATAGAGGAAGCAATTTAATTTGTTACTCTTTTTTGTTTGTTTCTATTTCCTGTACTCCAATTAGTAAATTAAGAAATTAAACTGACTTGTCTGGTTTCACAAATCAGTAGAAGGTATGGGCTGGCTCAGACTGACTTCTCAGAAATGTTAAAATGCGTGATCCATAAAAATATTTTTTTTTTTTTTTTTGCAGAGAAGTGGCAGGTTGAAAACAGGAAATGCCATATTTTATTTGCTGAAATTAGTCAAGTTACAATAAATAATAAGAGCTGTAGGGTTTAGACCTGACCTTACATTCCATCTGTTTTACTATAACAGCTCTGAGCTCCAGTTGTGAACCAGGAACCTATTACACCAAAACAGACTGGAAAACTCTGGCTGCCTTCAGCAAATAGGAGTAGAGTATGTTAGCTTCCTGTACGCCAGAAAACTGACTGAAGCAGCCTAAAGCATGCACGTCATCAAAAGCTGATGAGACTTGTCACTGTTTTACTGATAAGCTGTTAATTACTTCACTGGTGTTGACTTATGTCATATTTACTATATTGCTGTTATGAAGTAGTTGCAGAGAATTCGCTGTTTTCTCCTAAGCTCTGTGTCATCAATGCAAGCAGTGAATCAACATCGGAGCATGTTTAACTTCACCAGACAGCACCCTTTGCAAGGTACTTGCTTCATGATGCAGCATCTGGCTTTCCAGTCCTCAGCACAATACCACCTTTCTCCATGTTACTGACTGCTCACAGTTGGTGCACAAATTTGTCTCACTAACAAAGTTAAAGATTATGAAATGCCAAGTAATTCCAAATGGATGTAACAGGTAATTTTCAACCCACTGCATTTGTAGTTTGGGACATAGCTATAATACTCATTAACTTTTTTAAATAAGGGACCCTATTTCAAAAGGTGTGTGGGAAGCTATGCACAAATGCAGTCAGTAGGAATTTGTATGCTAACCTCCCACATTGCATTAAAATGTCCTGCACCACAGGAGGTGGTAGGTAGGAGTGGGTGGGCAAACTTCAGAACAGAGGAAGGTACTGAATCACTTGAAAAATTCTCCTTGCTCTTTATTTATGTATTCAACTACTTGTTCTAGTTTCTACCTCCTAAGCAGTCTTAATTCACAGGGTTATTTCAAGGCTGAATAGAAGTGCTACATTCTTGATGCAAACCTGTCTTTACTCCCACTTCCTCTTCTCTTTAAATTTAACAGGCAAAATTTTGCTGAAAGATGATGAACCAACTCACAAATCAAGTTCCAAACCTAGCTTGCACTTGTCAGTTACTATCCAGGATTCACAAAGATGTACAATCCTGCTACAGCTGAATTTAAAGACATACATATTTTATGGTAGACCAACAAGTACTGTTGTACTACAGATCACATAAAACAGGAGAGCATGAAGGGCTTATACACTTGAAAGACAAGCAAAAATGAGAAGGGAAGGGCCAATGCAAAAAATGTAACTGAAGGTGGAAAAATGGACATGCCTTTTCTGTGTTAAAACCAGCTATAACAACTGGAGTTGGAAAATCTCTGGTTCTGATGAAGAGGGTTGAAACAAGAGCACTACCGCAAGGGTGAGTCTTGAGGTGGTAACAATGAGTTAGATTTTATCGGGAAGATTTTCCTACATATAAGGGTAGGAACGCAGTGCAGAGCTTTAAAAATCACACTCTTCTCTTAGAAAAGCAGGAGCACATCATCTGCACTAATGTATGAAAAACATTGCTTCATACCAGCAGCATTATTACAGCCACTTTTGCCTACTTGTTCCAACTAATTGCTATTCATATTAATTTATACATTACATATATAGTACATATTGTAATACAAGCTTTCAGTGGATGAGACAAGAAATGCAACTTTTCTTCTTAGTTCATACAGGTGTTAGAACTGCCCAAGAGTTGGCAAGTGAATTGTTTATTGGTTAAAAAGCTATCCTAACAAAATAGCGGTGTTGGAATCCTAACACTGCACAGCTATAAAAGGGGAAGACAGCTGTGTGTCTACAAAATTCTAGAGCAACAAAAGCATCAAGGCTAGCTGCTTGGACAGTCTATTAATACCCTTGACCAATGACTGCATTTTTAAGGAGTCACGATTACAAATTTGTGTGTTTATGCTTTTCTCCTTTTACACAAAATTCAAACCTGAGCTTACGACATTTAAACCTCTCATTAGCTTTACCGTCAATCCTGCTCACTGAGTTGGACTTGCACTGAAATAATAGGCCAAGTATAGAAGAAAACATGTCTTACAATTTGTTACTGAATTCTCTATTTCTGGTAATCTGCAAATGTCTGCCTGAAAGAACTACATTTATTCCAGAGACTTATTAGATGATGCTTTAAAATTAGCTTGTGGCTTTAAACTGCAGTTCTAGAATGGCAGGGTTTCATTATAGATGTTTCCAAAACTAGTAATCAACTTCTTATGGAGCCCTTGATGATATTGTTTATATTTATAATTAGATTTACAGCAGAGACTCAATTAGTTCAGATACAGTTGGGTGCATGTATGCTGGCTGAAGCAGTCAATTGATTTGAATGTCCAGTCAGATGCAACTGTCTTTTGACAAAGATCATTGACCACCAAGAACTGGCATCTTGAAATCTCCAAAGCTAATGAGAATACCGCTACTTTTCATATTCCACTATAAAAATGGTGATTCTCTGCTAGAGGAAAGATTTTATTTATTTATTTATTTATTTTAAATCGAGCCGCCCTACAATTGTGCTGCTGCTGAGCTCAACAGTATTTTTGATTAGTTGGGATTTTGGGGGGAAGGTGGTGTCTTTACTAGGAAAACCACTCACTGAGATACTTAGCCCAAGGAGGAGACTAGAGGAAGTTCTTCTGTTCTTTCATTCATAATTGTTAGAACCAGGTATATGAGCCCATGAGCTGATGGAAACTTCCTTACCCTACACCTGATGGCTAGCTCAGAAATAACAGTGCTTACTATAGCACCAACTAAAGACAAAACTACAAAATAGAAAAGAATGACTGAGGAATTCCTGATGTTTTATTTCTATGTTGCTAATAATATGCGATGTCTTTGACTCTTCACAAATAAAATCCAGATGCTAAGAGGAGAGACATATTTATCTATCTGACAAGGTGATCTGACAATAACTTGATTCTTGTAGAAGTATTTACCTATGAAGTGCCTAATGCTAAAGATTCGTGTTTAATTTCTTTCTTCTTCAAAATCTTTTTACACTTCAAAACCTATTTTTCTGCTCCCCATTTATTTTAGTGCTGCTTTTTCTACTTACAGTACAGTTCTAACATACAAACATGTCCATAAAGACTAGAATAGCTCCATGGAAACTAAAGCATTCCTTTCCAAACTGACTAATCTTCCCTCATGTAACTGCCAGCTAGAAGATGATCTGGTATAGCTAATGCATCGATTAAGACAGGTTGAATATACAGACAAGAATGTATTTACAAAGACTGATGTTTGCTACTTAGCTTTACATTATTTACATTATTACATTATTTCCGTATTTAAGTGCTACTATTATCTTCTGCAGTTGGAAACTAAAACAGGAAAGCTATATTTTTTTTTCTGTTACAGTGAACATGCTCATCAAGCACACAAGCTTACTGCTTTTGCTGCAAAATAGAAAACAAAGTTATAAAATTCTTAATAATGTTCTAATTTACTCTACAAGTTAATATAGGACTCCTAAGGCTGACTGATGATCAAATTCTTCCTTTCATTTTAAGATAAAAAATATTTTTTTATGAAAAAAATTAGAAACTGCTCCCCCTGCCCCTGCCCAGCAAAGCCCCAAAAGAAAAAATACTAGTAAAGCATCTGAGACTGACCTGAGTGGAAACACCCGGATGCCTCTCTGAACTCAGACCCAAATTCAAAACATCAGATAAAATAGACTTCAATCAGACACAGGCTAAGCTAACCTTCAGAAAATTTGTATTCCTAAGTACCAGCATTACTATACAAATACTAAGTAAGTGAAGAAATTATTTTTTAATTAATTAAAGTAGGTTTCTGCAAAAAGGTTTGCATATGGGAGATGTCAGTTCTCTACACCATGTAGCTAACTGTCTATTAAGCAAATACTTTATGGAATACCTGCTTAAAACACTGCAAAATTCTGAGACAAAGAATATGTATGAAAATTTTAAAAAGGAAGGAGGGAAACTTTCTTTCATTTACAAAGCCATAGAAATTTCCATATCAGTAGTGGTTCACACACTGAAAGCAGAAAATGTAAATATTTTAGATTTACAATTTTTTAGCATGAAAATAAATTTCTAACTGTCACTGAGAGACATCACAACATTTTTAGTCAGTATTAGTGCACTGTGGTAAAGCCCTTTGAGAGACAGGAATATAAAATATAAAGGAAATCTAGAAAATCATTAGTTCCTATAGCAATTGTGCAGTATAGTCAATCTTGGGGGGTGATACTGTCTGTAGTCACTGTGTATATTAGCTGTAAGCCCAGAACAAAAATTCTTTTCTTTTGTTAGATAACGAGATTACTGTATACCATATGTTTTACACTACAGCAATGTAAATCCTTTGGAAATTGCCACTAAGTTCTACATTTAAGCACAGTCTTTTTTCAAAAATGTCCTCTTTGAACAAAAAAATCCCTGTTTACAAACTTCAGCTGTCCTAATTAGCTCTGACGGCAAGCTCATGGTAACTAATATCATTATGGCCTTTGCACTTGATGGTTTACACAGCAATCCCTGAAAACACACTTGGAAAATTGATCTTTAACCTACCTGTCAAAGATTTATGACTCAAAGTGAGGTTAATACAAATACAGCTCTGGTGAGAACGGAAAATCTGCCTAGACCCTCTCGGGCCTTTTGAGGCACATCCTCTTACTGGGGCATGCAAAGCAGTTGTAGAAGCAGACGTTTTATTTGTGGGTGCTCATTGTACAGTGATCCCATGTGGGAAGCGGGTGTATGGTGGGATTCATGCGTATACAATGAAAGAATTCTGTACCATTTGGGAAATGAGCAGTCACAAAATCAAAACAAAGTATAGCAAGGAAAGGGAAAAAAATAACAAGCATTTTATCTCATTATCAGAACAAACAATGGAGCATGTATTTCTGAGACTGCAAAGAGTCAGGCTTCTTTGCACAGAATTCAAGCAAATCTATCTTGCAGAAATGCCTACAAAGCAAAATTGTCCACCAAAATCCAATTTATTTGCAGTAGACTATTGGATGTAAAAGAGATGGTGACATTCAGAAACCAAAAGGCATCCATTTTTTCTCTTAACATAGACCTTGTGTAGAACAGTGTTTAAGAACAGTGTTTAAGAAAGAATACAAAGAGCATTAACATCAATTTTCAGGGAACAGGTATTCTTTAGGACTAGTGTCCAAAACTTCCTGCCTTTCTAGACGTGTCCAGCAACACTGGCAGGGTGAAAAAAACTTAAGTCTATGTCTCATTTACATGACTGTAATTTTCATTTTTTCTTTACAAACACTCAAGTCATATTTTGTCATTTAGCAGAGGATTATTTATCAAGACATGCAAAGGATGAAAGACAAATACGCTAACTTGAAATATACCGCTCATTGCCTATAGACTAGCATATAGACAGTTAACATAACTTGCATGATTTTTTTTTACTTTAACGCCAAACATCATTACTGTAAAGCCAACTTTGCTGCTTTTTAACATCAGTTATACGAAGAATTCTATGAAAACTGTTTGTGAAATAGTATCTAAACTATAAATCCGCAACCTGTAAAACACTGTGCTTTTCTTTTTTTATTCAGTAGTTTTATTTATAAACACACTGTAGGCAAGTTTGAAGCTTGCCAAAGTGAACTTGTAACCAATGAAAATATTAGAAGAAAAAAACCTGGTTCATTGCTATCAAATTTTTAAGGGAAAAGCACAGCAGACACATGCTTTAAAAAATGAAAATGTGTACCACAGATCTTAGACTTCACATTTGTCACATAGCTGCAGCAGCGTGTTATCATTCACCACTCTCCATTGCCATAGCAACACATGCTTGTCAGATCAGGGCTGAGTTGATGCAGGCACTTCCCTGCAGAAACAAGCTGCGAACCCTTAAATATGCACCACTAGAATTCAGTAGGATTTTAATCTAATTTCTTTTATAAAGGTAATATTGTTACATAATGCAAGGTATACATCTCAAGGTAAGCTATCTGATCTGAACCTGTGCAACTTGCTCTTTACTAAACCAAAGTTCTGAGGTATTTAATGCAGCTAGACATGGAAGTAGATGATATAGACGACAAGTTTATCATATAGGAAACTGTAAATGAAAATAATCAGATTTTGATGCCTATTTAGCATTTATATAATAATACACAAACACTGGATATCCTCCTGTTCCCTTTGGAGTCAATAAAGACTCCTCCCCCTTTTTTTCATCAGACACTCAAGTAGTGTTATCATCATACACAGTTTTATTAAGTGAGGGAGGGGGGCAGAGTTAAGTGATTTGTGCAAGTTTACATAAAATGTTGGAATGGAAAATACTGTTTTGCAGCTTTGGATCAGTTATTACCACATTTTTATTACTACATATCCTACCATTTATATTTTCATCATTACTTGATTAAAAGAAAAAAAGCAATACAAAAAATCTCTCCATCAATGCTGCACACTTTAGCTGGTTCCAGGAATTCATCACACAGACTACTAAGCCTGGTTTCCATTGCGATATGCTATGGTTTAGAATCTTGGTATATTTTTAATCAATCAAGTGTTGCTACACTCCAAAATGTATGCAGATTAAAATGTTAATGTTCCGAGAAACTGAGGATTGAAAAATGCTGAAGTGTAACCACAAGTTACAATCAATAGTGCATTACTCATGCTTTTTGATTATACTTTTTTCTACCAAAGCTGGACGGACAGTTCAGGGCTAATAAAGAGATTTCTATGGAAATGGTGCCTCAGACATACAACTATATCTTGAAGAAGTCCTAGAATCAACGTACATATACTTGTTTATTCTGTATTGGTAGAGCAAATTATTCAAAGGACTGGGTAATTTATTTCTAAAAATTTATGTAATAAAAGAATATACCTTTGCTTCATGCATTAAGAAAGACAGTTCAGGAGACTTTGTTAGGTCAAAAAAAAAATCTGTAGCATTTTTTTCTGAGCTACTAATACACATTTGTTAAGAGACACTTATACTCTAAGACATATTGCATAGAGAATTGCAAACAGCAGATAACTTAGTAACTCACAGTGTCTGGTAGGTTCCTTTAACTTTATACTAAGTAGCACAACTTGCTTTATATGTATTTTAATCATGATTAGAAGGCTGATAACGTGCTTGGACTTAGAATGACTTAAAAAAATTGCCAATGTTTATTCATATCATATGGTTTACAGAGTCTCCTAAGTATTCATTGCTCAGGGCAATGTTAAATCAAAAAAGATTCTAGTAAGATGAGAGTAATTCCCTACATCCACTGTTTTCTGTATCACACTTCAATAAAATCTGCCAGCCATATCTTTTCTCTTTTAAATAAGGCATTAGACAGAAGCAGAATTCAAACTAACCATGCTTTTTAATCTAAATTAACTTTTAAAAAATCTAGGCTAATAATTAGAACAGTGACTCCTTGAATATTTTAATTTGTGACCCAACTGCAATAACTAAAAATCCATTGGATTTATGAATCTAAAAGTAAGTTCATTGTATTCCTTCAGTTTGGATATAAGCTGTTAAAGAAGGAGTCTCATATCATACTTGACAATTACAAATTTTTTAGAAATGTTAATAAATTACCTTGAAAAGGTTTTGCAACACACCAATCAGCTCCTCTTCCTTTATTCACATTTCTGATACATTCCACCTCATGTTTTCTCTTTCTTTATCAATGACTGAAAAAAAAATAAAATTATATATACAGTTAAATAAAAACACCACCACCACATAATTATCACAGAATCACAGAATGGTTTGGGTTGGAAAGGACCTTGAAGATCATCTAGTTCCAACTCCCCTGCCCTGCGCAGGGACACCTCCCACTAGACCAGGTTACTCAAAGCCCCGTCCAACCTGGCCTTGAACACCTCCAGGCATGGGAAATCCACAGCTTCTCTGGGCAACCTGGGCCGGGGGCTCACCACCCTCACAGGGAAGAATTTCTTCCTAATATCTAAATCTCCCCTCTTTCAGTTTAAAACCATTACCCCTTGTCCTATCACTATATTCCCTGATCAAGAGTCCCTCCCCAGCTTTGCTGCAGGCCCCCTTTAGGTACTGGAAGGGGCTATAAGGTCTCCCCAGAGCCTTCTCTTCTCCCAACACCCCCAACTCTCTCAGCCTGTCCTCACAGCAGAGGGGCTCCAGCCCTCGGAGCATTTTTGTGGCCCTCCCCTGGACTCTCTCCAACAGGTCCATGTCTTTCCTGTGCTGAAGACTCCGGAGCTGGACGCAGTACTCCAGGTGGGGTCTCACCAGAGCAGAGTAGAGGGGCAGAATCACCTCCCTGGCCCTGGTGGCCACACTTCTGATGCAGCCCAGGATGCGGTTGGCTTTCTGCACTGCGAGCACACATTGCCAGCTCACGTTGAGCTTCTCATCAACCAACATCTGCAAGTCCTTCTCCTCGGGGCTGTTCTCAGTCCATTCTCTGCCCAGCCTGTATTGGTGCTTGGGATTGCCCTGACCCATGTGCAGGACCTTGCACTTGGCCTTGTTGAACTTCATGAGGTTCGCACAGGCCTACCTCTCCAGCCTGTTCAGGTCCCTCTGGATGGCATCCCCTCCCTCCAGCATGTTGACTGCACCACACAGCTTGCTGAAGGTGCACTCAATCCCACTGTTCATGTTGTCAACAAAGATGTTAAACAGCACCAGTCCCAATACTGATCCCCGAGGAACGCCACTCATCACTGGTCTCCACGTGGACATCAAGCTGTTGACCCCAATTCTTTCAGTGTGACCATCCAGCCAATTCCTTATCCACTGAGAGGTCCATTCGTCAAATCCATGTCTCTCCAATTTAGAGACAAGGATGTCATGTGGGACAGTGTCAAATGCTTTGTACAAGTCCAGGTAGATGATGTCAGTTGCTCTTCCTTTATCCACCAATGCTGTAATGTCATTGTAAAAGGCCACCAAATTTGTCAGGCACGTTTTGCCCTTAGTGAAGCCATGTTGGCTGTCACCTATCACCTCCTTATTTTCCATGAGCCTTAGCATAGTTTCCAGGAGGATCTGCTCCATGATCTTGCCAGGCGCAGAGGTGAGTCTGACTGGCCAATTCTCTTGCATCAAGTAGTAATTCTTTCTAGACAAAGGTAATTCATTAAAAAGTTGTTATCTCCCTACCTTCAAAGAAAAGCACTTAATTACACAGTAATATTACATCAGCAGCTAGCATGGCTGGCACTAAAACATGGTCTTTGGATACAGTCTAAAACTGCATTTCAAGAAACACATCAGAATAGTAGAAACCCAGAAAAGTGACAGGAAATGCTCATTTACATTCGCCCAGCAATGAAGCTACATCACATACACCTAAACTATTTGCAGCAGCTATTTATGAAATGAGGTTTTTATAAGTCTCTATCAACAGAGGTTCCAGTTCTTTTAAGAATCTGTTATATTGTTTGGTCACAAAGAAAGAAGCTTTATACCCAACTCATACCTTAACTGCTACAAAAGTACACAGAATTTGTCTTCTCTTCAGTAGATATATAAAAATAATCTATCACCATTGCCATGTACATACCAAAAGAACATTAGCACACCATCTAAGGCTTGATGCAAAGGACAATTGCTTCCTGTTCTTGCTAGTTTTCTTTACGACAGTGCAGTTTGTTAAACAATACTGATGATGGGGAAAAAAGAGTAAGAGGAGCACTAGCCAGGGAGCCACGTAATCTGCTAAATACGTATTAGCATGACTGCTATCAATCATAACACTCAGCACTGATTAGACGCAGAAAGCCTTAAGCCTTAATAAATACACACATACTGTGAATTTGCAATTTTACCCTATCCTTCTACAAATGTAATAGTATACTTCAAGTACTGTATGAAGTACGGAACATTTAAAGCATCCAAAATGGTTATGTAAAATCACCTAAAGGCACATTAATGATTAGTTAATTACTCCAGTAAATTCACCTGTGAGAAAATAATGCACTCTCTTTGCTGCAGCTGCTGAAAAACAACTGTCTGTTTTGCATGGTAAAACTGAGGCTCAGTAGAGACAAGCTGTTCCTGGGCAGCTGCTATGCTTACATGAAAACACTCAGTAGCTGTTTGAAAGAGCTGGAAAAAGAAGATGTGGAACTACAGCTGCACTGTATTTGAGTGAATTCAAGTATGAGATGGCTGCAGCATACTACATTTCCTACAACTGCACACTACTGTTACATTTCCCACTAATACATGAAGGAAGACAGCTGGTATAAAATTTATTTTTGCTCTCTAAGCTTACTGTGTATTTTTTTTTATTACTTCATCACTTGTCAGTTTTGCACCCTAGTATTTGGACCAGGAATTGTTAAACACACTTCGCATTCTCAGGAACACCAAAACCTCTCATTAGAATTCTGGCTGCATAACCCAGTCACTGTAATTACCTTTTAAAATACCCTATTTAACTCTCTCGGCTACGTAAAATGACAACGGTTTCTATACCTACCATAGAGGGAACCCTGATTAGATTATTTAGAAAAAAGAACAATTATAATGTTTACAAGGCGTGACCACAGAACAGTGTTGTTCTCCATTAAAGCAATCCAATATGTAGAAGTGTACAGAGCTGAAAATGGGTTATCACAACCTTTGTAACTCAACATGTAACTTATATATATGCAAGTTAAATGTAAATCTTTAAAACAGATATAATTTCAGGATTGCAATACATAATCTACTTCCACAGAATATTTCTTCTCTTCAAAAATATGTTTTTAAACATTTCAAAATATACAGCTAATTATGAAATCAATCCATAGTCCTAGGTCTTCCAGCCTCGGGGTCTGTGGTATTATTTAAATGTATTTCTTCATGAAGTTATAGTACACATTTATTTCTGGACTAGAAAAGATCCCAACCAGGTGTTCTGGGCCCCAAAAGATACATACAATATGCCACCCAAATACCCTCACAATATGTATGTGTGTTTATTCAGACAAAAAAAAAAAGTATGTGCACACACACAAATGTAAATTTAATTTGCTATACTTAGGTAGCCAGGCTCTGTGATAGCAATGTTGCTATGGGAACAGGTTCTCAACAAAAATAGGAGATCACTAAGCAATGACACATGACAGCCAGCCCATTTTTGGATGGTTTTTGTACATGCTATGTCAGGGTGGATAGCAAACATGCCAAAGCATAAAGCTAACTTAAAGTCTTATATGCTTTGACCTATAATGAGGTTCCATTGATAATTCTGCATTACACTTTTTTTTTTTTAAGGATTCTACAAAGCACTACTTGCTTCCAGGTGTGTAAGAACTCTTTCCCCTCACCTTTATATTCTTTACCTTTAATTTGTAATTTCCTATCTTGTTAGCCTTTTATTTTGCTTTCCCCTAAATGTATTCATAATGCTCATGTGCTCGTTCATTCTTCCTGTCTATTGTATACCTCCTTCTTTCTTTCTCTCTCTTTCCTACTGTGTAAATTTTTTTTTTCTTCAGGACTTTTCAACCCTCTCTTGTGTATTTTGTAGTCTACTTTCTCTCATAGTGACAAAATGCACAGCACTATCCACATTCCTTCCAACAGGGCGGCCTACATACATACAGTATGTAATAATACTAGAGTGGTATTTTGTCGTTCAACAAAACTGAATGTGTATTTCTTCCTCCCATTTCCTCAAAAGGCAACATAAAAGACAGAGTCACTTCTCTCATGAAAAGAGGCCTCTGGGAGTCCTCAAGCAAAATGCACCCAGAAGAGTTAACTCTGCTCTCCCTGGTTCAGTTTCAGATCCTTCATACAGCATGGCTGGCAGAGGGGAGGTGACGGCCCAGGAGACCAAATGACTTCAGTCAGTACTTCATCAATAATAGCAGATGGCATGTAGAATTATATGGAAAGAATTTCAGGTGATCTACAGAGAAAGTGAAACTAAGTATTCGAAGATGATAACCTAATCCAAGTTTGGTTTGGGTTATCTTTGTATCACTTGTAAGCTAGTTCTGTCAGTTTAATCTGCATGTGAAGTGGAAACCAACGTAAAAATTTGCCCTGGATATTATCCCAGACCCTTAAACACGCATTTATGAAGCCTGTAGACACGGCTTTAGCATTCTTAGAATCAAGTTACAAAACTATATTCAACACTTTATATTATTTTTCTAAATAGACACCATCACTGGTTTTTGTTCTATGCAGTAAATGAACTACAGCGAAATGAGGTACATTTTCATATGCTCCTTCAAAGTCCCTCAACACAGCCATTTTGCAGTTTATTTTTTCCCTACTTTGTATAGTAGCAGATATGATGGTTTCTGTAAACTGATATGATATAACCTTTACATCCCAGTATAGTGGTTCAAAAGCTTACATTCCCCAAAGCTTTGAACCCAAAAGGTACTCAGGCAGCCAGGAGGCTAAGAATAGCTAAAGACAGCACCAGTGTAATAGTATTCCAGAAATGTTTCGTCAATTCCTACTTTTCACGTCCATGAAAATTTTATTAAAGATTTTTGCAGGTCTTGGCCTAAAAAATGGTATTTCATTTCTTAATAAGTCTTAGTGTGCATTGAAGAACTCTATAAACTAATAACTTGCATGCATAGCATCCTGTCCTTAGGTATAGAAGCCATACTGTACTCTATTTGACATTTCAAACTGTTAGTCAGACATCAGCAGTGTCAAGAAAACATTATCTGAAGTGGAAGGTAATATATTCAGCTCAGTTCTATTTTTCCAGTTTTCTGATTTCTTCTTGTTCCATGATTATTTCTCTGCATCAACATTTGCAGGAATTTGTAAGTCAAATATAGAAGTTTTAAACTGCCAGCAGCTCAAGTTCCATCTGGGATCTGAACAGTCAAGCTGAGCTCCTTCTGCTACACACTATACTTACACCACCACTACTAATAAATATTGTGAAATTAGAATTCTGCAGACAGATTTTCTAATGATCTACAGGCAGAACAGAACAATTTGCTCTTTCACACTCTTACTATTACGCTAATTATAATTCCCATAAAAACTAATTTTGTAAGGTAACATTTTTAAGTCTCAGTGAATCAGAAGTTTAGTCAGATAACCCTAAATTCATGTGCATACTTAATAAATATTTAAAAACTGTGAGTATGAGTGGCATGTCTATATGAATATCCACTGAACAGGTGTATAACACCAATTTGGTTGAGTGATAGTGAATTGTATGATTCACCTTTTGGCTTTGCTCTAAGAATCAAATAACAGCATTTTATATGATAGTAAAATTCACTTTTCTAGTGACTTAGACACTCAGTTCTCAGCGCCTTTCTGTGCTGGTGTGCTGTACAAGTGAAACACTACCTTCCTCTTAAAGGAAGAGGAATATTCATTTTATTGTAAGGAGGTAAAGTTTATGACTTCAAATGAGGTTGGTCAGGACTATCTTTAGCCTATAATTATGAAAGACCTGAACAGAATCAATAAAAACCAATGTCCACAGATTCACATCCAGCTGTGGACAAAGGTCTACAAATGGGTATAGCATAGTTTACAGAAACCCAGAAGACACAACTCAAGGTTTTCCAAAATTTAACATGCAACAAGAGTGGTGTTATAATTGGCTCATACAAATAGAAGAGACCTCTGAATTACTCCGTTTCCACTTAATGCACTCAATTAATTAAAAAAGCAAGATCTGCAGTTTTCTACTATATTTCAACAGACATGAACTTTCAAGTAGAAGTGTATTGGATTTTTTAAAGAGATACCATTTAATCTTTTCCATATATACTCTATTAATGCAACTGCTGCTAACTCATAAATACAGTGATGTTTGCCATTATAGTAAGATGCTCACTATAAAAGCCGTTTTCCATCTTCAACTAGAATAAAGAGAATGTTATATTTGTCTCACAAGTACTTTAAATAGTTCTCATTTCGCATTAGATGGCTGCCAGACCACAAAACAAGCTGCTTTTACTCTGATTCGCCTGAAACTGTTAAAAAAATGAGGCTAATGTAGAAAATTGACACAATACAGAAAATAAATATCAGAAATGGAAAGAGCTTGGATATAGTGAGTTTCTTGATTTCTCCCTCTTGTTTTGATCAAAAAGAACAACATATCCTTATGTGAGTAATTGTGTGAGGAGGGAAAAAAAAGTACCAGGTATTAATAAAATCAACTTTGCAAAAGGACTTAAAGACCAAAATAGCTTCTAAGTATGTTCTACGATGCCAAGAACAGCCCGACATACCCAACTACCTATCAAAATAGGGAATTTCCATTCCTGTAATGAATTCAGATTCTTCAAGAAGTGCTCAAATTAATATTTTTTGCTGTTGTTTTGAAGATCAGGCTTATTAAGCAATAAAATGTTCTTTTTAAAACATCAAGGTTCTTCTTCATTTTCTTAAAACAAGTTTTTTAAAACAATTATTTCAGAAGCTAATAGGAATTAACAAGTTTTCCACCTAAAATTCTAGTTTAACATTACTTACACACTGGTGCTGTCCTTAGGACAAAAATGTTGACTTTTAGAAGGAAGGTTCAGTTCTTTTCAAAGCAAGAACAATTTTAAGATGGATGTTAAGCACGGAGGTACTATGAGTTCTTTTTCAGGTTTAAATCAGAATCTTAAGACTACTGCAGAACATCACTATGGGGGTGTATTTCAATCCAGCCCTCTTGAATATATCAACATGTAATCTCTTCAACCCATTAACCCTGTTCGTTAGAATTGAAATTCATACATAATTTGAAATGGATGCTCACCAAATTACAATTTTTAAGCTAAATCCATGATGTGGATTGGTGACAAAATCTGTAAGTTATGGCTATTTACTGAACACTTTGAGGATATATAGCTAAGCATCCAATGAAAAAGAAACTTTATGGCTCGGATTCAGCAAGCAAATAAACGTGTTTAAAACCTTGACTGAAATAGGACTCAGGAAATATTTTTTAAATTTTAATTTTGCTGAAATCTCAACTGGGGGACAGAACCATGTCCCCCAGTTTCTGTTGCCTTATTCAGAGAATTAACTCATCTGCACAATTTGCTCCTGAGTTTTGAACGTTTAATCCCAAATGTTGGGATAATATTTTTTAACATAATATTTTTGTATTTCAAGTAAGTATAGGAAAGAAAATTGCTCACTGTGGCACTGTTAGCCTTAGGTTTTCAAGTTTTTGACACCTCCTCTCCCAATTGCAGAAGCCTTTTTTTCCTCAGGAAAACACACTTTTTAAGCAACATTCTACTTGAATGCATGGAATCCCACCTCTGTTTGTATGATAGAAGCACAGTAAGTCAGTGTTGTCACATGCAGCTTATTACAAGGATATTCCACTACATTACAAAATGTATTCTATGAGTATTCCTTACAAAATCTCTGAGGTTATTATATTTTTTCCCTACCCAGCTAGATGCATTTAGAAGCCCTTAGAAAACTTTCTCTCTGTAATTTAACTTCTTTGTAAATACAACATCAAGCGTACACTCTTACAAAGGACGCTGCAGGTACCAACATTACCTGAGGCATAAACATCAAACTCCATGGTTGTAGCTGGGAAGACAGTTTTTTGAATAGGTATGTATCCGCAGACAACAAGGCTTATTGAACAGAGTACTAGATGGCAAGTATTAAAATAAACAGTCAGTAAAACCAGAAGTAAACATTGTCTCTTCACTCTACTGTACATACACAGTATATTCCCGAACACCTAACATTTCAGAAAATCCACTAACTCCCCAAGTGTACTGTTGATGAAGGATTTTGCAGTGTTTTGCTCCTTTTGGGGAATTTAACGCTAGATGGCATATCACACCATGAAATGTGTAATGAAGTGTAAGCAAACCTTGCTTGCACTAGACCAGACTAGTCATTTAAAAAGCTCCTGAAATCAATAGAGTAACACTCCATATCAGCTCCTTCTCTTATTTTTATAAGGTATGATTGAATTCTGTTTTTCTTGGGTGGCTGCAGGATACAGAGGTGATATAACAGTATTAAATATGCTAGGTCAACTTCTGAAAAAGGCCCTTGAAGAACAAATTTTATACAGTATTAATATTCATAGGTAGATGTTTCTCTTCAATTTACTACTAAATTATAATTAGCAGGTTTTATTATATATTAAACATCTATTACAGTAGCTGATGCTAAAATATAGTTCAATATCCACGGGAGAGTCATAAGTATTAAATGTTACTTTTCTTTCACAATGTTTTGCAAAATAATACCACCATGTTTTACTTTCACTACTAATGCATCCCTGTATAAAAAAAATCATTTTAATTCACAATTTATAGCGTTGAATGTAATTAGCAAATTTGGAACTCAGAACAGATAGCAACACTGTGATTTTTTCATATTAAAAATTAATAAGACTATAAAGTTGAGCTATAGATCTCCAGACCTCATCTTTTCATAAGTAATGTCAGATCACTTACAGACAAAATAAACCCCAAAGCTCAGAAGCTAAGCAAGCATTATTTTCAACTGATGCCTCAATCAATTAACATGGTATAAATGCTCATACACATACTATAGGTAAAGGCTTGTGACCAAAAAGAATTATCAAAAGTAAAATATTATATATATGATAAACACATTAATTTTTCCAAACTAAGTTTTTCACTTTTTTGAATGGAAAACGTATCAGAAACTATTTGTATTTAATGAACCTGTAATAAACAAATTTTTCCTTTCTTCTTACAGAAATACAATTATTTCTAAAGATGTTTCTTATTTAAGAGGGATTTGATTACACTGGAGCTATTTACATCATGTCTTAATGTCTTGGTCTTAATGTTATGATTCTACAAGAATTTTTTTCTTTAAAATACAGCTGCTGGTAGAATTCCTATATATTTTGGTGTAAGTTATCCAGTTATCAAAGGAAGAATTTACACAAAAATAAAAATAAGCCTTCACCCTCTCACACAGCCTTCATTTGCTAGTTTCCCCACAGTCCTTGGCAGCACAGTTAAGACTTCATGAATATGGCAAAAAATGACTACAAACATAATAATAAACTCTGGCTTAATGATATGTTAACAATTGTCTTTACTTTTGTGTGAGAAGTCTTTAATAATTTTCAAGCTTGTCTTGTTCTCCAACAAAAGTACTGTGCTGAACAATGCAGATAAGGAAGAGACAGAAGGGTACCACTGAACTAGCATTATACAGAACTGAAACATCTGTCCAACAAACATGAGATTGATATCCTTTGAAAGCTCAGACAAACCCACTAACATCTACCTCAAACACTGAGATATTTTCCTGCATTTTGTTCTTCACATAGTTCATACTTTTGTACTTCTAAATGTGCAGTGCAGGCCACAATTTAAATATTTAAACATTTATCTGCATTAAAAAATGTTATGATCAGACATATCAACTAAATGCACCAGACATGGATCATAATAAACACACAGTGATTCCTCCCACCAAGTTATCAAGTGATGGATACATCACGGCTGTGCACTGCAAGCATAATTTTTAACAGCAACTTCTTCTAATCACAATGGATCCTATGGTGAAAGCTTTACTGCTCAAGGTTTGGAGCTTTCTAGGCAACCAGTATATTTTATTCACAAGGCAACTACTGAGTGTATTTTTAGATCTGTAAATAAATATCTATGATTCACCTATGTATTATATTTGTGATGCATGGTTGCACAAAAACCTTTAAATTAGCCCTGTCTTCCACATGCCTTGTAAAAGCCTGAAAACATTCAAGTATGAATCTAGCAGGCAGAGTATTTTTAAGCTACACTGATGTCTGATGCATGAATCCTGTAATAAAATGCAAAATTTTTCAGTAACAATTGGCATGCACTTTTCTTAAACTTTACCCCTAAGAATAAAAAAAAGAGACCCTTTCCTTTCAAAATGGGAGATAAAGCAAGATCTTGTAGGGAAATAATTCAGTCAGTGGAGGACAATGCTTATAATTGCCTTCATATAAAGGCAAGGAAATAAGAGTTGGGACATAGAACAAAACGTAACTTTTTCTGGAAAAGAAAAATATTTTTTAGAATTCAGTTTAACCTAAACTGAGACCAAAACCTAAAATGTTTTAAATGACAATGTAATTGCAAGACAGAGAAGTTATATGGTTGCCATGGCTGCCTTCAAATGCCTTGATATGCTTTCCTTTCTTTATATTTAATCTTAACTCTGAATTTATCTCCGTTGCTGCCATATCAGCTGTTTTTCTTCAGAAGTCTATTCCACTGCTTAACTTCTTAAACTGGTAAGGCCAGACAACCATGGGATAATAAACCTCACTCTTCAGCGTTTCAGTTCAACATTTTACATGTTAAAAAAAAGACTGGAAAAGAGTAATGTAACACATAGTTCCTTTGCTATGCAAAATATAACTCTGGTTAAACAGTTACAGCCTTATTGATTTTCTTAGCTTGATTTTTCTTCTCTCTGGGTAGATACTCAGCCTAGAATAGGACTCTCTAGCTGTATAACATGACTTTCTCCACTAACATAGGAAAAAAAGCCAATGGTGTTTTAAGTACAGTTAGGCAACCAACATACTAACCATAGCTATTTTGGTAGCAACAGCACCTTACAAAGATGTGGGCTCTACAAAGAGAATGTGGTTAAACCGTATCACTCAAGGAGGTCAAACTGTCAGAAATAGCTTTCCCTCAAACACAGTAATCAGGCTTGTATTTGTATGTTGAAATTACAGGCAGTTTTGCATTGCAAACAACTTTGTGGCAAACCAAAAATATGGGCTTTTTTTCCCTTCCCAATACACACATGCTGATTTATGTTGTCCTTTTGGTAGAAGGAAGCTTCCTCTGTCTTTAAAATAAAACAATCCCTTAGCAAAATTTGTTGGGACTCTGAAATGACAAAATAGTAGCTGGGATAACGTCATCTAAAGATAACCTCTCCCCTGTCATACTGCTGTGGCTATAACCAGCATAATCCCTTGAATTCCATTATTTTTAGAGAAAGATGCTGGCTTGTACTACCCACCAACAGGGTTCAGTTTCCAACAAAATGGCACTCTTATTCAGACAGTTTAGTGTATGCTATTTTTCCCTCTAACCTAAGAGGCAAAATGGAAGTTGGAAGACTGGTCAGCTTCTTCATGAGCAACTGATGCTAACAGATTATTAATGAAAGAGCAGCCATGTTCACTGTTGTGTTGTCACAATGTTAGGGTGCTTTTAAAATATTTTATTAAAAAATTATGTTTTAATTGTAGCATTATGTCCTCAGACTGATTATAAGAAACCAAACACAAATAAGTACTGGGGAGATCTGTCTCTAATCCTAGTTAGCATCCAAATATATATGGCTATATAAGCTGACAATTATCAATCATTTTGGGAAAACATCATTTTACTTGTGTTATCCTAGTTAGTGATCGTGTTAAATTTGTAAGCAGAACATCTAAAGATGCAAAAAGATTCAGAGATAATAACACAGCCCTGGACTAATGACATACTCCTGTACTAGAAGGACAGCAGTCTAGGCTTTGAGGATAACTACCACTAACTATTCTAAGGTCACAGTAGCACAACCATATGTGCAAACTTTAAATAGCGAAGAAGAAAGAACATGAAACCCAATGACCAGATTAAAAAACCACTCTTTCAAAGATCACTGAAACTGTGTGCTTTGTACCTTACCATTTCAAGCCCAGATTTTCAGCCTTCTGTTAGCAATCAAAGTATACAATTATAGGGAGATACTTTTCAAAGAAGTCAGCAGTTTCCATTTAGGATAGAAGTGGAAGTAGATAGGCTTCCTAAAATTCTGATCAACCCGCAAATTCCAATCAGTTTATGTATTTTTTAAAGTATCACTGTTTAATTTCAGGGTCTAAATACAAATTAAGCTTTTGTGAAATATGCTCCTCAATGCAGTGTGGAGAACAGCTATTTGAAAAACATTTTCCTTTAAAATACAGCTGTACAGAACTAGAAGCACTCCAAGCAAGTTGTCATCTAGTCTCTCACTGCAACCCCAGTATTGCAATGATTATACTGCAGCCAAAACCAGGACGACTACTTTATTTGCAGCAACAAAAGCCCTACAGATTTCCCAACATAAAAGTAGAGATTTGTGGCATGCCAATTAGGTGCGCTCATTAGCTTCGCATCCTTAATAAACACTAGGTAGCTAAAGATCTGGTGGATTTATCCTGCCAATACCGATTTCTGTCTTTCATTGTAAAGGGTGTATTTCTTTTTAACATTCCAACCGTATAAATGAGCAAAAAGCAAAAGCTGAAATGTTGATCACAGTGCAAAGCTGATTAATGAGGAAATAAAAGAAGACAATGTACATGCTTGGATTAGGAATCTGTTCACAGTAGCAGACAGAATACTTTTCAATGAATAAACCCCAAACACCCAAAACTGACACTTATACATCATCCATTCTTTGCACAACAAACTCAATAAATCTTTGTTTCAAAATGCTACGGAACCAAAAAGCAGATCTTAGGTGAATATATTTTCAACAGGTATATGCATGATCATCAGATGAACAATCAGTATTTGGACAAATAGTATAAATTCTTTACCTTTTAGGGGAAAACAATCTTTCCCCTACTCAGTTATAATATATATATCTATATCTATCTAGTTATACTATGTATACTGCAAACAAATTTATCCAAAAACGATTGGACTTACCAGAGAATAAAAATGAGGCCGATATAGGCCTGTACCCCCAACTTGAAGTACAATCTGAAGTTTCCCAAAATGAGTTCCTGAAAAGCCTTTTGCTAGATCACATTCTAGGGATGCTGAGGCCCCAAAGATTTTGTCTAGATCAAAACATCTCGAACTTATGGCATTAGTTCAGGCTTCTTACTAAACCTACGCTGAACAATGGAGTTTCAATTTGAACAGATCTCCTCTACCCTATCTGAATTTATCTTCTGAGGAAATAAAGCTAAGAGCAGAAGACTACTAACACTCAAGAGTGGAGTCCATGCAGCTACGAAATTACTGAGTACTTTCTTTTAGTGTGTTTCAATTTAATTTTACAAATGGTTTTCTCCATTTTTTGCACTCATTTCAGACTACATATTTAAAACACTTTATACTCTCCCACTAAAGAATTATTTGTTCTCATTCCTTTTCCTAAAATAAATTCAAGTTAAAGTACATTGTTATTATGGATGTCTAGGAAAGTAGAACACACAGATCTAGAACTTTTAAGTGCTCTTTCCCTAATTAAGTTATTCACATTAAGTTAAAAACTTTCACTTAGGAATTTGCAGAATGATATTGCTATGGCAACATTAAAGAAGTGAGTCCAATTTTTGGAAAGCTTCATTATCCAGACTTTTTGCAGTATGACAAGCTAGCAGTTCAGCTCTGGGACCCAGTGATGCTTATCGCAATCAAGAATGAGGGATTAAAAGAACTATGAGAGGCACTCTGCTGGACACTGCAGATGTTCACACATTTAATACTGGCCCAGAAACAAACTAGAAATCAAAGGTAAAGCATTTCAGACTACAATGAACAGAATACCAATATCTTTTTCAAAAAAAAAGTCAGTGAACTTCCTCAGTATAGAACAGGATGCAATGGCAGCAGAAGAGGGAGACATTTTAAAGTCTAAAACTCTTTGAGATATCGTAAATTTATGGACCAGTACCTACCAAACTAAGAAGTCCAGTGAAAATCACCAGAGTAAGTCAGATTGGACTGCAGTTTATTGCAAATCGAATTTACTACCAACAGTAGAGATTTGGGACTTTCATTCTGCATAGCAAAAATTTTCCAGTAACTCTCATGAAAAGTTTAAATGAACAGGAACCATTTGTTCAAGAAAAATGCTCTCTCTGTAAGTGCCATAAATGCCCAGTGTCATGTTATCCACAGCAAAATGCAAATGAATACATTTAAAAATCTAATATCAGAAAGCGACTCAACTTAGACATATGTCAACTATACCAGGCTTAACTGAATACCATATGCCATGAAGACATGACTTGCATTCATATGCAAGTAGTGTGACATTTTGTTTTTATATCACATTAATACTTTAAAGGATGTTGAAGAATGGTAGAGCAAGGGTAAAAATCAGATTATGAATTAGATTGGCCTTTGGCATTCTCATTACTTAAATTTAAAAATATTTTCCTCTTTTATAGGTCTGTATAATGCAAGAATAATTCTTATAAAGAATAGAAGGCAAGATTATGGATAAACAAAGATATCAGGAAGATTTAGAAATAGATTCCATTTAATAAAATCCTACCAGATCAAAGCCACCCTAGACTTCATTTGAAATTCATACGTTTAAAACCACAGAATGGAAACTTCCAGTTATATTGAAAGTCATGCTATCCAATGGCTACTGGGACTCAAAGGAGGCTGTAAGTCTCTGCTTTTTCATGCACCTTTTAGAAGCAGGCACAGCTGCCTTGCATACAGCCTTTCCCTCCTATGCTTTTGGAAACTGGAACCATGATCTCACACTTTATTTACTGAACTTTCTCCGTACTTGCTCATCACTGAAGACTGTCATTTATAGCCTCTCGCTCTGCATAGTTCCATGGCAAAAGGCAGAACTACTGATGAATCTTTGTAGCAGCAGAGGTTAAACAGGGATACTAATAGGAATTCATGGTGTGTGTTAACATTCAGGATTCTCGAGCAGAATTCTTTAGGCAAACAAGAATGAACAGTAAATATTATGTATGTTAGTCCTAGATGATCGTATCCAGCAGAATAAAATAAGCAGCAATTCATTCACTTCTATTTTTTTTTTTTTAATTTTAATTTCCAAATGGACACCTAGTTTGAAAAGGATCCTGTTCCCCAATCCTCTCTATGATTTTCCAAAACTAGAAGACTTGCTTGAGGTGTCTTCATGAAGACAACTGTAGTTTAATTTTTCACTGGTGTTTGTTTTTGAAGGATCAATGAGTAAACAGTAACATATTTATCAACGTGGGGGAAAAAAATGGAATATTTATTAATTTATTATTTATTGTAGCTGTGATGATGTAGGGATTAAGAAAGAATGATTTTATAGTCTAAAAATTGAATGAACAAAAAGATGCTCAGCAAATAGAAAACTGTCACTAAACTATAAAGTCAATCTGGTACATGATAACTAAAGTGCTAACTAAAATCAGACATATTTAGCTATTAATTTTGCCTTGGTGAAACACAGGGATTACCTATCCTTACTGCAGCTCTTCTTCAGTTTACTGCTTATTACAACACACTGTTCGTTAATGTAAAGTAATTAATCTCTCTACAATAATATTTTATTGATGCGTGGCTGTGTGTGGGAACAGAATCTACAGGTTAACCATCGTTAAGATCCTTCAGATTTTTACGGTAGGAAAACATCTGGCTTAAAAAGCAATGGTACTCACGAGTGCTTGCTGCTTAAATATTTAATTTCATATATTCTTTTAAGTATCTTATTAGCTGGACCTTGATTTGCTAAATTCTAAATTTAATTGGAATTTGGAAGATTTATATAGTACTTGCATGGCAATTGTAACCTTAACTCTTCATTCACAAAATTCTCCTTTTGGCCCCACATGCCTCTTTTAGGCAGTCCACCCAAGAAGTTAAACACCAAATTAACTGGGAAATACTACACAGTTTGAGTAGGATATACCAGCTTTTGTAATCACAAAAAAACCCAGGGAATTACAAATGAACATTTCTACGCATTTTCTACAAACAAGCAAGCTAAAATAAGTGAAATTACTACGTAACTATGAAAACATAATCCTGTAATTGGAATTCCAAGAACAGCATAAGCAACCTACATTCCCTTTTTCTCCATTCCACACAAATTCTCTCACTAATCTTCCATGATATTTCCATTTAGAGATGAACTGTCACAGGAGTACAGAACATATGTACAGAAGAATCATCAAAATCAGGATGAAGAATGTGCAGTTGGAGTAACGAGGCTTCATTTTTCAGATCACACTGATCCCACCAAGTTAGAAACTGAAGTGCCATTACATGCCCGAAACAGAGTTCTTTATTCCATTTGTGCTTCAGAAGAGGAACTGTGTTAGGTGGATTTAAAGTGTTGCTCTTTTTCATACGAACAAAAGCAGTCTTCTTCATTCTTCCTGTTCTATTTAAGTAGTTTCCTTTCTTGCTCTGGTGACAATCACATAATCTCCTAATTCACATGTGATGTATGACTTGGCTCATAAACTACAAGATTTATTTTGATATAAATGACGATATATTTGATGTGTAAATCTAGATGCTAGAAATATTCAGCATTTCTACTCTTACTTAACTTTTCTGAAAAGCTCAGTTGAATCCTCTTAGAAATGGAGATAATATTACTTGAATATTTCAGACTTTGAACAAAACACTTGCTTATCATCTAACATTAAATTATTTGCAGTTTTTAAAGAAGAATGTCTGTGTTTATTACTGTAACTGCAAGTACAGAAAAGACCTATTTCTAAGTTCGGGATGCACAATAGAAAAAAAATTAAAACCTCCATAGACTTAAAAAAAAGGCAGTTAAATCAGCAATCTAAGCCTGGGCTTAGAAAGGGATGTTAAGATGTAGTATAATGCTGTATTTTATGCTCTACTGCAGTGAAAGGAATTTTTAAGATGAGATGGATGTTAAAAACATTCCTAAAACACATGGTTATAGACACCCCTGGAAATACAATCAATTATAATCTTTAACCTTAATTAAAAAAAATCCTATAAATTCAAGATAATAATTAATTACTACATCTAAAGAAAGAATACCAAGTGACTGAACAAGATATTTTAGCACAGAGTTAGAATTAAGTTCTTCTTTCTTTATCTGATCATCTCTGCTACATGCAAGGAAAGACCAACAGGCATGGATTACTGTCATGCTCCTGAAGCTTTAGGTAACTTGAAGAGATATTCTATAATCCGTTACTCACAGCAGAGATGATCCTAGCTCCAGAGTTGCTCATAGAAGCACTCTATATATTTAGCACATAATGAGGAAAGAGGCTTTGGGCGAGACAAGTATGTAGGGAGAGGGAAGGTTGTAAATTATTAAATGCTTCAAGAATTATGCCTGCTACTAAATGACTGCACAGTTAAACAAGCTATATCTTTTGTAAAGGGGGAGGGGATTTTGAAACTAAGCCATATTCGAACAGAACTGCTGAAATCAATCTAAAGAACTCGGGAACTCTACTCTCTTGATAGGTCTATACTATAATATTCTGCTTCATAAGTGTTAATAAAGATAGAACCTCCAAATCCTAACTAGGACTGTTCAACATTTTGCCAGAGCTTTCCTGCTATTAATAAACAAAGTAACTAGATTAATGCTAGCTGCGATACTTTTAAAAATGCTGCAGTATAATAAACATATCCACGAAGTAATCTCTTACAGAGTTTTGACACCTCAATGTGCTTCTGAAGACAAAAGCTCAGAATGTAAAACTGTTTTTTCTTATGATACTTTATCAGACCAGATGGCTGAAGAATTTTAAAATTTTGACTTGCTAAAGCCTTCACTTTATTTTTATTCTTACACTTTAAGCTTACACTTAAAGATTATTTCTAATAAACAGAAAAAGAAGAATCTCCTTCAAATAGCACTAAATTGGGTATGTCTCTACATAACAGGATACTTAAAAGTCAAAATCAACATTCCAACTTGAATGTATGTTGTGCATCTTTTTGTTACTGGTAAAGCACATCTTACCTTTATTTTTGTCAATTATGTGCATCATCTTAAACATTATTTTCTCTGTGAATTGCTGCTCCTTGTAAAACTGCAAAAAATGAAGAAAGAAATGCTCACATTCTATTTTCTTAAGGTCATAATATAACTTGTCACTCCTGTTACTATAGAAACAGAGTGGATTTCATCATTCTAATGCATGCAGCGATAATTGTTTTTATTTCAGTCTATGGATAGGTAGTTAATGGTGCCAGCTGCAGTTAGCACAGACACACACTATTGTCATTTAAGCACAAAGCTGCTGTCTCCTGTTCTGTCACTGTGAGCTTTCCTAACCATCAGCAATTCATAGGGGAACATTCAGGCAGAAAGAGCTGTTCACAGGCCTTCGTTCTGTGGCTGAAATAGAATTCCCTGCAGGAATTATGTTTTCATATGAAAAACAAATAAATAAGGCATAGCACAGAGTGCTTCTTCAGATTGTCCAGTCAGGTCATTGCAGAAAATCTGGCTTCTACGTGGTAGCTTGTAAAATTTGGATAGTATTGAGAAAAGGTTCAGTTGACATCCTATCCATAACACAAGCTTTCTCCAGAAAGTACAGCTGGGTATCATAAGCTTATAATTAACATAGGTCTCTATGCAACCACATATTTTAACCTCAATGTTATAAACAGATCAACAGGTTTTAAGTAAATGTAAATACTGCAGTTCTGTGAGATCACACCTATTACTTGTATGCTCAAATTTATGCTCATTTAGAATATGCAAGTGGATAGTAACATAAACCAAAATCATAACTGAAAGCAATACGGGCTAAAAAGACTACTATCCAAATTCCAGGGTCATCCAATCCCTACCCAAAATTAGGTTGCATCAGTTTTAAAACTGATGTACTCTAAAATAAGCAGTTAATGGCCCCACAGAACATTATGACATGTAGGGATTATTGGCGGTTTTAGATGCCATCTTTCCTAACCCACAAACACACATACTGGCTAGCACTGACAGTTTTCTTTCATGTATTATATCAAAACTGAGCTTCAGCTCTATTTAGGAAGCGTACCACATTTTTAGTTACTCTGTATATTTATTTCACAGAATCACAAAGTGATTGAGGTTGAAAGGGACCTCTGGAGGTCATCTTGTCCAACCCTCCTGCTCAAGCAGGGTCACCTAGAGCAGAACATGTCCAGATGTCTTTAGTTATCTGGCCAACCTGTTCTGGTACTCAGTCACCTGCACAGTAAAAAAAGGCTTCTCTTATATTCAGACAGAACCTCCTGTGTTTCAGTTTGCACTTATTGCCTCTTGCCATGTCACTGGGCACCACTGAAAAAAGCTTAGTTCCACCTTCTTTACACCCTCCCTTCAAAGATTTACACACACTGACGAGGTGCCCCCTGAACCTTCTCTCTTCTAGGCTAAACACGCCCAGCTCTCTCTGCCTTCCCTCACAAGAGAGATACTCCAGTCCCCTAACCATGTTTTTACACCTTTGGTTTGACATCTCTACCACAACTTCAGATTGATCCAGTAAGTATTTGCCAGAATAAATCCAACCTGAGAAAACTCTGCATGTTTAGTATTCAAGAGTCCTCTGTTAGAAAAGTTGAAGTCTCAACTAAGACACTGAAGTTTTGCCCAAACAAGGTCTAAGCATCATGTGAAATAGCAGTAAAACAAGATCTACTGTAATCTGTACTCTCTGACAGTATGAAAGAATGTTGTTTTTACTTTCTGTTAATTCTCTAAACTGGCTCTTTTCAGGATTATTTGAAGAATAGGAAATCACATTTGAATGGCTATTACACAGGTGTTGGCATTGTATTAATTTACTTTTACTTCAGATGTGTTCTACAATTTGCTGAGCTGAGCAACATGAGTGGAGTGCTCTCTCAGCGTACAGTTAATAAGAAATAACTATTATAACTCTTACTCATATTAAAAGTATTGTTATTGCTTTTACTAAGATTTGGCTTGAACCATGAAAGATTTATTCCCAATCAGTTACTGTCAGTTCATGTTAATTTAGTTATAATTAATGGAAATTATGGGAAATATTATCTCCTTGTAAGAGACGCAGCTGATGTGTAGTTTAAATATTAATGAGTTTATTCTTTATAAGGACAACTGCCATGCTTGATGTACATTAGCCAAGCAGACAGTTGTTTTTCTTAAAATTAAGGTGCTTCAAGTAAATAGGTTTACAGGTTATCTATAAAGCACTATTTTCTGTACTTAGTCTTCCTTGCTCAACACCCTGAAGTACATAAATTGTACACAGAATCGCACTTCCCTCTGACATATGTCTGTGCAATTTGGTTCTGAAAAATCTCTCAGAAACCAATAATACTATATGAAAAGCAATTGGCTTCCCTTGTCAATTTGCCCAATTTAGAACTGACAAAAATGCTGTAATGAATTAGAGCAGTGTATCATCTAAAATAGACATTTATGCAAAGTACTACGAAAACTGAATTATGACTAGAGTTATACTTGGAAACGTCTGTTTAGAGGTCCCATCTGTGAACACAGCAAATTATAACAGACAAAATATTGATGGTGGTATATTTTGTGAATACCAATAATGATATTAGCTGTTGCTGGACAGATAATACATAGTCACTGAGCCACATAACTCCTGTACAGTCCTTTCATGAATCTTTTCTCCTCAGATCCTAAGAATTGTAATGTACAGATTCTTAGTCATGAGGTTTTATGTAGCATATCCCTGCATTTCTCTGACTACTGAGGTTTTCCCAATTCCTCTGGGATTCCTCACTCTGTTATTCATACATACGTACATATGTACCCTACTTATTTTGTATTTAGGTCACATCAGCTATGCACACACAGCAGCACCAAACAGGTCACCATATGTCCAAAAATTCCACGTATGTTTGTTATGCATGTACATTCTGAAATGTGTTTGATTTACTATGGTGAGCATACACATTTGTTCAGAAATACAGTAATTATAATTTTAACAATATATCAGCAACACAGTAAGCACAGTCTTTTGGGGAAACATTAGGCTTACTGCATGTGTACTCCATAGTGCATATACACATATGGCTTCCTAGTAAATCTCAGGCAAATATGATAGCCCTATATTCTCTGAACCTTTTTTTGGCAGGCAGCCAGACTGGAAAGATTCTGCTGCAGCCCTATAAGCTATATTTGGTAATAACTCACTTCCCAGCAAGTATATATAAAACTATGTGAGAGGAAAAACAAGGTTCTAATTCTCACCCATTTGAAAAAAACCCAGTGGAAAGAAAACCAAACAGTGTGCTCTGCACATGTGGCTTGTTGCATAAAGTTGGGAATGACTATGACTATGGTTCCTGTTCTTCAGGCCCTGGCACATTTGCCCACAACCTGGCTCATTTGCTCAGGCCAGGCATTGAGCTGTGACTTGGAACAGAAACAAAGTACGATCAGTGAAGTCATGGCTTTTTTTTTTATTTTTATTTTTTTTACAAGTGTCTGCTTTGAACAAGTATGGCTAAAATAAATAGACCATAATAGGAAGAGAGTAATTTAGGCACATTTCAGCAGTCAACTTGACTCCCATAATACTCTGTTACGGATAGATGTTAAATAATTCACCTTCTTTAATAATTCTAAAGCATATCACAATACACTGTTTTCTAAGCTGAACTTAATCAGAATGCACTGTGTGGCAGAGACATATGAAAACAGAGTAAGGACTGTAAAGGACTGTAAGGCTATAAAGCACGGCAGTACAATTAGGATTTGGACAGCAATAGGCCATCAAAAGTGGCATTCTTCTCACATTCCAAATAACAAGTAGTGAGATCAGTACCTTGTGTTTCCCTAGGCCTCTAGCTACACAGGTACCCAGGCATGCACATATAATTTACAGCTATCAATATAAGAAGAGCCCGAAAAGTGCCCTCCCTCCAAAAAGGAGCAAAACTGAAGCATGTAAAAAACACCTGTAACATTTCAAGACAAGTAATCTATGCAATTACAGGGATTTTGTTTTTGTGAACTATAAAATCATACAAGGCTGAACGAACTCAAAGATAAGCCACCTAGAAAAAATTCACCGCAAAATTCTTCCATAGCTCATTTTTGAGCTACTTACATGGGGCTGCATCTCTTATTAATTTCAAGGAAACTATGTGAGAGAACCTTTGTCTTTGATTGGGTTAATTAAATACGCAACTTCAGAGAGATTATCCTGACATATGTTTTTGGTTCCTTCCTGCTACATGGAACATGCCTGAAAAGTGGGGAGAACTCTGTTACACTCTGATATCTTTTATGCTTGTACTAGCACAGAGTAATGATTTAACATCCTGACTGGGAAAGAAAAAAACAATTAAAAAATCCTTATTATTCAGTCAAACAACTATTCACCGAGTTTACGGTATTTACACATAGGTTACTTAATGAATAGTGACTAGTTGAATTCTTTCTTGAACCTTCTTGGGACTCCAGAGCAAGCCTTCACAGAACAATGCAGACAATAGTAGAAAAGACCCAGTTCTTTGCGAAATCCAGACAGATTTGGCCTACCTAAGAAAATCAGCTTGCTTTCTCTTACAGGTGTCTTTTGTAGGCAGCTGTTAATTTTCCTAATAGCTTTTGTGCTTTCATTGTATTTCACTATACCTGGCATTGTGAGGAATACAACAAATAGAAACAGCCTCACGTGTATCAAATTCATCTGGCCATCCAGAAAAACTACTAGCCTTTATTTAGGATCTGCTACAACAGCACTGCTCCTGCCCTTATATCTCTGACACCTTCTTTCAAGCCGTTATCCGTCTTCACTCACGCTCCTATCACTGTTAGCAATAGATGAGCTTTGGTTACCACAATATTTATGCTTTATCACTGAGCATGCAAGAGCAACCAGGAGCAATTGCCTGTGACTTCAGTAGAGTTGCTGCATTAATCTGCCAATAACTGGAAACCCATCCAGAAAATTGCACTAACATGAACACTGGGATTGATTTTCATCAGCCCATGGCATAAATAAAAATGCAACATTTTGCAAATAGATCTAAGGATTTTTTTGGGAGGGAGGTATGAAGAACAAGGAGTTAGCCATTTATTTCACTAAGCACGATAATGCACAGAATTACCAGGTTGTTTTAAGTTTATATTGTTTAAATTAACCAGTTCCTCAAAGCAGTACCCTTTGTATTTTATCTGCAATGTCTTTCTAAGAAACAGCAATCTATATAGACATATTTTCAGCAAGATCCATCAAAAATACTTATTCCTCATTTCACGTCTGTCTTCTACAATTTTAGCCATTAATATGCTTAGTGAACAAACATTAAAAACTATTATACATAGTAAAATATAACAATTCATATAACAATAAACATTCAAGCAGAAAGACAAAAGCAGTATTTGGATCTGTTTCCATTAAGATGGCAAAACCTGATTAAGATGGCAAATGTATCTGTTTATACAATCAATCTACACTTTAGACAATTGTCCAATGGAAATGGAAATTTTTCCACTCCACAAATGTACCTGCACTAAAATTATATTTTACGTCTCCAAACTCATGTTCACAAGGTGATTTTCTATTTGTTCACAGCTGTCTCAATTATAGTCAATATTTTCAGAAGTCTACTGACAAATCTTCTATGTGGTATGAAAAGCAAAACTTGGGAATCACTAAAGGCAGAAAAGGCAGAATCTGTTAAACACTGAGTACACGTTTGTTATAGGAGATGTAGATTTTCAGCCTCAAGAAATTTTTTTTTGTTTATTTTACAATAAAACTTTTACTATAAGTATTCACAAAGAACTTAATCAGGATTACAGCATTCCTGCATCAGTCACTTTTGTACAGTTCCTATCCCAAATTTCTGTCCCTTGTGCATCACAAAGGTCAGTGAGACATGTTGCCGCTAGTACAGACAACATGCAGATGTCTTACCAGATAATTAAATGAGGATGCCTGATGTACTGAAGCTGACAGCCTATCAGCTTAACCGAACATGCAACATTACCTGCAACAATCCTAATGGAGAGTGCAGAGAGAAACATTTTGCTCACAGAGTAAGTGAATGGTTGCGGTTGGAAGCGACCTCTGGAGGTCATCTTGTCCAATCCTCCTGTTCAAGCAGTCACCTATAGTTGGTTGCCCAGGACTGCATCCAGACAGCTTTTGAGCATCTCCATGGATGGAGACCACCTTTGGCCAACAGTGCTCAGTCATCTGCACAGTAAGAAAAAAACTAAACAAAACAAAACCAAAACACCAAAGAGTGTTCCTTTATGTTCAGACAGAACCTCCTTTGTTTCAGTTTGCACCTACTGCTGCCTGCCCTGTCAATGGGCACCATGGAAAAGAGGCTGGTCCCATCTTCTTTACACCCTCCCTTAAGAGATTTAAACACAGTGATGAGGTGCCCCCCGAGCCTTCTCTCTTCTAGGCTAAACAGTCCCAGCTCTCTCTGCCTTCCCTCACAGGAGGGATGCTGCAGTCCCCTAACCATGTTCATGGATGTTTGTTGGACGCTCTCCAGTAGCCTAATCTCTCTCTTGTAGCGGGCAGCCCAGAACTGGACACACTACGCCAGGTGTGGCCTCACCAGTCCTGAGTATAGACACTTAGTAATCATTAATTTCTCAACACAGTTCAATGGAAGATAAATAGTCTATACATCCTTCGCTCATTTCTATTCAGTAAGTAAATTTCTAGAGCTCACACTACACTTAATAGAACTTTTTAGACACTAATATGGAATACTTCCAAGCCACTCTCCCTTAGGATGTATATACAGCTATTAGAGAAGGGTTTGAGAGACAGGATATTATTTATTAACAATATTTTAATGCAGGCTTACCTTGTTCAGCAAAGCAAATTTGGTCTGGGAAGAAACCTTTCTCCATCAGCTCTTAAAATGATTCAGGTAATATTCTGTCTGATCAAAAGACTAGCCAATTTCCTCCTGACCACATCCTTCTCTGCTCTGACAGTGAATGCAATGAAATACAAGCCTGCAGGCACATGCTGGAGTAAAAATATTTTTAGATTTTTAATCCCCTGGCTGGATACAGCCATATTAAATATAGATTACCTTTTATGACTAGAGATAAGACTGAATGAAAGAAGGAAAAACGTCACTGAATAAGAAAGAAGTGTGGCATTGAAGGCATACCATGTTCTGTAGATAATACAGTATAGAGAAAGCTAATGTGTATGTTCATCATATGAAGCAGAACAATGAAGACAGTATTTCCAGTGTACATAATTTAATATTAATAATTTATAAATATATTCTTACTCTAATTCCATGACTGAACCATCCTTGAATTTACAGGGCCTTGTTTCTAAACGTCCTCTATACAAAGTGAGATTCAAGCCCTGCAACCTCCATTTATATAGACATGTCTTGGGATATAGAGAACATATAACAATTTTCCCTTTAAAAATTTTTAAAAACTTGGTGATATTTGTACTAAATATGCAAAACTTCAGTTCCCTTGGCTAGCCTTGCAAAATGAAACAGTACTGTTGTGATGAAGGATACAGCTTATTATTATACAGCTTATTATTATAAATGAAGCTTTAAACTGGAAGAGGGCAGGTTTAGATTAAACATTAGGAAGAAATTTTTCACTTTGAGGGTGGTAAGGCACTGGAACAGGTTGCCCAGAGAGGCTGTTGAGGCCCCATCCCTGGAGGTGTTCAAGGCCAGGCTGGACGTGGCCTTGGGCAACCTGGTCTGGTGGGAGGTGTCCCTGCCTATGGCAGGGGAGTTGGAACTTGATGATCTTCAAGGTCCCTTCCAACCTAAACCATTCTATGATTCTATGGTAGTACGACAAGCTGGACTTTCAATTAGGTTTTCACTGTACTGTACAAGTTAGAGTCTTCCTGTTATAATTTTAAATATGTTTATTTGGCTTTGCATTGAGGCTTCAGGATACCTTCCTTTGTTATGGATAAAATTTATATTTTCTAGAAGTGCACTTGCCTTTAATATGGAACTGCAGATCAAGCAAACAATTCAATCTTCACTGTGAAGTAGTTGGTTAGTCATATGTCATGAGTTAAGTGAGAGAAAACTGTTCAGCTGTAGTGAATAAGTAATTGCTGGGAAGGACTATTGTGAAAATTGTTTGACTACACACTGAACAGTTTAGGAGTAGACAGGGAGAAAAAAACATTGAATCATATGTTTTGAAAGACTACCCCCAATTTATTCCATTGATTCCAAGATTCATTTAGCCAAACATTTCTGCCAGGAGCAGACTGCACATAGCATGGACTGAGGAAAATGAAGGTGATCCAAACAATGGCTCACAACATTCATGTTACTTTCAACAGAAGTAGCAAGCCTTTCCTGTGAAAATGCTTCCTTGACTAGTCCAGAATCCAAATTTACTGAGCTAATCTGGAAGCTTCTGTTCATTTATAAACCTAAATCCCTTTTTGGTATATCTTAATGACATATATCAAACCTCAAGGGCAGAGACAAAGGAAAAAAAATAAATCAACTCCTTACACTTTGTGCACATTTTTCTGATCTCATATACATAAATCAGTCATCTCTTACAGAAAAAAAAAAAAAGAAACTATCACTTTTACTTTCAACACAGCAGTAATAACAAGGTGCCTAACTAGACAGCCAGTGGGATGGTGAAAGTACTGCTTTTTTTTTTTTTTTAAAAAAAGAATTCTTTGATTTTTTTCCAAAAGAATCTTATTTTGTGGGTTTTTTTTACAGAAATAGTTCTTTTCCCAAAACGGCATGGCAGACATCTGAAACACAGATCAACCAGGAGACTGGAAAAGTTCTTAGTGGACACAGCTCTGGCTAGAGTTTTCGACAGAATAAACACTACCACTTAGCAATGACTGAACTTAAGGGCTCTGCTCCAAAAATAATGCAGAACTCCAGCTTCGCCTATTGCATAGAAGCGAAAAATATTTGAGTTCAACATCTTTCTGGTGATGAAAAAGGGCTATTTGGGTTGAAACTCCATATTAAAGCGTAACGTTCATTTTTGTAAAGTAAGAATCATTAAATAGTACTGAAGCATCTGTTCCTGAAGTCACTAGCACCACAGTGTTTAAATCACTTTTAACTCATAGTTCTATTTCTGGATACTTCTTTTTCCCTGTTTGAAATTGTTCATAGCTGAAAGAGGAAACTGAAACGAGCCTTTAAATCATTGTCTATGTAGATGAGAGATGGCTAAATTTTGAAGATCTAAGGAGTCAAGAAGAGCACAGTAAGCGTATGAAGCTCATTTGATTACAGAGGGTCAGACTAGCCTGTGTTTGATCAAGTGTTACACATTCTCCCCCCCAAAAAATATCTTTAAACTTGTGGAAACTTTCAATACATTACAGCATATAGAATATACAGCATAATCCTTCACCTCTTATATTGAGTTGCCTTTGCAGAATTCCTCTCTCAAAATGTCTTCTATTAGGACTTCATATTAGCTAAAACAGCATGTTGGAAGACTCCTCCTTGTTTCGTCACTCTTCCTAAGAGTGGTCTCAACAGAGTAAAATTACTTGTTTCCAATTGTCCCTGCCTAACTCTGAGTTCTTGATTTATTTTCCAAATACTGTTGTTTTATCCCTTCTCCTACTGTTAGATCATCTTCCACCAGTGTCTGTCTGAAGGGAGGTTCATTTGAAAACCTTACCAGTCATGAGACATAATCATGTTCATATTCAACACTGGTATAAACCAGCTGGAGTCAGTAGACAGGCACTGGCTCATTCTAGAGCTGAATTTGATACTTTGTGTTTACATTAATTGTTTCACCATTTGAAACAAATGTTTATTTAAAGCTGATTGAGGTAAGAGCTGACACAGTGTGCCATTTTTATCATCAGTGCCTTTGCCACTCCATCGCAGCAGGTTTTACTTTGAAGAAGCAAAAATAGCTTCATCAGACACAGAAAGAAAATCTTAAAGCTCTGGTTAATCAGCAGCAGTCTGTGAAGAAAACAGCAAAGTAATGAAATCTCCACTTCTGAATAATTTTACTTGGGAAGCAGTGAGATTCCAGCATAAATTATTTCTGAGCATCCAGCTCAGTTTTCAGCTAGAATGAATCAATCAAGTACTGAAGCTAAATTCACAGCTCTTCATGGCATACTCTTTAGGGTAGGATGCAGAAAGATTAAAAAAATACTTTTTTTTTTTTAAGGCACTATATTATTTTTTTTCCTACACAGGAGATCTATTACTTGTACAATAGAAATCAGTTACTGACATAGGGACTTTTAATAACCTTATGTTCTCAATATTCCAAATACAAGTAATTGACACAGTGGAAGGCATATAGAGATACACAGTGTCTCAACACATTTAGACTTTCTTTGCCTTTTTTATTCCCTCTCTCAATCTAGCTAACACAGCTGTCAGAACCTGCAGCGCCAGAGGATTTCTGAGATCACATATCTACTTTACCCATAACCAGACTGCAAATATGAAAAAAAAAAAATACTCAAATGCGTTAGAAAAGGAATCTTAACTAGATTACTGTGGCCATTTATGCTAACAATAAATTTAGTATAATTTAACCAGATGGACAATTAACACAGTGAAGCAATGCTATACAGTCATCAGTGCACTGTGGGCAAGGAAGTAGTATCTCCCCTCTCCTCCCTCAAATCTCACAAGAATGAACCAGTTTCTAAAACCTATGCAGTGCAGTAAAGCAAGGTTTTCCAAACTCTCCATTAACCAGATCCCAAACAGTTATTCATAAGCACCTTGTATCAGGAATGTTATTTGCCTGGCTAAATTTCCAAGATTGACAGCTACATTAACATCACCAATCCTACAAAAATTACAGGCAACACCAACCACATAAAATCATTCCACTTTTGGCTTGCAAACCAGGCAACATGTGAATGTTGTAACTTTTGATACATGCACATACAACATCAGAAACTACAAAAGTACCAAGCTTCTTTAAAAGGGGCTTAGGAGCTCAGAAAGGTTGAATTATGGTGTTGTGGTTTGGGACAGACTAGCCACCCAGGCGAGCAACAGATGCTCTCCCCCAGCTCTCTCTTCAGGGAGAGGAGGGAGAAAGAGAAAGAGACTTACGAGTTTAGAAGGAACTTAACTACTTTAATGGAATATTAATAACAAAATGAAAAGAAAATAATGAAATACATACAAAACCATATCAAGCTCCCAGGATGACGATCACGTCACCAGCAGGCACTAGGGAAGTCCCAGACTGGACTCAGTGATGGATGGGAACACTGATACGTGAGATGTAATGCTGTCCTGTACAGTGGTAACGCTCTGAGCATCAGTACTTAGCAGGAGTACTCTACAAGGCTCTCTACTGCATATTTTCCAAATTTAGCATAGGTATACAGTATTTAAAGTACATGTTTGTACTTCTGAAGAAGAACACCCCGATCTCCTGGTTTTTAACGAGTAGAAATTAATTTCCACTTAGAAAGGATTAAATGTATATTTAATAAAAAAACTAAAATGGCTTTGGAATACAATTTTTGTTTTATTTTTGTAGTATTTTATAACTTTAAAGTATTTTTGTAAATACAAATACTTCTCTTAAAAATCAATACATTTTAAATGTATTATCAGTGCAAAATATTTACAGATTTCTCTGACTTCACAAACTTTTTGAGTGCAAACACATAACTACAAAGTAGCTATCGACAATGAAAGATGAAGAAGAGAGAGGAGTAAGTAGAGAGAAACACAGAAAACATAGGTGAGGAAGAAAACATCTGTCTAAAGGTGATATACAGACACCTGATGATTTTGAAAGCATAAGCAGATGCAGATGAAACTATAACTTTTAACAGATTTTGACCATGGACAAAAGTAGGGAGGAAAATGCCACAGTTAAATACATGAAGTATTATTTTGTCTACAATGTGGGGTGGGTATGGCTGTTAATGCAGGAAAGTGACTTAATTTTTGCAAAGAACTTTCAGTATGTATTCACATATGTCTGATATGAACTATTACCTTTCCACAAAGAAGCCAAATGTGAACTAGGAATGCTCAGGGAAATTTATATTCCAGCAAAACTTCTGAGCTTTTGGGGAGCAACATCAGCACTAGAGGCTTCCTGCTGCTGAGCTCCTACATGCCATTTCCATCATCAGAGACAAATGAAAACATTCCTGGAGAAAACATAGGCCCCAAGGGAATCACAAAACACATGCACCTAAGGTGGTGGGATGGGGGGAAGCTATTTACTGTGTGAATATATTATGTCAAAACAAAATGCTCATAAGGTGCAATCTCACCAAAAAGGAATCAGTATTACACAGTAACTTCCAATGAACCTCTATTAAAAGGCAAAAACCTGATGCAAAATTCAGGTTTTTTGCAGGAATAGGTCTTGTGTGAACTGGTATTCATACAAATTTTTAAAATTCAATCTTCTCAGAAGGATTACTAATGAACAGAAGTATACAGCTCAAACTGACAGTCCTTTTAAATCACCTAAAAAAGGGGAACGCTCAGAGTATTTTCAATGAAACTATTCCTGGAGCTTTTAAGACAGGTACAAGTCTTATACCAGACAGGTATTTTTTATCAGCTGATACATGTTACTTAGCATAGTTTCATTTCCTTTCTTTAGGATTGTTGCTGCATTCAAATGCCATGTATTGAAAGTGAAATCAAGCCAGCTGAGTAAAACGGCCTATTCTTTAACCACCTTTAGCTGAGTAACTCTTTTCACAACAAATATATGATAGAATTACTTTCAGATCAGAGTGCTAAAAACATATTTGGTTTAAATCAGGATTGTCCGTTTGCACAGCATTAAATATTTTCTGTAAGAAAATTTCATGGGCATATATATTTACATCTTCAGCAAACGAATATTTGCATGTGCACTTCGGTAGCATGTATTCAGTTTGGTGTCAGCCAACAAAGCTGAGCACAAGAGCACACAAAGTCTTTACGGAAGTAATATAGGCAGTAACTTCCATGAATAATCTTATATTTATGCAGCTCTTGCATCTCCTCTGAACAATTTTACTAAACAACCTTTGATCCTGCCTTCTAAGCCATCTGAGAAATATTGGTCTAATCCAGGATAGTAATTCTTGCGCTCTTACAGAATTGACAGGCATGGAGTAACAACAACTTTAATTCCTATATGTAGTTAAAATTTAGAATATATTTCTTAGTGCGAATTACTGAGGCTAACCCACTATAGTAACCTGACTCTCTAAATAGGAAAAGGAGTAGAAATAGTATGGAACACCAACAATATGAGTGCTCACTGCAGCACGAGATTGCTCAAAGAAGCTATCAATTTTGTAACAACAGAGATTTTTAATAGAATACAGAAAATAGCATTCTTTGTTTCAAAACTGATATTTCTGCCATAATAAGAATATCTGCATAGATCACCTTTCTACTAAGAGCATGATCACTTAAGTTCCAAAATGAACAGCCAGTATGGGATCAGACTGATTTGGGTCTGAATTGGGTCCAAAGCTAAAGAAACCTGAAGTCAACTGGAAAGCCCTGAAGCATAGATCATTTTCTACTGTGTTTTACTTGTTGCTGCAGTTGTTTCCTTTACAGGAGAATGACAGCTACCTGAAGTTCTATTCTTCTCTTGGTAAAGGTGATATTTTGAGGTTTTGGGGTAGGGTTTTTATGGGGTGGAAAGGGGTGGTTTGTTTTTGTTGGGGGTTTTGTGTGTTTTGTTTTAAATTCAAGGTACAAAGATTTAGAAGTTGTAGAGCCCCTTGGCCAGCACTCCTGAAGCTGTGAGCCAGCTCTTAAGAGTTCTGTTGCTGTACTCTGGTAGCACAATGCCTTCCAACAGCACAAATCAGATCAGGGGCTATCCACATGGAAGTGAAAGTCCTCTACATGAATTTATTCTGATCTCTGGAAAATCCAGCAAAACAATGACCTCGCTGTACAATACATTATCAGCATGGTGCATGTGCAAACATATATGAGAAGTCAAAAACAGGTTTGCAATGCACATTTAAACTGCCAGAGTTGTGATCTTTTACCTTTTTCTCATTTGGAGGCAGTTCAGATTTCTGAAAGGTGCCTTCTGCTTCTCATAGTCAGCTTTGCCCTTCTTTCAGGCACGCCAACTTCCTTGCGGGTTTCCTCAAGTGACTTTTTACAACTGATAGGTATTCACTGTCATAATCCTCAATGATTTTTTTCATAGAAAAGACTGAAATATTTGCTCAAAAAAATATACACTATTAATCTAACATTTGTAACTATCAGTAGCTCTACTCAAGGCAATGAGACCAGTCATGGAGTAAGGTGGTATTTCTCATAACGAAAGAAAATCAAAAGCTAAATATAGTATACAAAAGTAATTGTGCTGAATCTGTATCTGGTTTGGAATCTAAATTGAAGGTTTGGGAGCAACTTCATTCACAAAGGTTGCAATCTAATACAAAGACAAACATGCTTTTGCTGCTGCATTCCAAAACTTCATCAGAACATCTTAATAGGCTAGTTTTTGAAAGCGTGATATTCTACAGCAAAGCTCCAGAACACTGGAATGATTACATTATTCCCCATTTCCCAGAATTCTAACTAAACATGATTTAGGATTTGAGCAATTTTAGCAAACCTATCCTAAAAAAACCCCAACCCCACCCACCAATCTTCTGTTGTTTTATATCACATGCAATCTTTGTGCAAAGTTCATAAAAAGCTCAACTATAAATTTTGGAAAGGAGTCTACATCAGCCGCACTTCTCATACTGAATTTATCATTCCAACCACTCATACTTTATGGAAGTATAAGGAAGAGAAAGCAGCTAAAACACTATTTAAGATATACCATAAAACTTCAGGCCTTCACAAGCTGGGGGTAGCAGGGAGGGGAAGGAGGTAGAAAAAATTTTATCCCCAATATCTTGTACTATCTCAAGTACCCAGTCACAGAAAATGAGGCTCAGGAAAGTAGAAAGTAAGAGGAAGAAATAAAAATTACATGCTAGGTTAGAAGTAGGCTGTTACGAGTGAGCCAAACGTAGCTCTAAGATCATTCCACCTTAGCTAATCAGAATTTACAGCTTACTCCAATTCAGGTGACTGAAGTATCTGCAAACATCTTTTTTGTAATTTTATTCCATCACTGCACACACCTATCTCAAAGAAAATGTGTCGTTAAACCCATGAATATAACATTTGCTACTCATTCCACTCCTTTGGGTACTTGACCAGTCACTAGAGCCCAATGCAATTTAAAAGGCATTAAAAGGATGGCAGATATTCCAGACCAATTAAAGAGCTGACAATGAATTAAACTGCTGTGGAAAAATAACCATCTTGTGACCAATATTAGCTAGAAAATTTCTTCATTATCCTGCTGTATTTCAAGGCAAATGCCTAAACCTTTAAAATCCCTCACGAGTTTTCAGCAGTTGAACATCTGGAATTCCAAGAAACTTTTCTGAAGAGAAAAAACCTATTTCTTTTTTCAGTAAGAAAACTACCACTTATTTAAGCTGTAACTTGCACAGTCCCTAGAACCTGTAGCATTTTTGCAAAGTCAGATTTTTATTTGAAGAGAGACTCACTCACTCTATCTTCAGACTACAATTGAATGGTTTCTGCCAAAGGACCTGTGATAGGGGAGTCAGCCAGTTTCTGTGGTAAGGAAGAGTTCACCCTAGAGATCAGTAATAATACTAAAAACAATTTTAATAGATACAATGCCATCCACTAGAAAAGCACCAAGAAAGGAACATAAGCTGTTCCTTGCTCATCAGGACCATGTTTTCAGCTAGGTGAGAAAGGAATTGAGACTAGAAAGGTTTAAGTTTTCTAAAAATGTTGTCCTTAGAACAAGTATTAGAAAATGCTTTCCTTAATATAAGCTGTCATTTCATACTGAAAAAACATATAATTTCATATTCTGATCAACTAAGGGACTTCTCACTGCATAGCAATCTCTGCACCTCAAACAATTCATCTCCTCAACACTTACCAAATTACTCTAATCCTCATATGCTTTACAACAGTTTAAAACAAAGACCTTGGTAAAATTGTGTGTGCACAGGACCATAAAACACGTAAGTTGGCTGTGTATCATCTAGACAGAGACAAAACATGCAAATACCAAATACTACATGAGATATATCCTTTACTGTAGGAAAAAGGAATTTCTGGGAGTGCTTCCTGACCTTCTAGTTACTGACACAAACCTGGATCCTGACCACAAAAAACTAAAGGAGCATTACATCCCAGACAATCTTTGTGTATTGCTTCTGGAAGACAGCAGGCATTTTGATGTTATAAAAATAAATAGATAGCTAGATAAATAAATAAATACATAGCTTTCCGCAAAGAGATTTGTCCTATGTCCTACTAAGAATACCTTCATTACCTTATAGTAGTGAAGCAGCTTCAGCAGGGGAAGACTTCAGTTTTGACAATGGATCTTTTGGTTATTAGAAAAGGAGCGCACACAGTACCTTAAACACAATCACATTTGTGTCTTCACACAATTTTCTAACAGTTTCAACTAAAAAGAAAATAATTAATTCACCTGGGACCAAATCTGAAATTATCACATCAAAGGAACTGATCTGAGAGTTAACAGTACATTAAACTTCTGTTTTCTGGAAAGATAACGGGAATAGCAATCAACAAACAAGCTGAGTCTGGAGTCTTACTACTGCGAAAGATACCATTGGAAGTTCACCAATAAATGAACACTGTTGGAAAGACAGAACACACAGTGCATAAATCTGAGAAGTATGATGGTTCTTCAACATTAGAACAAGAGTCATATTTGTAAGATTTTTTTCTGCTTGTCTCAATATTGATAGTCTTCTGCTGTAACTGTTTCTAAAACACATAAACCTAGAAGTGGACTGAGTATTAACTAAAAGCTTAATGGTGTAAAATAGAGTGCAGTTCCCTCATTTCTCATTGCTGCCTGAAGGATGACGATTCTTCTTTCCTCTTGCTTGAGAGGCTGGAAGCTCTCTGTTCATTTGTTACAATTTCCCAGGAGATCAAGGGAGACAGAAATTACACTGTCATGACCACAGCTCCCAATATTTTCTTTGTAACCACAGCATCTCAGATTTCAGATTTGTTTTTTAATGCTTGCTAGTGACCCACATCAATGCAGTTCAAAGAAAACATAATTATATAAAAGTCACTGCAGAGTCCAAATTAAAGATCTCATAATTGATCTGAATGGCAAGTCTATCTATAGCAGAAGGCTTGAATTGCAAGGCTTGCTTCTCCTTAAACTAATGGTAGACTCCTCCGTGGTCTTAGTTTCACTTTTTATTGTTTAAATTAGAAGATCAAAATACACTCGTTAGCAAAGATGTTTTGGACCACATTCACCTCTGAAATTATTCCCCTAACTTGATAAATTAAGAATAAAAATTTTTGCTTTTAAAAAAAAAAATAAAAATCACAGTATTTCTAGTGTCTTACTATAAGAAGTGCTACTATACAGACAGGCAGTGAATTCAGAATTAGAAAAATGAAGATTAAGCAACAGCAAGAAACGAAGGATTTAAAACACTGTCTTGCTAGCTGCTGGCTGCAAAGATGCCACAAACCAACAAGTACGACTGGCTTAAACTAGTATATGTATCACGGTCACTAACCTTTAATTTCCATGGTTGGGGAAAACTTTTAAACTTGTTTCTATGTAACAACACTCAACATAATTGCAAAGATGGTGACAATTATCATGAGCACAGGAAAGTAGAGCAGCAAAACTACTTTGGTACTAAAGTAAAATTTTACAAAGTAGTGTAGAAATGTTTTCCTCAGCTGTAGTTAATCACAGGTCAGTTCGTTTCAAGCAAGATTTTGGTACCTTGAATGCAACAAAGCCACTGCAGTTGCTACTCAAACTCCACTTAATTTCAGTGTAAAAATGATTTTGAAAGACGGAACTACTCGGTATCATAACGTAAGCAGAACTTTGGCCCTTCTACTTTAATCATTATTGGACCACATATCACAAGACAAAAGAAGTCGTCATATCACAGCTGTTAACAGAACAGTTAGTAAAATCTTGTGAATGAGCAAGGTAGGCAAACTGTAGCAGCCGGCCCTGTGATACTGCCACAGCAAACAAGAACATAATAAACTTCTTGCAGAAACACTTGGCATCTTTGAAAGATCTAACATAAGAAATCTATTATAGCCAAACGCACCAGCTCAGCAATAAAGTACAGCTCTACCAAAGTTATCCATGCCACTTGATTGATTTCTGGTATCCTCGAGGATTTGAAGAACTTTGTATCTACACAAGCCAATGCAGTATCATAACAAAATGTCTCATCTACCGCAGTTACTTCAAGTTAGGGATGTGCCAGCTGAAGGACAATGCCATGCTAATGCAGCTCAACAGCTGTCCATACCCATGCCAGTCAAACAGACCTAGCATTTGTACCAAGATGAGCACGTGCTTGTGCCAAGTCAAACAGAATACAAATGTGTAATCCCTGAAGTGACATGGAAATGCACCCTCAAAGTGAGCTAAATACAGGCTTCTGCATTCCTGCTATCTCTCTTTTGTAAGGGATGTTCAATTCAGCCCCTTCCCTTCCACCAGCACAGGCACATACAGTTAACTAATTTGGAAGTGGAAAACTAAATCTTCACCAAACGAGGCCAGTTTTCTGAAAAGCACAATCACAGTACTGCACATACATCAATCTCAGACCAGCAGCAGGTTGGAAACTTCTGATCAGATGGCTGGGTTTTGCCTTCAGCTTCCTAGGAAGGCTAACCTGAGTTCTTACTGGTTTGTGTATTTCATAGTCCACTTGTACTTCAGTAAAACCAAACCCCATATCTGTGTAGTGCTCTCTATGGTTTTAAAATGCATTATTGAATCCCACAGATTCTCTGGTAGGATCTGTTAGGATCACTAAATCTTTTGAATAGGTCACACTTAGGACATGTGAAAGTACATGTTCCTCATTTGCTAAGGAGACATATGAGGCAAAGTGTTACTATGAAACCTAACTAAGCTTTCTTTGGCTAGTGAATGGTTAAAACAGTCTACAAAAATCATTTAACATTTACCTCAAGAAAACTATTACTGCAGTTCATTCAATCAGAATTCTTGCTAGTACAGCTGCTTGTCTAAACATACTTACAGGCCAAGAAATCACATACTACTGAGTCATTACAAAACCTCTTCTGGAAATGGCTCTGGCTGACAAAAAGGAAACAAAAGCCAAAACTCAATTCTGGATTGTTTAGGGTCCTTCTCAAAAAAGACAGCAGATAAAGATTAAAAAGGTTCTTGTGAATGACAAAAGTAAGATTTTCATTTCTGCCTTATTTTCAGCCTATTGTCAAACAAAGCTTTCTTGCTGTTCATCAGGGAAGATTTCATCCTTAGGTCTGCAGCTTTGCTGCTACATTTCATCCCAGTGTCAGATACTGGAATGGATATGGAATACACATTTTGCCTTCCATCCATAAATTAATCAAGCTTAAAAACTGCAACAGTTTTGCATTCTCACATGTAGACATTTGTGAGCTCTAGTTGGTAAAACTGAAGAAATTAAATTAATCTCATTATCTTTTGTGTTGTTTTCTCATTTCCATAATATAATCGCAGAGATCAGAATTAGGCCAAATGATGCAAAGAAAGTGATTTCAATCTCCTACAAAAACATACCACATGTCTAATACATTTGCATATCGATTTCAAACTGAAAAGAGAAAGAGGATGATGTATAGTAGGTTTCCAAAGACTACTGGTCTTGTTCTCTTTCCTTATGCCATCTTGATCTATGCAGATTGACTGATGTTTTAGCAACTTTTATTTTACATATCTTAGGATTTAAATACTGTTCAACTGATATTTTATACACAGAGGATTAAGTTAGTTATCTACTTGAGCAAAGACTTCAAAATCAGGCCTTTCTGATGATATTCTTACTATACTGAGAAGGAAGCTAAAAACACAAGAATTGTTCTATTACCCTAATTATGTTTATGATTAGCTCAGTCTTACTTCTGACGCTGGCCAGTATGAGACCCTGATTGCAAAAGAGTAGGAATTTTGAATCCACTTTGTAGACAAACCAGGACGTTATTGTGTTAGAGTCCAAGTCTTCATTTGGTATACAGGTGAAAGTTGTACAACACATTCTTAAAAAAACCCAACATTAATGTAGTATAAAGCTTACCTAAATATATAAAAAGGTAAAATTTAGTTTTGTAGTTAAAACCAGAAAACCTCAAAAACCCCATGTCCTATGTCAGCTTAGGAGTAGCTGTCTTCCAGAGCGCTCTAAAGTCTACTTCTCAACTATTTACCAATTCTGCTTCTAGATACCGGGAGCAATATTTTACAGATAAGACAGACTGGGAGCCTACTGAAATGAGAAGGTAAAATGGTACGTAGTATTTGTGGTAGAAGAGAACAGTATGGCAGACTTAACAGGCCCTGCAGAACCCAGTCTGTCAACAAGAATGAACACAGAAAGGTCATGGGTGAAGAGAACTGAGGAAGGCTTCAGAGAAGACTGTTTATAGGAATTACATGTATTAGAAAAGGCAGTCCTTTCTAAACTAAAAAGTGGAACTGTACAACAAAGTCTGAATATCTGTGCATATTTTTGTGCCTCCTTTTGGCTATAACCACGGTAACACAAAACTAATAAGTTCTCAGACCCAACTTACGAGAAAGATATCTACATTATTGTCTTGGTGAAGTCAACACCAGGAGCTCAAATAATGAACTTTTTTCAAAACTGCTTTAAGTGCTACTTTCTGTGAAAGCCGTTGTGCCATGAAGACTTTAGTCATCCTTTTTAGGGACATGGTTTAGTGGTGGTTTTGGCAGTGTTAGGTTGATGGTTGGCCTTGATGATCTCCAAGGTCCCTTCCAACCTAGACAATTCTATGATTCTACTACTTTCCATGATGCTTGTAGGTTGTTCCCAGTTCCTACAGATTAATTGCCAACAAAAGTATGACCCCATTTTAAGACACTGGACCAACTGAATTTATTTCAGTTTTCTACTTTCAGTTATAGTAAGAGCTACACTAGATTTCATGTTACATTGCAGCATACTATATTTGGATGTATTTACCATGTTCTATAACTCAGTCTTTCAACCTGATAAAACAGGGAGAAGATCACAGAATTGGAAAAAATGTACTGTTTTGATATTCCAGATGAATTCAGAGTGTGTATGAGCAAAAGGAGGGTAAAGAAAACATGACAAAGGTGAACATCTTTATTATTTCTAAAAGACCCTATTTCTACATAACAATGTAACCACTTACACTTTTGAAATAAGGTGTTTCTTGAGAATTCTTGCAGCAGCCAGGAAGATCCCTGCTGCAGGTCATGCAAAACAGTACAAGGAAAAAGTAAACAAAACCAGGCATAGCTTGTCCTAGTGAAAGGAGATGAGAACATTTTGCACAGAGATTACATTCTTATTTGATTAAAACTTCAACAGTGCTCATGGCATTAGACCATTTAATTAATTTACTGGAAGATTAGTTTCAATGCTATGCCTTTTAATAGAAACTTAACCTGCAAGTCAGAATTTCTGAAATGAGCAAGACAACTAGCATATTTCAAATACCAAATTAACTCATTAAATTAAGCATATACATAAATCTAAAACAATTTCATAAAAATATATTGAAAGCAGGAACAGTCTGTGTTAGTGGAAAAAGAGGAGTTACTGTTAAAAGCAAAGCTTTTTAAAAAAGTAATGTTTTTCCTATTCTTAGTGTTTGGACATGAAAAAAATCCATTGCAGATCCCAATGAAATCAAGACTTTACAAGTGTTCACAGAACATAAGGAGAGGGAAACTCTTGTCCCAGAAAACCCTGATTTGCAGCCAACGTATTCACTGATGAATTCAGATGCAAATACTTGCTAGCTAGCTAAATGCAAACCCTAGCTCCTAACATCCAACCTACTGGCCATCCAGACAACACATCTGCCTCAGTACTTACTTGTTGACAGGATTTCATACATTAACAGATAAATACTCATGAAGCAACAAATACTATGAGCTGCACCCTGAAAGCAAATAATTTAGAGATCAGAGCTCAAAGGCAAAATGGCAAAGTTCAGGAAAGAGATCTTGTTTCTCAGTGTGCTGTTGATAGTGGCTCTTTTTATTTTTTGGCTCCCTGACAGTAATTTTCAAGAAATAGCAAGAATTGTGCTATGTCCCACCATGGCTTTTGCACACAGAAGCTATGCAAAATACACTGTTGTCAAGATACACACAGTAAGAAGGAATGAAAAGAATGACATTTGGCAAAAAGTTTCTCTCATTTGCAAGAAAAGTTACGCGTCCACTTCACATTCTCTTAGTTAATAAACACAGATAAAAGGACTTGGCAAATGTGCAGGGTTCCTTTCCGGTATGTGGAGGGCACATGAGAACATACAAGATTCTTAAATTTTCTGTCTCATAAAATGTACAGAACATCAAGTTTTTGTACTTGCTAACTTACTCTTAAATACATTCCATACTCAGTTCTGCCCCTCTTCTGTATAAGACAGTTAGATTAAATGATAAGTAAATATATTTCTTGGTAAGTTTTAATATCAAGTGACAACTGGATGATGCATAAATAATTCCAACATGCCTTAACCAACTAAGCACATGGTGTACCATTGCCACAGCATACAACTGTTGGTAATGGCAATTATTATCAAGCATTGAAAAAAAAAAAATGGTTTAAATGCTATGTTAAGTTTCCCAGCCAACTTAGGAGAGCCACTGTCACTCTGTTGTATGGTAGCTTACCTCAGAAGAGCACCTTTCCTACCAGAAGGAAGACAGAATCAGGTACAAAGAAAATTTTTGGTTAGATGAGGAAATAAATATACAAATCAGAATTAATAACATGTTAAGATAGTTTAGGTTTGAAATGGAAGTCTGATAATTCTAAGTTATGATTCCCGTAATTAGAAACTGCATTTCACCATCTCTGTCTTGAGACTGGATAGCATCTGCTTGCAGGAATTCCACAGTGAACAGATGAGCAACTTCTGCTCTAAAACCCATCTGTGAATTCCTAAAACATGACAATACCATGTCTTTTATTTGCTGAACTTTGCTGGGATGCAGAGGAGACCGAAATGTACTGTTTCAGTAAGAGCCGATATGACTGAATCCAGCTTGAGTATTTACCCCACTGTAACCTTTTGTTTAGCTCTTAAGGGCCCAATCTCTTCTCTTCCCGGATAAGTACTGTGCATAAATGTGAAGTGATCATTTAGAGCAAAGTCTGAGAGCGCATTGGTATTTCTACAAAGGTATGTTGGTAGAACAGAAAAGGTTTCATGCTGCCTTCCTTTGCTCTGAACCTACGCTTTGTTCAGCCCTGAGGAAGCAACCTGGAAGAAAGTGAATTTGCAAAATACGGGAAATAAGTTTTTTATGATGCAAAGCACACAGCATTAATAAAAGCAGAACTGCCAGGTGGTAAATAAGCTTAATGAGGAAATCATACATATCTTGAGAAAAATCTCCTGGACACAATGCACAAAAACAGATAATGAAAACTCCAACAGTCAGTCCACCTCTTTTGGCAAACATTGAGTCTATTCTCATTAAGAACAAACCTTTAAAGAAAACTCTACACTAAATGTTTTAAAATTCTGTTAGATGAGCTAATGCTTTTTTCAGTTCTCATTCCCTATCCTTTACAAAAATCTGCATAAATTAACTTCATACTGTGTTCAACAAATACGCGTAAGGATGATCAAAAGAGTATATTTAATTTCTGCATAAGCTGCAAAATTCCCTTGATTACTTGGGCATTCTAAGCATTTGAAAATGAAAGATATTTCACCCATCTGCCCAAATACGTGACAGAACCTTTGACACCAATGATCTAGGGAGGTGCATAACACACATTAGGCAGGCCTATTCCAATAAACTGACAAATTCCTTTTACAAAACTGCTCAGCCCCGAATGGTATATAGTAACTAGCATAAGAGGTACTTAATACTTCATCAATACAAGGAAATCCAATACTTTGGGTTCCATGTGTAAAGAAATAGTTAAATACTTACAACCATTCATTCCTTGGCCTTTTTATGCTAATACTTTCAAGAAAGGCACTAATCTGTATTAAATCTTCGGGAGACTTGTGATGCACTTGTTCAGCAACCATATCATTTTACTTGTATACTGATATTGTCACACAGCCAGTCTACTGCTCATGGCCATAAGGAGCTACCCAGCTTTTCTAACCTCTACTTCCTCATCTCCTAAAATCTGCTCTGATTTTCAATTTCAGAACTGTTTTTGCAATGGACAAATACTATGCCTTAGGACCACTTGAAAATCATCTATAAAAATACATTACCTAATCTTAGAGCAGGATTGTACATATTCTATTATCTTCATAAACTTGAAACACAGTAATTAGTTTACAATATGTAAATCCGGTCAGATTCTCAGATGCACTATAGCTTTTCTTGGTAAAGAATATTTTTGTTTATCTTAAATATGCTTCTTGCTATTTCTGAGTGACTGCCTCTTCTTTGTACTCGATGAGACAATCCTATTCACTCTCTCCAAACTAATATAACTTTTTAGACCTTCATTCTACTCCCTCTAGTTGTCTCTTTTCCAGAATAAAGGGTGCTAACCTAACAAACCTTCACAATTTAAGTTGGAAAAAAATAGGATGTACAAAGCTTATCATAAATAAGCTACTTAATACTGCAGTTCTTTGGGGATTAAAATCAGGGGCCTTCATGCCAGAAAACTCTACAGCTACAAGACTACTGTTTTACCTAGGAAACTCATCCAAATAAACAGCAACTTACTTAAAATGTAGTTGAAAGAATAATGCAGAATGTTTTAGAATAACTTCTAAAACATCCGTTAAAACACTTCCTTGAGTGTATACCGATAAACATCACATCTTTGTATTTGGTTGACACAGGCAAATTTCTTACTAAAGTAATTATTAAAGGGTTGACAAGCCCCCTAAAGCAGAGGGTAAGTAAACGCTTTTTCTAAAATTGCAGAATTGTATCATAGGAACTTCTAGATTTTAAACATACAACTTAAGTATCGGAAAGCTTGTTTTTAGCAGGAAATATTCTGATGGCCATGGTGACAGAATAGCTTGCAATTTCTGGCACTTCTGTCATATTACCCTGAACTGCTGACCTGCTACTTTTCCAGAGTGTATGCCTTTATGAAATCCATTAGTGATAGACTGGTGAAAATTTTCCTTAGAGTAATAACCTGCCCCCCCCGCCCCAAATCCAATTCTCGATCCAGAATTCAGTGAAGATACAATTTTAAAAACGGAAACAGAGTTGAGAAGGAGAAATGAGGAGTTACCTAAATGGCTTTAAATAAAAAACACATTTCTGTTCATTCTCAATTTCACAACTAAATGGCCTGTGACAAATGCTCAGCATAGATAAAAGTTCATAATCCTTTTAATAACAATTTGCCTGCTGTTCAAACCCATTTTATTTTTTGGTTAACTGAAGATATTTTGGAAAGTATCAAAATCATAAGAAACTAATTACATTGTTTTGTTGTCACAATCCATTTTTTATGTCATAGGGCATGAAACTGCTAAAATACTAAAACTGGAAATTCAAGGAGGATATCACACAGAAAAAGAACTCTGAAAAATAATTTAGGGCCTTCAATATCACCTTCATATTCTTTTAGTTAGCATTAGTTACAAAGTAAGTATTTAGCACAGAAATCCAATCTGGAACAAGTTTTTCGTCTTCAGGTAGCATTTATCCTGAACAATATTCTGCACCTTAGATGATCTTGCACCTATTGCACAGCTTGAGGTAGTTTTGCACCTACCACAGCTAAGAGTTTCAAAAAAGGCACTCAAGTGTCTGCAGGAGATAAAAGCAAGGAACTTGGCAGTTTATCACTTGAAAAACAAATCTCTCTCTGATAGTACAAACTAAAAATGTTTCACTGGAAGAGAATACTATGTCTTACCAGAAAAAAAATTAACCTCTCTTAAATTCTGAGTCAACAAGTCACTGAGATTTCTACCAAATTCACATGTTCACATTCATTAAACCTCCTGATTATCTTGTTGAACTATGTTATTAGAGGAATTAAGGATTTAAATAATCAGTAATTTTTTAAAACTAAACACCTAGTGAATACATCTTAAATCAAAAACTTGTAGAACATAAAGCTTTAAATGCTGAAATCTTTCTCCCAAAACCAGAAATAATCATATAATAGAGAGTATTTGGGTGGTAGAGGACAGCACATAGTTACTTAACAACTTCACTTTTTTTCCATCTTCAATAAACAAAAAAATCTACCAAGAAAGACAACTAGCAAGATCACCCAAACAAAAGAAAAGTGGCCATGAATATCTTCAAATGTATTTTTTTCCATCAAGGAAATCAGAATGAAATAAAGAAGCTGCTCAGTTCTAGACTTTGGTCTGATCTTTTGGTTTGCTTCATTATACAACGTGTCAGTTACGTCTCATATCTCTAATATTTTCTCAAAGGTCTCCGTTTTAGCAGATATCGCTAAAACATTCATGAATCTCATTAAAATTTTTCCTAACTTTTTATTACAGCAAATTTTTCACCAGACAGGTAGCATATGGCTTCAACATGGACTAATACTCAATGAATCCTGTTTTAATTAGCTTAATCCTTTCCCCCACTCCCTGTAACTAGTTAACAATCTATGCACAGATCAAATTTTCTTGAAATAATCTGTTGTTCAGAATTAATCTGAGAATCAAAGTTAATTTTTTACTAGAATCTAATAAGGCAAACTGTTTATGGCAATTATTCAATATTAAACTCATTTGAATTACAAAGGATTCTGAAATTTCCCAACTTGGATGTCCAAATGTAGGCCACTTGACCAATGGTTAGGTATCTAAATTAATGGTCTGGCTTTTCAAATGTGCTAAGTAAAATTATTTTGTTGCCTAATGAGGCTTAACTAATTAAATCTTGCACAAACTTAATATTTTTGAAGGCTTATGAAAGTGGCAAATGCTTGGTTTTCATTTCCCAAATGGTTCACAAAAAAAAAGAATGATATTTTAATGTTCTTGTATTAAAAAGTAACATAATATGTGGCTTTATACTCCCAACATAAATAAAACATTAAACAAAACAGTAAAACCACCCATAACAACAAAGTAGTTGTATTCTAAAAACCAGAACATCCAATTCAAATGAATAATGAAAGGCTTCAGCACAGTTTTTATGCTTACAATATTTGCTTATAGATCATTTAATTTCCTCCTAGGGCTAATGTGGAAACTGGAAGCTGCTACCATACACATTCAATAATCCTCCTAGAAGCTTAGTGTGAGATATAGGAGACATTGCCAAAAGTAGTCAGCCAAAAATTAAACTCATTTAGGTTTTTTTGGTTAGTTTATTTTTTTTTAAGGGGAAAGCAATACAAACATGTTCTAGCATCCCTCATTTAGCTTACTGACTTTTCCTTGTGAAGGACAATGTTCAAATCTTCTAAAGCTTTGTTTGACTGGCTTGACCTTATTAACACAATTTGAGCTTGGAGAAAAAGCAACAAAAAATTTTGGGATGTATGATTTCTATGAAGTGTTTGTCACAACACAGAGGGCAAGTTCAGCTTATCAGTCTTTACTGCTATTAAAAAATGTTTTGGGCCCAGAAGAAGGTTGAGTCGTTTTGTCTGCGGGGTAAGAAATTATCTGATTGCATTAGAAAGCAGAATTCCAATAAAAGACCACATCTGATAAAAGGTACACACATTCTTCCTAGGAACAGCAAGAACCAGAAACAAGAAGATTCAAATATACAAGACACTGCACATTTTAGCTAGTGCTGTTCTTTGACAACATGGCAAACATCCAACTACGTGAAACAATTTAACTGGACCTCTGAAATACTAACTATAGAGTCCAGCCAGTATTTTCCAGTCTGTGTTGCTGAAGTCAAGCCTAGAGAGCTACTCTTCTAGAAGTCATCCAGCCTGACTCATTAAAAATATAACATTTTTAGAGAATGATCAGAATGGTTCACCATAAAAAAGTCGCATCAGGCACCCCCAAGAATAAAAGCATCCAAAATTCTGAAATTATGACTGGAAATTTAGCTCTAGTTCCATTTTTAGGTACATTAATAAAACTGTTTTAGGTATTCAGATAAAAACAGCTTTCAGAGATGAAAAGATGAAAAATCTGAAAATAAGTATTCAGACTGAATTTTTGGCCTTTGTTAGTGTTAGAGCACTGTTGGTATCTGATGGAAAAATTACATTTCAGTGATAATTACTTCCCTGTTGTTCTATGGATTAGCTCAGTTCAACGGTATTAGATATTTGCCCTTCTAAAGGCTAGCGACAAATTAAAACTTCTCCCTGGTACTTTCAAAAGTTGCCCGTAAAATCTTTGGATATTCTCTTTGGATCTCATGTTTACACAGTATTTGCATAGCATGCTCACATTGTGTTTGTTCTCTGATGGACAAATCTCTTGTGATACAATCATTGTTAAGGTTTTATTCAGGAAACATTTTTTCCCCTTTAAGTATTTCTATATTCAGGGCCATTTTGCCTAATTTATGCTAAGTTGTTTAAATAATGCTTTTTCCTCCTCTGTGTTCCAAACCATAACTTATGTCTATCCAGCATGGACAGCACTGTGTTTAAAATGCAGAACTGTTTGTCTTTCCTATCTGCCTGTCTGCCCTCCTCTTCTTTTCTTTCTCTAAAAAGCAGTACTGCTGCACAAAAGTATCTGCTACATAGTTCAAAAAAAACCCAATAAAGTAAAGTGCTACAGAGTGTTTCGGAAGATGTGAAGCAAGGTAGAAATTATCTCATAATCTCAGTTTACGGGGAAGGGCCACTCATTTGGAATGGGTTCAATGACAAGTCACAAACTAAATCTTAATACTTTTCATTTCTCTAAGCAAAAGCCAAACATCTTTTGGAGTCCAAATATCTTTCATATTGTTCTCGGATATCGGCACTATCGAAAACCCTTTATAAAATTGGTTATTTATCCAGTATAACTGAAAAGCTTCCCATGTAGTTACTCATGTAACAGGACATCGATTGTATTGAACTTTGGGACACTTTAAACATTTTATCTCTATGATGTCATCTATAAGTAAAACATCTGGGCAGACTTTAGAAAATCATAAAAGAAATTTTTAATTAAATCATGCCTTGCAGCTAACTTCTTGAAAGTGAGTAACCTTTCATGAAGGTTTTTAGTGGAGATTTTGCTGCACCACTTAAGAAAATCATCTCAGAATGAACACTCACTATTTCTGTGGCAACCCATCATTTGCGTGATTACCCAGAAGAGTATTTTAAACATCTCACAGACAGAAGCTGGTAATGTATTCCAAAATAAGGAGCTTTTTACTGATGGCTGGCAGTGAAGTGTGTTCCTCGATACCTATTTTAACATCTACAAAAATAAACTTTTCTGAAATATTGAAAGTAACAATCTAACTCACAAATCTATCATGTTCAAAGAACTCAGAACAATTTCTCAGCAGGTTTAGAAAGCCCAAGAGCTCCTACCTTACACTAAAATAGCTGACCTGTTAATATAGTTCATTCATTCATTCAAAAAACATAATCACATCTTTTCTTCACACCTGAATTTTCCACTTTCTCTACAGTCACTTAAATTTCCAAGTTATTAAAAGTATACATCCTATGTGTTGAGTGATAGATCTGTACATACATGTAAGTTCCCCCACCACTGGGCTATACAGAAAAATAAATATCAAGCATGATTTGGAGAGCTTTAAAGACAAATGCAAGGACAAACTGGGGAAGGACTTTTTACTAGGGCACGTAGTGATAGGACAAGGGGGAATGGCTTTAAACTGGAAGAGGGCAGGTTTAGATTGAACATTAGGAAGAAATTTTTCACTTTAAGGGTGGTAAGGCACTGGAACAGGTTGCCCGGAGAGGCTGTTGAGGCCCCATCCCTGGAGGTATTCAAGGCCAGACTGGATGTGGCCTTGGGCAACCTGGTCTAGTGGGAGGTGTCCCTGCCTATGGCAGGGGGGTCGGAACTCGATGATCTTCAAGGTCCTTTCCAACCTAAACCATTCTATGAAATTCTTAGATTTGCTGACAAATTATTGTTTTAATGTTATTTTCTCAAGCTTTAAACAGAAGTTGTGCACACCTCTTCTCTCTGCAAGGGAAACTGAAACACTATAAGTGAAGGGAAATAATAAGATTTGAGCCCTAAGAAGAAGGTAGCCTATTATCTTGAAATAGCTATAATCTTCAAATCTTGGCAACACTTGCAAGGGGACACAACTGCCAAAAATCAAGTTAGGAGATTACACCTACTACTTGATGCTAACTTCATTTCTGATTAAATGGCAAGCCCAAAAATCAAGCAGGGACAAGCATTTCAAAAAATCCACATAAACTAGTAATTGCTCAAAAGTACAAAGGACTAATCTGGAAAATTCTTAAATTTAGTAACTGAGCTGTAAAAGTGTTTCATGCACTGGGTGTGTGCTGATTCTGTTTTGTTGGTTTGTTTTGTTTTTTGGGTTTTTTTTTTAAATAAAGGGGATTGGCTCCCTTTACTGGGGACCTTTATATGTCACATAAATCCAATAGTGAAGTAATCTGTCTGCATTCCCAAGGATGGACAGTGAACAAGAAGAATACAGATGAGCGTATAACCCTGAACAGGAGGATCAAAAATCAGAGCCATTTTTATTTATCCAGAGAAACCAGGTTTGCAGTATCTATTACACTTCATTAAAACTGTTCACAGGACAAGAGCATGAGATGCCCTGCTGTTTCTGATTATTAGGACAAGGCTAATAGCTATCTTTGTCTTCTGTTGCTCACTTGGATGCTGCAATTACCCTGGCCAATAGGACTTGAAAAAGGATACCCATTCTTTTAGAAATTTGAAGCATAGTCTACTAGTCTGGATAAGTACACTGCTTAAAAAATGACAGATCCAACTGTAATTGTTCAATTTGCTGATCAACAAAAAGATCTGAGGCTGAAAATAAACATTTGACTCCTGCTTCACTGTCTTTTGTACGCTCTACCAAGGAACACAGTAATGGATTGTATGCCCTCAACCTGAGATTATGTGTTTTCCTGTAGTTACTCTCTAATTTAAATCCTTCACTTTTACCTGTTTTTCCACTAAGATCTAGAAAGATCTCAAGACATTTATCAGCTGGGCTTTCAAATGAGATTGCCTAGATTTCTAATGAAGAAATAAGAGAAATAAAAATTAAGAGAGAGAAAGAAAAAAAAAAAGAAAAAAAGATTTCAGACTGCTTTCCAACGCTGATGAGGTAAAAAACAACCTACCTACCTACAAACCCCAAAACTTCTTGTTCCCTAAAGATATCATTCCAATACTGGATAAATCACCCACGCTGGTCACCTCATAAGAGGTAACAAAACCTCTTAGGATTTTGAACTTTAGCACTAGGCATTTGATGATAGGTAACTAAATTAAGTGTGATATTGTTGTCTTGATGATAGCTAACTAAATTAAGCGTCATATTGTTGTCTTGCCTATAAACTCTGAGAGTTGAGAGAAATATTGAGAGAAAAAAGAACAAGAAAGTTGCTTTAATGATGCTATTTTTAACTCTCAACATTTTCTAAATACAATCTGCCCCATATAGTTGATTTGACTGCAATTTATACCAATGAATTATTTCAACAATATACTGCTTTTTGATGAAAAAGCTTGTAGTTAAGAGCATAAAGTGATTAAAATGAAGTTTCTGGTTGTGGCCTGAAGAAAGCTTTGTTGGGCCGCACCCAGTAATAACACTGAGAGGGCTGGGTCTTTTTTTCCCCTTACACTGCAATAGAAATAACCTGCCATGGTCAAAAATATTCTTAGATTGTAAGTATTGCATTTTTTTTTTCCTGCTAAAGAAAGCTAATTCTCATCCATACCAATAAAAAAATCCCTCCATAAATTATGGGCAGCCTCAAGCTAACTTCATGTACCATAAATACTGAATGAGAATACTAACTGTCAAGTACTAGATGTCTTCATGTCTTAATCTATGGTAATTTGCCTTCCAGTGGTATAGTCCAACAAGTGATTTAAAATCAATTTTATAAGGCTGCAATAGTGGTTTTGTACACTACAGGCCTTCAGTTCTTGATGATAAGCTGAATTTAGAAGCAATTGCTACTCTCTTGTCATGCAAATCCAAGTAGTATTGAAAGCTGGGGTTTATGGGTATTATTTTGACTGTGTATTTAGGAAGCTGAATTAAATAGTATTTTCATTTTTAAGGATTTGGTGTTTAATTAGCACATACCTTTTACTAAACTTAATTCTAGGGCCATGCCATGTTTGCCTGCCTTTCAGAAATTGAGACTTGAAAAGAAGTTATACTAAAGATGCAGCAGAAAATTAAGTAAACTTGCTTTTTGGGGACCTTGCCAGTAAAATATTTTTCTTTATCGATACAACACTATTAATGGAAAAGCAACCCAACTTAATTCTCTTAATCAACTTGTACCTCCTAATAGCTTCAGATATACTGTAGTCATTATGAGACCCCTTAACCTTCCTTGCTGACAGCAAGACAGTTAGTATAATCAATTCTCTTTTCTTTACACAAAGGACAGCTGCCTTATGATGAACAAGGCGTAAGCTTTTTTCTCTCTTATAAAAAAATATCCCTGACTCAAGTTTTTCACCCTTCATGTAGTCTCCACAGTGAGGGTGTTAGAAGCCACAGCATAAAGTTAGACTGGAAAAATTAATTTCCCACTGTTAATACTAATAAATAAAAGTATACAATTAAATCATATTATAACTAAAAAATGCATTTTCATAGCAGTGACAGCACAAAACTTGCAGGCAATAATTCCAATACCCTACCCCATTGCCTTAGTCTTCACTAAACCTTGCTTTCTCTGCTTCTTTCATTCCCTACTTTAATTCCCTTACCTGGGCTGCTTCCCAACAATACAGCACAGTTACAGGTACTGCATCGTGCTCCATTTCATTTCTGCTAACACAACAGCTGTAGACACGTTCTGTGATGCCAACTTGATCATCTCCTTGGATTTCCCAAATCTTTGTGAATTACCGGAAAAGGCTGGACTAATTAATGCCTTTCACCATTATTGTCTGACACTTCCCCGTTCATAACTCTGGAATCTTGCATATCTACAACTATTTTCAAGCTTTTATGCTCCTGGTTTGTTAACTAATATTCTAAAATCAACTGCTTTCTCAGTTCAGCCTCTTTTTTCTGTGTATTTGATATCTACACTTGAACAGTGATAAAAAAACATTACAATTACACACATAGAATACTGTACCACAGTATCTCTTGCTGATAAAACTTCCAATGACAGAATCATGAAAGAGTGATGCAGGACATCTCAAATAAGTTTTCAGTACTCTCTTTGAAATTATTTTTAGACCTTCCAGTTCACAAAAACATATTTAGATAGTGACTACTTAAGGGCAGGTCAAAGTTGTCTCTAAGAAGGATTTTTTAAAATATTTGTTGCATATTTGAGTAAATACCTTGAGTTTATTCTTTTATATATCCTTTCAATTACACAAGGCTCTTACTGTATGTGGCCGTGCCATTTATTATAGCCAGACCATTTGGCACAATCTCTGCTTTTCTATTCTGTTATCAGCTAGACAAAAATTTTTCTTCCTTTCTTTTAATTTGCAGTTTATTTCTTTGCAAGGCAAGGGAAGTGTTGACCCTGTATGGTTATAATTTACCAAGGATTAGAAAATGGAGGTAGTGAGGATGAATCATGACATCTGCTGTTCTTTTACTTAATAAGAGAAAACCTGTGGGAAAAATTGGGCAATCCTTAGACAAAATGATCAGTGATCCTTCAGTATGCCTAATTAAATGTTTACTAAGCCCATCAATAAAAATTTGGATGTACAATAACCTGAAAAGAAGCAAGACATTGAAGTATATGGAGAAAATAACATTAGTAATCTTTTCTTGCTTTCCTTCATAACATAGATGAGCTGCTGAGATAAATGCAGGAATTTCATTGAAATTGGGAATGAAATTTAATCTTCTGTCTGGGTTTCCTTGAATCTGTTTTATGTGTGCAAGAAAATGGGAGTCACTGTCTGCAGGGTAAGCAGACTGGTTGCTGCTGACAACAGCACACTACAGCTGCTCTTAGCAGAAACCAGGATCCATGAATCCAGTTATTCAGCTGTACTTGAATAGCTGATGACTGCCTGTGTAAGATCTTAAAGTACTTTTCATATTTGATTTGATAAAGATATTCCACTTTTACTTCTGTATAGAACCACGTGTAACTGTAACAAACCTAACCTAGGCAGACCTAACTCCAGTTTCAGAGGTAGTTGTCAGGAATTTCTATGTGAATTTGGAAGGAAAGTGATGCTTGTTCTATTCTGGTGCCCAAAAAGTTATAGTTCAGAACTGGGAGTACAAAACAGAAGAGGAGAGTAGGAAAGATGTGAGATCTGAGGTTTGGATTAACTAAGGTACCCGCAACTTGGATAAAATTGCTTTAGTCACTAAATCCTTTAATTGAAAGATAATCTGAACTGTATTACTATTTGAATTAAAATATTTAGATTATTCACAACTATTTTGAAAGTATTTTGGATGTATCTCTATTTCAACTTTTCTGCTTTGCAAAGCAGAAAATCATTACTGCTTTAGTAGGACCCTTTCAGCTAACAAAAGAGCAAACTTGGCTTCATTAAGATTAATGGGGTGGGGAAGAAAAAGAGCAATGAGCAGGCAGTCGTAGTGGCTCTCCTCCACATTAGCACCAAAAGGTTTGCTTATTTGCAGTCTTGTAATTTGGGAGTGCCCTACAGCTGCGTATACTACTGAAGGTTTTCCTCAGCTATACTGTTTACCTCAGCTAGGCTCTTTACCAGTGCAAGTTTCCTACTGTCTCAGACACAGCATATGCCTCCCGGAGAGGGAGCTCAAATAGCACACCAAAACCTTAGCATTGAGGAAGTACATTCTATTGTTACTTGAATGTGAAGGAAATGACAAAGGGAAGAAATTGTTTTTCATTATTTTTTCTTTACTATACCAAGAACTCATTTTTAATAATTTCAAGCATCATTATTCAAAGTGAAGCATTTGCCTTAGAGTTCCGTAAATACTTTCCACACTTACAATATGCTTCAGTCAAATGAAAGTTGTACTGAAGTAAATACCTTTTTAAACTTATCATCTACTGTACTTTGCTAAAACTGGATATTGTTGAAAAGTTGAGGTAGGGAACTGACAATACATAATTCTGATCTAAGTGGGTCTTGCGAAAACACTGGGGAAGGTACTTCAGGAAGTAATTTAGTAGTCATCATGTAGCAAAGATTAGAATAATTATCAAACAGCTGTATGTGTTCCACAGACTTTACTTACACTGTGATCAAGTTAGTATGCTGGTGGCATACAATGTAGTGTCAGGGCAGGCATCCATTACAACACAAATCTGACAGTACTTTCAATCCAAGAATCACTATGCAACATGTAATGTCAGTGTCAACTTCTCACCTTTTTTAGGACAGCTGCAGAAGTGAACTTGCTCAGTAGGGTGTGGCCGTGTGATCCAGTTGCTATCAAGGAAACCTGTTATGTGTAAGAACCATCCAAGCAAGCATCTGAAAGGGGATGAGAAATCATTATAATATCTATCCATTGGAAAAAAGAAGCAGTAAACCTAACTTATTCTGCATCACTAGTCTAGAATAAACCATGTAAGGATGAAGACAACCCAAAGGAAGGTTTTGCTAATGTAGTGTAAATAAAACATACAGCTTAGTTTAACTTGGATGCCCTAGCTTTCTGTCATATTGCTTGCTAGCTTTCAGTACAGTTGCTAAAAACTTTCTAGATGAGGGCGATGGTTGGACACCAGGGTTTCAAAGCAGCAATAACAGGGGCATACATGCAACCCTAACATACAGGATTCTACATGCAAGCCTTCAGCACCTTTCAACACCACATAATTCAGAGTGAGAAAAGGACTAGTGCTCAAGCTTCTAAATTAACTTGTTAATCTTAACTCTTTTTTTTTAAACAACTCTTGAAAAATTCTTCTATTGTGGTCATTACCAAAAGTGTAAATTAACTTCTAACTAGAACTACACTGAATAATGACTTTTTCTTTTGATGAGCAAGTAAATAGAAAATCTGTTTGGCAATACCAAATCAGTTCATTTGTAAGTTCACTAACAACATACCCTGCTTCATCAAATGCTTCATAACTATCTGAAGAGTCCTGCATAAACATTGGTATTAGAGACGCCTTTCTGAAAGCCAGCTGCAATTGGGTTACAGTATTTTTTGTTACATTTTTTCTAGTGCTTTGCTTTTCATCAGCAAGAGAGAGTCCTGACCCTGTTTAGCCGTTTAAACGTATCTTCCAGCTTCCTAATCTCGGTGGAAAGGAGCACAGCTTTCAAAGACCGTAAGAACTACAATATCAGGGTTTTTTTCTTCCCTAAAAGAGCCTCTAACACTGCGGAAGAACCGTAGCATCCTAGACTTTTGATTTACAAAAAAGGAAAAAAGCAAGCAAACAAAAAGGAACACAGCCAAGCATTTTGAAAAGTCTCCACGAGAAGCGCGGCGACCCACCGGCGCCCGGCGGGAGGAGCTCTGCCGCGCCGAGGGAGCGGAAAGCCGCGCTCCCCGCCTGTCTCCCGCGGGCACGACCCCGCACCGGCAGTCAGCCCCCCCTTCACGGCGCCCAGCGGGAGGCGCCGCCCAACCGAGCCCCCGACGCCGGCGCTCTCAGCGCTCCGCAAGCGACAGGACTACGATTCCCGGCTGCCGCCGGGAGGCGCGGCGGCGGCTGGGAAGTGTGGTCATTCCCGCCCTTTCTGCTCGGCCGCCGCCCGCGGGCCGGGTCCCCGCCTGCGGCGGGAGCGGGGCGGGGCGCGGCGGCCGCAGC
>VUYV01000242.1:1014668-1039250 GCA_008711295.1 Anarhynchus alexandrinus
GGGAGGCGGGCGGCGGCGCGGCCCTCCCGCGCCCAGGGGCGGGGAGCGCGGCGCCGGCCCCGCCTGTGGCGCTCGGTGGAGCTGTTCAGCGCCCAGGTGCTGAGTCTCCCCCCGGCTTACGGAGGCTCCGGCGGCGCTCCCTTCCCCGGCGCGGCGATGGCTCCAGCGCTCAGCCGCCTCCGCCAGGCACTCTGAGCGCCCGCCCGCCGCGCCCCGGCGTGGATGCAGCAGGTCCAGGCGCCCCTGGCTCGGCGAGGGAACGCGGCAGGTAAAGCCTCTCCCTCCCCACCCATCCGCATTGCATCCCCGCCCGCCCCTCTGCTCGGAGCTGCCGGCGGGGCCCGGCTCAAGAGGCTTTTGCCGACCCGAGAGCCGGAGGCTGATGGAGACGCGAGGTGGCTGGTAGGGAGCGAGCACCGCGAGGTGGACCACGGGGAACAAAGCGGTGCAGTGCATATGCTTTCTAAGTAGTTTCGTTATTTTAATTTCCGGGGGGTGGGGAAGGGAAGAGAAGAGAGGGATGGCTGGTTAACTGCAAATGTCTGTGCTTAGTTACATGCAAGGAAAAAAACACCTAAATATATTAATTTGCTCTTGGAATCATATTCCTATTCTCATGGTTCAGCAGTGGAAAAGATAAAGGCAGTGTTTGTCATACAGGTAAGGTAGTGCTACAGTCAAGACTGCAAAATGGTTTCCTTGAGTACACTCAGCTGTAGTGCTTGTACAGATTTTGCACAGCAATAATTTCTTACTGATTTCTGTGTGGATTACTAGCCCCACCGAAGAGCTATGACAAGCAGCAAAAGGTTAGAGAGAGACTAGCATACACAGTGTTTCTGTGAATACGTGTCAGAAAAGGGAGGAAAAAATTCCACTGTATTTAAGGCCAAATGACAAGTTACATGCTACATGAAATCATTTACAGCCAAGCATTGTGCTGCTCTGCCTGATGCTTCAGGCTTCCTCTTAGTGCTGGGTGATGAACAGGGAAATGAGCAAGCATATTAAACATGCATAATCAAGCAGCAAGTGTTCTTAACTGCTTATATGTGTGGTAGCTTCTGCTGTCAAAGGATTGGTGAGTATTCCTTTGCTATCAAAAGACCGTATGTTTTATCCTAGCTAGAGTAGGCTGCAGCTGTACTTTTTTTTTTTTTTTTGGTATTGGCAATACTGGTTGACTTACAATTTCTTAGAGTGGCATGGGAAGGGGGAAGCTGGCAAAATGGAAACTCAGCACTTTTCTCAGGCGTAGATAGTGAGAAAAGTTTAACCTAGGAGACCGCATGCAGCCAGACCAGGAACTTGCAAGGTTTCTATGCTGATTTTGACAAGAAACTGAAGAACCAAATTAAGACTAAAAAATTGCTTCCTTTAGAAAACCAAATGCAGTCTAATTAACATACTCTTAACATTTTACTTCTGTCCTGTATCAAGAAAGAATTTCTTTGCGTATAAGGCATCCCCTGCTCCCCATTATCATGTATTAAACCAGAAAAAGAACCAGGAAGGCAATTGCTGGGATCAGTAAGGCAGGTGTTTAAAAGCAAGTCGATGGGACTTGCATCAGTTCCCATGTTATTAATGATTCTCCAGTCTGGATAGAAACTTAGTACTTCTCATATTTCATCAACTCGACTTTTTTTTGTACTAATGATTTTAAGGTTCATGTATGTAATTAATTTCCAGGATAGCATGCATTCAATTTGCCTTATATAGGCTGCAGTTTAACAGTTTTTGTGCCTTACCATAATAAAAAAGTTGAACAGATTGTGTACCATCCCACAGTCATTACACATCCAAAACCTCTCCTTCCAATGGGCACCCTGCATGTGCAGGGGCATAAACATCAGACCTTTAAAAGTAGCCTTTTAGGAATCAAGTTAACAATTATAATAGCACATTACTGTAAAATTAAAAATCAATTTGTGTATGTGACTGTATGAAGGCAAGCTTCCCCTCCCAGTAGAACTGAAAGATTTCCTGACACACCTCCTCCCTACCTCTGCCTTTTAGTCTCAGCACCATAGAAGCCTCAAAGCATGTGATCGGCTATGTGTGATTTAAGCTATGCTATTGAATTTTTTCCACGGTGAACAATTACTATAGAGTGACAAGTCAACCATTTTGATCATAACAGATCTAGCTCTGTTTAGTGATGGTAACCATAGCATACACTGCCTAACCCAGTCTGAATAGCGCACTGTGGCAGTTTGCTTCTAATTTAAAGGGACACTGTTAAACCTTAAAATAGGTTCTCATTTTTGGGTAGGAATGAAAGAGGCTTAATACCAGAAGGACACTGTAGACATTTCAGTTGTATATTTTCAGTTGCTGCTGCCTGCAACAACCCTTGAGATGCCACTAAAATATCAGAAGAGCTAAGCAGCATGCTCTGACCACACCCCTACATTGCCATAATTCATAAACCGAGACTCTGTGCTTGCTGCCACACTCGTATTTTTACCTGGTCAGTTAGGACAAAGACAAAGCTGCTTTGTGCTAAAGAAGCTAGTGCAGCATGCCTTTCATAGAGCCAATGATCTGGTCTTCCCAAAATATTTTAAAAAGGACACTTCTGTTACCCCGACATTGTTTATGCTAAAGGCTATTGCAAACAGAACATTTATGCTAATTACTTACATGTCAGCTTGGGCAACGAACAATCAATATTTTTCTGATGTAGGATCCACTGCAACTTTCCCTGTCCAGTTATAATGCATTCAGCACAGTACAGTAAATCTCAAGTTGCAATCTCTTCGTGGAAATGTTTATTTTAACTTCTATAGTAGACTGCTGAAGTCATGGAAATGTTTCCATTACACTTAAGTAAAACTCTGTTTTTCAAAAATACTTGCACAAAAAAAATGACCTGGAAATATTTTTAACATTAGAGCCACTGTTATGATCATACTATACAGCAATGCAGTAAGGATTGTTTTTTCTTTAAAGATTAAAAAATCCTTATAAGCACAATCTGTACAGAAATGCTACAGTTAAAAGTCAGATGTGCTACTGAAAAGCAGAGACTAGTGCTTTTTTATTGCTATTTGTATGAGGGAGGGTGACAAGACACATACCTTTATGAAGGAGAACCGAAGTACCCTGTATTACCAAAAAAATCATTTAATATGCTGTTCTGTTCCCTGGATTGTGGCTGAGATGGCCTATGTATTTTCTACAACTCTAAAAAGAGGAAAAAAAATGTACTGCATAGTGCCAATTTTCTGCTTTAATTCTAGCAATGCTTGGCATTAAATATAACTAGATTTTGCTTATCCCCATAAACGTCTTTAAATTGTTAGTATGATACTCCCAAGTCTACCCTTCAAAGAAGATATTTAAATGCACAATGCAATAAGCAGTTACTGAACTGCTTCCTCTTAAAGAGAGGGCCTGCTAACTTAAAAGGAGCGATCCCAGTGACTTGCTTCAAGTAGCAAGTAATATTCTCAATAATTTTTGAAGGTATAGGTCCTAAATTGCAAATATTTAACTACAGATTTTAAGCATTTGAAGTAAGTTTGCCACAACACTCAGTAGTAAACAGAAGAAAATTGTAGCTGCTCTCCAAGTATGATTGCTATAATCATGTACTTTTATGTATTGCAGGTCAAACTCACTGTAAAATCTGGGAAAATGTTAGACTACGGCTGAATTGTGCCATTGTTGTAAAAAGGAACAGTCCATAATTTAAGTGACAACACAATGCTGACAAAGATTTGTGCAGAAATATTCACTTCCATTTTATCTTGTCTTAAACAACTAGTTTCTGAGAAATGTGTAGTTTGGGGACAGTATCTATGTAGAATGGCAATGAATACAAGATTTTCCTTCTTGACTAAGTTCTACTCAATTTTGTTTCTAGTGCTTGGGATGGGGTTAAGAAGAGGAAGAAGATGGGATAGAGAGAAAGCCCTGCACATAAGGTGGTATTTATCCACTGGGAAGTCACCAGATTTTGGTGATTCCTGACTCAGTCACGCAAATACTGCCCTTTGACGGCTACACTGTCAGGGTCACTCAGCTTTCACTCTAAAAGCAGGCAGAATGCTGCCATACCTTAATGAAGTAACCAGCAAACATCCTGTTAAGTCAAAGCAGGAGCAAGCTACTTCATGATTATTGAAAATCTCAGCAAAGATGAGAGAGACTAAGAAATCTCTCAGTCTTGAATCTTGTGCTACAAGTCTGAGGTTTAACAAGTATACTTTAAGAACAGAGAGAACGCACGCTGTGTGTGAGCTGACCCCAGTCTCCTCAATGGGAGTGGATGCCTGGGCAGCATGCCTGCTGTTCTGTCTGTGTGATGATTATTCCCCCTGGCTGCTGGCCTACTAGGCTTCAGGTTAAATGTTACTGTGTAGTTTGTATTCTTCACTCACCTGCTATTCTACAGATAGCATTGATAATGTGCCTGGACTAGCACCTGTTCGTGAGAACGGCACAAAATAACTTACTCTGTCAATCTTCAGGTTTATTTTTTGCTTTTTTTGAGACTTGTCTAAGTGGCTATCAAAAAATTACAGGCTTTTTTTTTTTTAAAAAAAAAAAAAACAACCCTCTTGCTACTTGTTCTGAAAAAATGCAACTTGATAAAATTTGCAAATATAGCCATCCTAGGTATGCCATATGAAACACACTGGACCAAATTCTTTACCATTTCTGAAACAGCCAGAATTTCCATTAGCTTCAGTTTAAGATGGTCGTCTTTAGACCATCGTTGTCTTCAGATTTGGACCCAAGATGTGTCAGGCATTATAAAAGAAGAGTCATCTATGCACAACCAATATCCCACTCATAAGAAGTTTAGCCTCTGCCTGTCCACCTAGCTTTATACCTGCAGATAGGGATTATTCTTGCCTACATTTGCAGGTAGAGAGCAGCTCTGGTGACATGGTTTGGTATCTTTCCTTTCAAAGTGCATTAAAATGTTGGCATCACAAATACAGAGTGGATAAACACTAAATTGGCATCCTTAAAATATGGGAAACAATTCTTAAAGGTGGCCTTTGTTAACGTTCCCACAGCATCTGTTGAAACTTGCACTTTGGAAACTAGCATGTGACCTATGACACAGCTTAACTACAGAATTAGAACAAGATTGAACAGCTCTGTTTAGTTTTGAGACCATTCAAAATGCATTTCCTTCAGATAATCAAGAGGATGTTTACTCCAGAAATATGTTACCAGAGAACAGGTTACAATTCGAAAACATAAGTTGAGAAGTTCTGATTTAAATATGAACATCAAGACTTAGATCTTTATCGCTGTCTCATGGGAAAAAACCAAGATGCACTATGAGTTCAGTGCAAACTGCAGAGAGTATGTCCCAGGCACCGTTCTGGGTAGCTGAATGCGATCTTAAAGAATACACTTAAGAAAAAAGTTTACCATGTGTTTACTGTACAATCACACACCCCCCACACACTCCCTTGCTTGCTAAAAGGCATCAACTTGATCAGGATTCTATTACTGTTACATACTTTCAAAGTTTAACCACATATAGATCCTTAAACCTGAAAGCTGAGATAATAAATGCAAGACAAGTATTTTCTCTGTGGTACTTAAGACTTCTGTCAACTACTGCAACTCAAGAACAATCTATTTCAGTATTAACAATAGCAAAAATAACCTCTAAAGTGAAAAGCCATATCTGCCACTCAAAAGTACACAAGATTTTAATACATTTTAAAAACTGACTCAAGAAGAGAGAGAATCACAAGATTCCATCTGTTCCTCTTGACTATTTCTAAACAAGTTAACATTTGATTAACAGTTTTGCTTCAACACAGGTTTTTGGGGTTTGTTTGTTTGTTTGTTTTTTGTTCTTTCCCACCTATATTGTGCTTCAAGTACAGCAGAAGCTATTCACTTTTAAGCAGGATGCCTTGCTTTAATCTCTTCTCTGCCAAAAGGAGTTAAATAGTCATTTTACTCCCTTCGCTTACTCAAACATCAGCAAAGCCATGTTGGAAAAAGGGGTGAAAATCCATAGACTCCTTCAGGGTAACTGCAAAGATGCTAGCAGAAAGATTCACGGTCACTTGCCTTAGGAAGTTGCGCAACTTTGTTTTCTTTCTTTACTAAGCAGTTACCAGATGGAGAAAAGGCAGAGTTTACCCCTGCCTGGGAATAGACAATATTATTTTTAAAAAATTAGCAGCTATCAGTTGAGGGGCTGTAGCTTTCTATACAGGCTACTGTCTTCATATTGCTAAGCAGAACTGTCTGTCACTGACATTAAAAACAATGAGAAATTCTGTCTTACTGAGAAAGGAGAAGTGAAGTGAAGATACATTAAAATAGTGAGTGTGCCCTGAAACACTTCAAATATCACAGACTGGAAGAAAAACTAATCAGTACCTCACTCCTCAGCACAGTTACTTCTGTGAAATCATTGCAGCCATACAGATGAGAGATCAGAGTTTCATAGCTTTTTCTATAGAAGTGCTTCATCAAAGCCGAACTCCACTGATGACCCTATCAGCAGAAGGACAAGACAGGGAAAGTCTAGAAAACACAACACAGGCAGTAGTCTCTTATCCAAGCTAAAGAACTGGCAGAGACCAATGAAGAAAGATAAGAATCTTGCTAATTTTATTCTTTCTGGGCTGCAATATGTTAGTAAATCTATTCAGAAGGTAGAGAGAAGTTTATATTCTCTTGTCTCCATGAGTGAGAGGAAAGAATGATAAAATCCGCATTGGAATCCCTTACTGCCTCTTTGACAGAGAAAGAGGGAGGCAGAGACCTTGACCGTTAGTGCCCATAATTAATTCCTGAGCATAAGGATGAACATTTTGCTGACACACATTGGAGATGAGGATTCTTGCTAGTCATAGAGGATGCACATACCATCACTTTTTCATGATGAAACTTAAAGCTCTGTAGAGCTTTAACTTTAAGCTGCATGTACCCTTCAAAGATGGCAAGACAATGGAAAAGTAAAGATGACTGTATAGTCTAAAAACAGCACTTCATTGTTTCCAGTCCTGGGGAAAACTTTTCTTACTCCCACACTAAAGGTGAAAAATTACTGAAAAAAAGCCTGTCCTGATAAGGTGCAATTATGTAGATTACTCTAGTTGCTGCCAGGGTATTAGTTATATGATAAGCATACCTTTGCAAGAAATGCATACAATTGCATACAATGGAACTGAAGCATAGGAAGTTGGCTACCACAGAGTGGCAGACCTAATCCCAACTGTATACTGCTGTAAATGGACGGGCATATCTTGAGTACAAAATGATTTTTTCCTTACTGAGAGAAGGCCCTGAATTTGTCATTTCAGCTACCTTGTTGAACTATTAATTTTCAAATAACATGAAGGACAGAAATAGATAATTGCAACTTGTTAAAAGCAAGCTTTCTGATCACAATATTCTCCTCTTTATGTCTTCCAAAGCAAAACAGTAATGTATCCAAGGCACATAAGGTGAAAAGGTACAGGCACAGCTAAATCTTTATTGAACACAGAAACCTTTACTGAAAGTTTCTCTGACACACAGCACACAGGCTGCTGATGCATACATTGAACCACATTAGTCTGCATTTTGGTCCTGCAGGGCTATGGAACACAAGAGTCAACCTATAGGTGCAGAACACTACCTCACCAGATCACGAGGTCAGCACGAAATAGGTATTCATTCATATGTTCACTGTTTTGACTTTCCAAGCCAGTCTGCACAAGTAACTTACAACAAATATGAAGAGTTAATCTCTGCCAGCTGATAAGATGCTCGATTTCAGTATTTCACAATGGTAAGGTCCTTCAAGTTTAGTTTGTACATTAACCTTGCAGATTTTGCACACTAAACTTTCTCAGAAAGAAAAAGCTAAGCTCAGCCCTAAAAGAAACAAACAAAAAAACCCCGCATCAGCTTCTATTCAGGTCAATCACTCTCCTCAGGTCTTAATGCTTTTGACTATTATTTTTCCTACTATTTTCTCTCACACAAGCAAGCTTCAAGTGTCACACCAAACAGGGGACAAAGGACTTTTAATTTATTTAGTTATTGTAAATAACTACTCCCATTACACCCATTCACTCCTTCACCTGGTCGTCTGCAGCAGCTACCTACAATTCTTAGAAAGGGTTCCATAACATATCCACAAAGAAAGCTTTCCTCTATGCAATTTCAGTTTCAAATGTATGTATTTCTTTCCCATAAAAGCTAGGAATATCCTGACAGATGGAAAAACCAGTAAACAGCTTCAGCCCTGGAAAGGCTGCATATTAACTCTATGTCAAGCAGAGATTACAGCTCTAATTTCATAATCTGCCTCTGAAGAGCTACTTCCAACAATGTTGCAGGGCTCAGCTCCAGATCTCCCCACTCGGAATTTACCTATACGCACTCTTTATGTCTGCACCACAACACAAGTTACATCATAGCATTCATTTTTACAGAATATGGAAAGTTACTTAATCTAACTTCTTATTGAACCCATTATAAGTACATGGAACAACCTGCCTTGTTTTAGAAAGTATGAAAAAGATTAATAAGCTTTACACAGTGATGTTTCTATTACTTTAGGGTGTGGCAGATGAGCATGTCTTGGCAACTGGAAGTGTGACTTATTCAGATGGTTTTAATAAAATGTAAATCTAAGTAATTTGAATACAATGTAAAAACTATGATGAAGCTAAAGCCTCTGTATTTTCCATGATAGAAAGATTTTATTAACCTAATGCAAAAGTTGAGTTTTTATTCACTTCACACTTCCTTAACTATCTTCGTTCAAATTTTTTCTGGTTCGTTAGCAGGAATTCTCTTTGGTAACTGAGATTATTTAAAGCACAAAATTTTGAAATCTTATGAGGCCTAATGGTTTTTTATTTTTATTTCCAGAGGGAATTAATTGAGAGATTCCTTTTAGTTAATAGGATGCTAAGTAGCAGCTAGCTCCTTCTAGCATAGCATGTAAGTGGATTTTGTCTGCTCTTAAAATACCCTTCCAATCACATTCTGGTGAATAGTATTATTCTTCTGTAGTAAGTCTACTTGTTATTTTCAGCATAGTAAATTAAAATAGGCACTGTGTTCACCTAACAATGATGAGATTCCTTAATATTAATGGGATGATGCTTAGTTTGAACCCAGGCTACAGAGTACATCCTAATAACAAGGAAGGAAGACAAGTTGTAGGTCACCAGCTTCTGTCTGCAGCTTTCTTGAGTTTGACTACTTGTTCTTTTTATCATAATATATCTGCAGCTTCACTTAATGAGAGGAAAAGTTTATTAGTTACCAGTTCACAGTTGCAGACTTCTGGACATTCTCAAATTCATCTGCCTCTTATGGTCATGCTTCATCATAAGTCTTGTCATGACCACACTTGAGAACGTCACTGAATAGCGTTTTGGAGACAATTTCTACAGCCTAAAATTCTAGCACTATGCCACCTTCCTATTGGAAGTTGGCTTGCCTGAGAGAAAGACAGAAAAGAAATCCATTTACGCTATCACTGTCTTCCATGCTGCTTTCTTACTTAACTGTTTCACTTTCTGTGCACAAAGACTGTGCAATGCCAGAAAGACACTGTGTAACTTCTAGTAATACTACAAGTGTTTCTGTACCACTGGAATTATTATACTAGCACAAATTCTATTACCAATATAGTAATACAGCTTTAACTTCCTAGCCCATAACAGACCAATCTTATTATGAACACACCTTTACCAGCGTAATAGCATCACAATGGGAGAAGACCTGTTTTAGCTGCATTGGTTTAGTTTGGAAACAAACCTTCCTCGCATAGACAGTCCTTCACTAGAGGTATTACATGACAGGTCTAAATTTACCCTGGAGGTCATATGTACAGTGGGGAAATAAAATCCAGCTTACTAATTATTAGTTACCGCTGTAAGTACACTCAGTTTTCTTTATCATTAAGAAACAACAAGTATGAAAGACCCTTAGAAGATGACAAACAGTAATATCTAACATGTAAATCAGTGTCCCAGGAGTTTTCATCTCCCGGGGCCTTCTTCATGAGGACAGCTGCCAGCTACAGATGCTTGGCTGACTAATTGGCACTAGCAATAAACAATATTTGAATTTGTCCAGGAAAGGAGCAGAGGGTCTGAGAAAGGCTGATCAACATACATTTAAAAAAAAAAAAAGTGGTATGCCACTATCTTTATTGAAATTATTATCCGTGTGATTCGTTTCTACCCCTGAAAATTGCACTAACACCAAGTAGTGGCTTATAACGCTCTAGATCTAAATGAACCTTAGCTAGATTATAAAGAAAGTACAGTGTACAAAAATAAAACAAACTGCTACTATAATAAGGGATACTATACACTGGGGCCTTCATAAAGCAATTTTGCATCCAGGCCTGACCAGCTTACAAGCAAATAGAACTTTTCATCAAAAAGATTGCTAGGTTGTTTAGCAATATGCCAGCCCCTGAGTTACAAGACAATCTATCCTATCTGTAATACTGATACTGCTACAGAGAAGTTGTTCTCTAACTTCTTGAAAAAAGGTATCAATCTTACGTTTCTCAGAGGCTACTACCTGACTTTGGCAATATCTGAAAGTATTTAGATGACTCTTCAGAGATTTTAAAAAATAGAGTTACTGGGAAACAACAAAGAGATTTGGATTAGACTTTCCTTGCATTCAGACATTCACTTCCCAGACAGAATTCAGGGGCAAGCTAGGTTGCCAAATTGAAGAAAATTACTTAAAAAATTTCAGGAAAAGAAATTAAGTGATGGACAAACAAACTGCAAAAGAAGCTGGAAAAAGGAGGAGGCTGAAGAAAGCAACCATAAGTGCCAAGGACTGAATAGAAAGGATTGAAATATAGGATATTTGAGTGCAGCAACAATTGTTTTAAAAGCTTCTGAATAAAAAATTAGCAGCTGATGGTGTACTCACTAGGACTTGCATCTAGTCTGAGAAGGAGAGCTGTTAAGATAGTGAGTGAGCCAGCAAAACAGATGGCTGGTGAAGGAACTGACACTGCAAGAGCTAGAACATTCAGTAGAGAGGAAAAACAACAGCTATACCCATGAAGGAACTGCTGCCAAGCACATAAGCGAAGTGAGAGGAATCATGCAATTTCGACAGTTTCTATAAAAATGTGGACGATATGCTGAATTGTAGGCAATGTAGCCTGACAGTTCAGCATCGGAGCAGAAGCAAAGAGACAATGGAATGATTAAAAGGTCAAGCATTCAATGAAAAAAACCAGCAGCAAATAGTTCAGAGATGTATAAGTGATTTCAAAAGCAAGTACAGAAAATGCTCAGTAGACATAAGTACTGAAAAGATAAATCTGTCACCCAGAATTCATTTGCAAAAAGCTAGCTCTTGGTATTCAATATGAAAAACAGTGTCAGAAGCCAAGAATTGTGAACACCCCCACACCCAATTTGAAGTCTGTCTACTAAGAAGACAAGAGTTGCCACAAAGCTTGCATTTCTCACAGCTACAGATTTACTATCAGTAAGATTCCATACATTCGTAAGTCAACTGCAATCAATACACATCTCTTGAGACCCACTTAATATTTGCAATCAAGTTTCCACATGCTTTCAAATACTTTCAGTACAATCCACTTCTCTTCACATTTGCAAAAAAAACTCTGGAAAATTTGGCTGTAACATATTCTTGGAACTAGAGTGACTTAAGTATGCAGGCGTTGGGGGTTGCAGGAAGAACAAGTTTGAGAATTGAACAGTTTTGCATGCTCAGGGAGGTGTCCTGAGATCTCATGAAAATTGATCTCAAATTTTATTAGCAGTTGATACCACCATAAAAAGCAATAGCTCTGACAAAAAAGGAGTGCATAATAATACCCAAAAGGGGAACCTAACTAAAAAAAATAATTTCTATATTGACTACTGATTGGGCAATTTACTTTTTGTTACTACTTTTCCAGCCCTTTATTGCTGCCAATCATTGAGAACAAGAGGAAAACTGCATCCTTCTTTCGAGTTCTGTGATGGTGTTTATGTATTTAGGGTTGCATTACTACATGGATATACACTTCAGTACATGCTGTTTTCATGAAACATGTACTGTATAGTATTAAGGGTGTTTAAGCTGTACAGTTGAAGAAGAAAAGCTCATTGTTGAAGACAGCTCTTCCAAAATTCTTTAAGCTGCGCTGAGACTTTTACCACTACTGCAGAAGAAAAATGGCTGTGGCATAGACAAGTAGAATATTAAAAATCCTGTCAAATTTCTTAGAGAATAAGATTATCTTTTTGGTATTCAGAAAATTAGATTACTCTCCAAGATGCAGAAAGATTTTTAATACACAAGCCAGGCAACCTAATTAAATAAACAGTATGGGATGGCTCCACAACATTATAGATCACACGTTAATGCAAAAAGCCAACATAATTACCAAGTACCCATCCCAGACTTTTGGGTACATAAACCAGATTTAAACAAACCACTAATGTAATAATGAGTATAAAAGTCATCATCAGAATGACAAAAATAAGTCAGTCCAACTGACAAAAACTAATTAATATGCTTACAGTTCAGAGAAAAAAAAAATCATCACCAAGACTACCTAAATCTACTACTAATCAAGCTACTTTAAACAGGCAGGTAGTACAAGTCTTCGATGAAACCATTCTCCCTGAAAACTACAGAGAACTTGTATATCAATTGGAAGCCTCTTCCATTAAGTGGGAACAGGCTCACAGAGAGCAGACAGAGCTCAGCTTGCTCCCCCCCACCCCCCCTTCAACCCCACATCCCACAGATGTATCAGAAATTAAAACACACTTGTATGGTATCACCCTTCTTCTTCAGGCCATCTCAAGCTTACCTTTCCTAGCTTTTTGTTGCATTCCAGTTCTGCTAGAAAGCAACGTGAAGCAACTGAGAGAGGGCAGGAAAGCCACTGCTGCTACAAGATGACAGAAGGAACTAAGTAACAAAAATGCCAGAAGGCCAAACAGGTAACACAAGCAGTTCTTCTACATCCCAGAGAGGATTACTATCTCTCCCATGAAGCACTCACTTAATGCAGTCAACTTCTGACAGGTTTACACACGACCCTCTGATTCTGTACCTTAGTCACTTCCCAGTTTAGGAACTGGTAGAAGTCGGCTAAGTCAGCAAGCCAGCCAGCCAGTTAGGCATCAATAAAAATAACAGGACTCACTCATCATAATCAGTTAAGACATCAATTAAGGCACCTTTTCCCTGGTTTCAAAACGGACTGTGGTGTTAAAAGTTTGTTCCATAGTATTGGAAAGACATAGGTAAGGTAAAGCAAGGCTATTCCTCAAGAGGGCACTGACACTTTACTTCTGAAGCTAACATTATATAGCTCCAAACAAATATAACATTGAAAAAAATAACGTACAGGTTATACTTCATCTGGAGAACACCAGCTGATGTTTCGCTCTTCAGCAAAGCTAGGCACCTGGCTCCCAGGAACAGGAGAGTCTTCCTTTCACCAAGCCATCGCACAGCTCCAACCGCCGCCATCTTGTACTCTCCTTAGCCTCATAGCCGTCACTCAGAGCTGCTCTCGCATCTGGTTGGTGCTTTCCCGCCGTGTCTCCGCCTCTGCTGCCGAGCAGCCAATCAGAGCGACGGCGGCGGGAAAGCGTGCTCTTCGCTACCGCGCCTGTCAGAGGGCGAGGGTGCCATTACAGCTTCCTTAGAGCAGGCGAGGACGCGTTGGGTTTCTGAACATGCCGTCTCCTCCGGGGAGGTAAGCCCGTAGCCAGCAACCAAAAGCGCCTTCCTTCGTTCTTCTCTTTCTTGGCCTTATTGCGCTAGCCTTGCAGAAGAAGCAAAAAAAGAAAAGAGGGGAGGAAAGCAGCTGGGGTGAGGGGAGGCGTAGTGGCAGCTGAGGGAGCGGCTGAGGAGGACCGGGAGGTGTGAGGAGGGTCAGTGAGCGGGAAGGCGGGGCCTGCCAGCGCCGGGTTTCCTGGGTCACCCCGCTCCTCAGAGCCTGCGTTTCGGTTTGTAAAGCTCTCTTAGTTGTGGTTCTCCAGTGTCATCGTTGGAAATTAACCCAGCTAGGCAGCATGGAGCAAAGGTGTTTCAATGGCTGTAGCTTTATTAAATAATTAAATGTTTTATTAAGTAATTTGTTACTAAATAAGCAATGTTTTAATAGGGAGATTGTGTAAAACACTAAGGCTTTGGTTTTTTGTCGGTGTGCAGATCCTTACCCAGACTGTACCAAGCTGAGATCAAAGCAACCCAGTTGCTGTTTTTGTTGAAAAGGGAGGTCTGAGGCGAGAATCAGGACAGATGTGCCCATTCGCAGTGCATCTCATGAATGACCAGCCCATCTCACAAAACACGGAGTTAGAAGGAACAACAGATGATAAGTAAGTCTTACAGGGCAATTTCTTTCTACACAATTCACTGAAAAACGAAGGAAGCACAGTCTTTTTACCATCCTCCCCCCCTTAAGTGGATGAACCTATAAGTTGGGTAGGCACTATTGATCCTTGAGGGTAGGCTGGGATGGAGCTCTTCTGTGAGTTTCTGTATCAGATTTTATTGAGACAGTGGATTTTAGGAGCCTGGGATCAAATTGATTAACTATTCTGTGTTGTGTTTGCTCAAGGGGCAGAAAGGAAACATTAAATTACACCCACTTGAAGTTACTTGCTAATGAATAATGTAATTATACGCTAGGGTATTAGAAGGTTTTTACATTAAGTCCCTGATGTTTTTGTTGTCTCGTAAGAATCATCTATGTTTAGATAAGCTAGAATTAACATTGCCTCTTTAGAAAGTCTGTATTTGTAAATGGGGTAAAGAGAGTTTGTGTTAAGAAAATAACATGTTTAAATTTTCAGGGCAGGTGGTAGCAGTAAAAAGCCAAACACTTCTACATTAGATGTCATGCACATCTTTTAAAGGCAAGAGCTCCTTAATAGATGCTTGGAGACTTCTCCTTATAGCTCTGATCACAGCATGCAAAAAAGTCCGATGATTCTGCTTTTTCTATATGGCAGTTCAGGGAACTAATGGAAACTGACTTTCTAGTGTAATAACTGTATGAATTGGCCAAAGCTGTCATTTCAGTTTTACATTTGAACATAAAAGTGTAAGCAACTACTGTACTGCTAAATTCGAATATCCTCAAAGAAACTCCAATAAAAAACAACTTTTATTTGTGTCTTTGGGACAAAGAATTATGCTGAAGGTAGGATTTTGGCCTCGGTATTCCATTCCATGTTTTATATAAAAGTTCAGAGTTGTGAAAGCTGCAAGATATATAATTCAATCTCATTTTGCACAGCAGTTTCCTTTAGGAAGTGATTCCTGGAGCGTGTGTTAAAGCTAAGTGATGCCGTTCTAGTCCACTTAAATAACAAATGGCTATGTTCTCTTTTGCAATTGTATAAATTATCAGTTGGATGAATATTCTATTGTTGTCATTTTTGCCCATGTCATGTAAACTCAATTAATTTACATAGATTCAACCTGATTTGATTACAGGAAAAGAAAGGTGTGAGGGATTGCTGCATTTTCTTTCAGGGCAGCTCATTGTTCTGGCTCTAATTTACTGTCACTAGTATCACCCTAGGCTCACATCAGTGAGGAACTGGCAAAAGGAAGGGGTGCTCAGTTCTGGGTCAGAAAGACTAATATACAGAGGGGTAAATCCAAAATTAGCCCATGGACAGTACCAGTAAATCTAGCAGTAGTAGTAAGCTTTGTCATTTAAAGTAGATATATTTCATCTGTTTTTGGTTGCCTCTTGCCTTGCTCCTCCCCTGGTATCAATACATGGTGTCAGGAGTCCCAAAACCTTTAGTGGCTGCAGTGTTGGTTTTGAGCACATGAAAACAGATTTTTAAGAGCTCAGAGCCAGGTTTTCAGGTACTTGGCATCTATAATTGGGGACAGATTTTCAAAAGAGGTTAGCACTGGCTGTTTTGAGCTCTTGCGAAGATTTGTCCATTTTTATTTTGTGCCTAACTGAATTGATCTGTCGAAAACCTGGTCCCTATAGCTAAGCATGAATGTCGTGAGGGCAGCAATAACATGTACCAAAAAAAAAAAAAAGGTGCTATACAGTAGCCTGCACTCAGTTCAGTACCCCAAAGCTGCCACCCAGCACAGAGTAAGACCGGGTTGAGCTCTCTGGTATGCGCAGGCAAATAATTTTCTGGGTTGAGAGCAAACTTAACAGCGAAGGTAACTATTGGTTTTCTACCCCTATTCTGGCTGTGTTTGTTTAAAGTATAAGCTTTTGTGAAAGGGAGACTGCTAGTTGTAAGAGTGCAAAATGTCATGTGTTTGGGAAAGTACAGGAATGAAATGCTTTAATTAAAACTTACTTAAGTAACCATTAATAATATTGTGGGTTCTGAGATACCACCGCTGCTTCTAGGTTGTGCTGCCTTCAGGCCTAGAGGCTAGGATAAACATTTTGGTTCCCCTTCACTGTAATCAATGGTGTGATTCCTACTGAGTTTGATTTAGCAGTGTTGAGTCCTGTATTAAAATAGATGCAGTAGAAACAAAATGAATGTTTTGTGTTGGGAAATACTTATTTCAATCGGCTGTCTTTTTTACTAGGAGTGCTATTACAGGGTAGTAATATTTATTCATGTGCTCTTTCTGGCTAGTTATGTGACTTATTATTGCAGATACAGGCACTGTAGAGAACTTGTAGTTCTGTTTTGGAATAATTCCTTTAATTTGAAATTAATTTAGTTGTCAATTCGTGCAATGTTTTGGCCTTGTCTTTGGTCCCTTAGAAGTCACTATGTCTGATTAGATACAGCTGGAGATTAGTTTGCAGTTATGAGAAGTATTTACTATAGTTATGTGAATTCTGTATAAGGATTTAATACTTTATTATCAGGACACAAATAATAATTATGAGTTTGCTAAGTATTTGTAAATGGATTTGGAAGTAATTTCTGTGCCAAGTCAAGCCACAGAAAGATAGTTTCCTTAAACTTAGGTATAATTTTTTTCTTACTTAGTTTGCAGTCCCACAAACTTTTCAATGCCTTATTAGCGAATAGAAGCTGTGCATGATATGCCCGTTTTGCCAGGTGGGAATGTAGTGTGAGATTCCTTGTAAAATTTTCTAGTCCTGCTTCCGTAGAAGCAGAAAAACAAATACTGATCAACTTTATTTGATAGAAAATGATTTGCTATGGAAAAAGTAAATGCAGGAGATATTGATATGGCTGTTTTATAATAATTTAGTATGCCTTTGGACAAAACTTCTTTTATATCCAATCTCCATCACTTGATGCCAGCATAAACCCTGGGGAAATGAATTATTATTTGTTGAAACTGAATAAACAAACCAATAATTTTCTGTGGACTTTTGAGGTGAAAATAAAAGACAAAGCAAATCAAAAAGAGCTGTATTTTTGCATGCATTGTATTTCTTTTGTGCTGTGCTTGCACAGTTTAAATGAGGACTTCAAATAATCTACATTAAGCAGACCATAATACTGTAATTCTTATGTAGGAAGCATGGGATACTGGTCTGTATGATAGTGTTGCACTTAGAGAATACCTGAGTGAATCTCAGATAAACAAATGAAAATAAACTCAAAATGGCTAAATTTAAGTCAGTAACTCTGAGCAGTAAGGGTCAGAAACATTCAAGTAATAGCTGCTTTACAGACTGTTCATAAAATTGAACCGGACACGTAAGACATCATGCTGTTTCTAGCCTGCCAGCGTTAGCTGGAGCAAATTCTAAGCTTTTAAAAATCTTAATAAGTTAGAATAGTGTGGTGGTTGTACAGGCTGAAAAAACTTGCATGAAGAGAACTGCCCATAAACGCTGTCACCACTCTGTGAGCTCCAGGTACATGTCCTTCCATTTTGCTTCAGAGCCTGTCTGTATGGTTGAATGGAGACTATTTTACTTGCAACTTAGCTGTGATGATATGACATAATTCTGTTTTGTTGGTGCCAAGTGCAAGCAAGTTTAATATGAAAGATTTTGATTGAGCTTTGAGAAATATTCCTGTGTTCATTGTTAGCATGGACACAAAGTTCTGGAGTTTCAGCTATCCTTCTAGTGTTGCATATGTGCACCCTTAATAAACACATGTAATATGTGCTTTGAAGTCAGAGATTTTAAAATTGTCAATATCGATTTCATGTAGCAGTTCCTAATGTTTCATCTGGTGGTTTTTGTTTGTGTTTTAAATGTAGAAATTGAAAACTGAAATTGCAATGCAACTTGTGTATACTCTATAGATCAGTGAAAGCTATTTTCCCAGACGCATCATTGGGTCACTGTACTTCATCTCTGTCTTTTATGGTATGTACAGAGTTGTCACAGTGGTAAATACACGAGGTTGAGATGGGCTATGTTTTATATATCTTTCCTCTTTCATCACAAAGACTAAAGATATTAAAAATTTGTAAAAGAAGTCTGTCACAGAAGGCTAGAGAAATCTCACAGGAGTCAAAAGCCTCATTTTGGACAAAGAGTATCTGTTGTGCTTATGATGAGACTCAGCTTCCTTTGTCACGCTTTCGGGTGGGATAACTTAGCTCTGTTTTACATCTATATCCCTTGAATGTCCTTCTGCAAATGAAGATTTAATTTGGTGGGGCTAATATATCTGATTCAGCTCGCACCTCACTGACATTGTGAGCCCATTATGGCATTATTACTCTCCAATTACAGGCATGAAGGTAAGAAGTGGCCTAGTAATGAAGGGTACACACCCAGAGCAGTGTGGCAAGAATTTTAAATGAGGCAAAAGGGAAGAAAAATATGTTCCTATTACACTGATATCTATCAAAAAGGCCCTTTTTTATAAGTGGCTACTTTGAAAGAGTCCCCAAGAAGTGTTAGTGCTAAACATTATTGTGCCATCACCTGTTCACCCAGGCTACAGACTGGAATTTGTCTCAGAGGCAGATATCTGCAATTTGTATAGTTCTATGTACTGCATAGCACTTGTACTGAAAGAACATCAAGCAGATTGGTGTCATAATGTTTATTTGTGAGAATAATGTCTAAGCTACACTTCCAAAAAAAATCTTACATGGAAGCATATTTTCTGCTTTAGTGTTTAATGTGATTTCAGTTTGAAAATCACATATTTAGTGTTAAATGACCAATTTGTGCTCTAGAAAACACAAATATTTTACTAGCATTGGTATAAAAATCAATGTAACTGTCTTCTGTGGTTTAAGATATTAGAAACTAATTTTGTGTGCCTTTCCAAAATGTCCTTTCTCTTGTGTGAGTAGAATTTTGTGAGACTGACTGTTACGCGATCCTACAGGATACATTTTTAGAGAAATTCCTGGCTGTTGTAGGATCACTTCACTGAGACTGTTCGGAATGTGCCACGGTAAACTAAAAGGATTAGAGGAAGCAGAGGGATAATAACTGTCAATAGGGGGCAGAGCCCATATAAACTACATGTGTAGTATCAAATGATTTAATACAGCTTCAGAAGTATGAGTATTTCCATTCTGAAGAAAAACAGACCCACAGAGGACTGGTGGCCAGAGAAAATGGAATAAGCCTGAGCAGCAAGGAAATAACTTTTTTTGGTACAGTAAAGAGTGAAGCCTAAGAAAAATAGCAGAAGCAGAGGCAAAAGCTGCACATTCTTTTCAGAGGAGGTATATCAAACTTGAGGTACTGCTGGCAGAGGAAGGGATCCAGTGGAATATGAATAGTAAGGCTGCCAACTGGCAGAATAGCAAGTAATAGCGAGTTTCATTTAGATACTATTTTTGCCCTTTTTACCAATTTATCTACAAATAGTCACATAAAGATTTCAAAGTTGTTGGCTGCAGTGTGACATACTGTGATACAATATAGTACTTTGGGGATGCAGGTCCATGCGCAGTTTTAAGATGATGCACATCAGTGCTGCTACACATAGCTGCATCAATTCCTTGGGTTAGTTGACTGTGCAGGGCTGCTTGAGGTGCTAGTATCAGTGCGAAGGATATAGCGAAAATGCATATAGCAGGAGGGAAGAAGTGCAAAACAATCCTTTCTGTTGGCTGCACAGGTTCACAATGTCTGAGTCAAAATTTCTGTGAACATATGAAAAATGGACTTGCACATAGCTTAGTTACTCCTTGCCATTTGGAGTAGTTTATTACATTATTAAATGTCATCTTGAATTTAACTCTGTCCAGTTTTCTGCTCTGGTTTGCTTTAAAACCAGAAAAATTCACTTAAGTGTTCTAGGTGCTATGGAGACAGTGCTGATGTCAGAAATGTTTTCAGTGGGGGCCTGGAAAAGGGAAGCAGATGGCTGCAGTTACTGTTGAACATGGTTGGTTGTTGGTGCATATCATAGAGCAGTGGAGTGCAGTACAGAATTGCTTAGCTAGCACTGGATGTGGTAGACTGTTGGGAAGGTAGTAGAGCTGGCGGAGAGACAGAGGTTGTTAGCTTACCCCCAGTGCTGTGTTAATGAAACTCAGTTTCTTTGTGTCCCATGGTGTCCACGCAGGGCTGAGCCACCATATGGCTGCACTAGCTTGAATTGATGCCAGCTCACGTGTCTGTTTTATTTGCAGCCTTGGGCCAGATTACACTGCCTGTTCAACTCTGGCTTTTCTTCTGTCCCAATATATGATGAAATATCTTTCTGGTACTTGGGTTGTCTTGACCTTTGTAGACCTTTGTTTTCTAGGTGGCTTCTCAACTCATGGGGCTTTTGTGAGAACTGGGGAGTCACGGGTGAAGAGGTAGTATAGACATAGCTTGAAGTGCTGCTATTAACGAAATAAATGCTTTTTTTACTTAAGCATTGAACTCTTGGGTGATGTTAAATGCTGTTGCTGTTAATAACTTGCCACAGTATCTTGCACTGAACTGCAGCAAAACTGGAAACAGAACCCCCAAATAAGCTTTCCAAATCCCAGACTTCTCCCTCACTCTGTGGAAAAAAACCAAAACATAAACAAAAAACAACCACCTCCTCTATGAACCTTGAATCCAATTTTGTGCAGTTAACATCAATGCAGAATTCTGCTAAGGTCATCTGCTTGGTTCTTGAGTTAGCCACCCTGCATGGTTTTCCTACGTGCCTCTTAAGTTTACTTGTGACAGGATCTTTCTCGCCACTTCCAAACAAAGCTGCTTAGTTGTGGTCTGCTCTGCCTTATCTATTGCCTCACTTGCTGTTAGTTTTTATTCTGAACTACAAATGAGCAGTCGAAGTGTCTTCCTTGTTTATTTATCAAGCTTTCTAACAAGCCTCTTTTGTTTTACCTTCCCTTGTGTTTAGAAGAAGCTGCCTGTAAATATCCCTTGAGGTCACCTTCCTTCCTCTCAAGTCCATCCTTCTGAAACTCTCATTTAATGTGATATCTGTAAGGCCTTTACAGTGATTAAACAGTGTTTATCATGACGTTCAAAATCATCTTGTTACTTGTATTTTCCAGTGACTCTGTGCTGTTGTCTAAAAATAAAATGAAAGATTCTGTAAGCTCTTCAGTGCAGAGATTGTCTTTTTGTACAAGCATTTAACACAGCAGGGCCCAGGAATCCAGGCAGGGGCCTATAATACCAGCTCGAGAGAGAAGAAAAAATTGTTTCCAGGTATAAATTATTTTTTGATAGGAAGGTAAGTGTAAGGTGCCTTCAGGGATTGTTTCTTCATAATGAAATGTGCATTAATGCTAACAATATGCGATCATTTTTAATCAGGCTGACATGTCTTCAATGCAAAGAACAAGTTTTTTTTTATTAATGTTATTTAGGGCACTAGTAGCGTTTATGTGAGCTAGAATGGGCTATGTGACAAAATGATTCTGTGCTCGAAAGCTACAATTATTCTGTAAACTTCAAAATCCAGAATTCAAGATTAGAAGAGGCCGAGAATTTCTGCATTTGATTGGCTCAGGCTGAAAGCTGGAGAAGAAGCGGTTTGCCTTTTATGCATTCTGTCAGCTACAACAATGCTAACCAAGGAAAGTGTCATCTCCCTAGAGTCTCTTTTCAGACGAAAGTACTATGGGGCAATAATGAATCTCAAAAGAAATTCATGATTGGAAAAAGCAGTGTTTTGCATATAAATGTTTCTAATGGAGCTATGAGCATCAGTCTTGTGCTCTATTACTTTGAAAAATACCATGTGAATCCCTGTAGCTTTTAGTGATTCAAGACATGAAAGGTGTTATTTATTTTAATTTGTATTATGTTCCTTATAAAATATTAAATAATCCTTTGGCATCAAAAAGTACTGTTAGGTCTTTAAGAATGTACAGAAATATTGTTCATAATTTCAAAAGCTTAAGTTGCTAATGGATGACATATATAAACCATGATCAGCAGAGAACAATTCCTACTCATCTCCTAGATAGAAGTATTTACAGGTATGTAGATTAAAATTTGTAAGGAATACATACTTCTACCAGAATTGTTGACCTGATTAAATTTTTAAAAACAAAGTCATACTTTACAGCCCCAAAGAAGTGGCTTAGTTTTTAAAATTTTCTCTTACAAGCTGAGTTTAGTGCACAGATTTTTTCAAAGCAAGGAAATATTTTAGTGTTTGTGTTAGCTTTTTCAAATTATGCTGTTACGAAAAGCTACTTTGTTTAGTAAATCGGGAATAAATTATAACCTGCACGTGGGTGGTTTTGTTTGTTGTCATCCACCCCTCCCCACCTCCCCCCAAAAAACCAAAAAGTAGCCTATGTAGTACATGTAAAGGATTGCTGTATGCTACATGGAAGGACTACTGAGACTAAAACCAAGAAGAACTGACTGTGGAGGAATCAGTTGTGTTCCGTTTAGACTTCGGTAGAAGTAGTGATCCAACCTATTTTGCAAATAGAAACTTCATTCCAGCATTTTGTCTTTGTGTTCCAGTGGTGTTGCCTGAATAACATATGACAAAATACAGTGGGATTTGGGTCCTAATGAATGTACGTATTGTCTGTAGGTTGTTTTCTGTGGTTCTGGAAAATATTGACAACAAGTAGTTTCATTTCTTCTCGGGCATAACTGTGACCTGATTGTATTGTGCATAATAGATCCCCCCCCCTCCCCTCTTTACAGTTTTTCATTGGAAATAAACTTCTAAAATCTAAGTCACTGGCGAGTCCATGGACCTTCTTGCAACATCAAGGGGTTCAGGAACTCGAGTGAAAAGCACTAATTGCTTTCTGCGGTATATTTTTGTTTGCTATTAGAAAGTACTGTAGCAACATCTGCATTTTTCTAAGGATAGTACTCAACTGTTCTCTTTTTCTGAGGTAGTTTGGCTTCAGTGGAGACTGCAAATATTTTTGCCTGAAGATAGAGCTGATTCTGACATGGCTTAGCACTTATTTTGCTAATATTTGGCAGCAAACAGTACCCAGTTACTAGCTAAAAAAATAGTGTAGAATCCTTTGGGATGACAGTACTGCTTTAAAAGTAAGAAGATTCTGATTTCAAGGTTTAAGGCAAGTCTGAAACTCGAGAAAGTGCATCTGAGGGATAAGATGAGCAGGTAGTTCTGAATTCCTTTAGCGTGCAGGTAGCACCTGCTTTGACATACGCAACTTGTTTATCAGAGATCTGGATTCCAAAATAGAGTTTCTTTTGACTGGGTTTCTCTGCTGGACTATTTTGATTACTTCTTTATATGAAGCTTTAAATAAAGGGAAATAATAAATTAGCATCTGACCTAAATCTGCCTTTTGCTTTCAAAGTCAAATAGTCAGCCAATAAAAAACTGCATATAAGCTGGCATTGCACTCCAGCTTTCAGAACCAGAAGAATTTACAAAAGAGTAAAGGTCATAAATACTTGTAAAAGTGTTTGTTGCTAGACTATATTTGTGGCCTCTAAGATTTAGGTGTTCTTTGAAATGTCTGTGGCTCTCCAGTATAAGTGGGAGCTACCCTTGGTATGATGAATCTCTTTCATGTTTTTATCAGAAAAATTGAGAGAGAATAGCAAACACTGTAGAGAGGGGGAAGAGAATGCATGGGGAAATAAGACACATGTTTAGTTTGTAGTAGAGATTTTTTTTTTCTTTGTGAGTTAGGAGTTTAGTTATGGCTTTGTCTTAAACGGTACCAATATTTTACATTCCTCAATTTTTGTCCACTGATAATCACCATTGTATCCTTCATCCTTTACTTCTGGACATTGAAAAAAGAAAAAAAATGAGATAACATTAAAACTGTCCTTTTTGGTTCTAATGTCTAGAGCGTACTGTTTTAGAATCAGAAATTCAAGTATTTTCAAGTGTCAAATCACCAGAGGAGTACTTTTCCCTAAGAGATATTATACCTTTTCTCTCTTTAATGGTGACATCTCATGTAACTGGCAGATTTCTGGTTATTGTTCGATTGGTCTCTATGGAAAAGTAGAATTTACATGAGAGCTTCCTATTTCTAATCCCTATTTGAGATAGCATTCTGTGTAGCATGCTTTCTTGTCTTTAGTAAATCCTGTTTGAAAGATTTTGATGGTTTCAGAAATTAGTTCTGCTCTACTGTTCACTTCACAATTCCTCATTTTCCTTTGCTGTAAATCTGACTTCTGAAAAAATCTGTTGTTTTTCAGACAGAGGCAAAATAACTTTAATCATTTCAGCTTTTTTCATCTCATTTCTGTATGGAACCTTCATCCTTACTCTTAGTCCTTGCTGTAAA